>LNAC01000363.1:429392-498746 GCA_002007465.1 Ailurus styani | reverse complement strand
GTGATGCCAAATGGTAATACAATCTGTGAAGTAAAATAAATCAGAGTAAGGGGGATGGGGAATGGGAATAGGCTGCCATTTTAGGTAGATTGATCAGGGAAAGCATGTGGCTATCTAGTGGAAGAGCCATTCCAGACAGAGGGCACAGCAAGTACAAAACCCCTGAAGCAGGAGCATACTTGTTCAAGACATTTATTCAAGAAACAGTAAGCAGGTCAGTGTGGCTGGAGTAAAGTTAGCAACAAGTAAAAAAAAATTGGTAGGAAATACAGTCAGAGAAATGGTGGTAGTATTAACCATGGTAAGTCTTTGATGAGATAAATTATTTTGGCTCATCAATGCCTGCCCATTCGACAGAAGCAAGACCTGGACTGGATTCCTAATATGTAAGGTCTCCTGGTCTTTGGTTTATCTTCCCTTCTATACTACTACCCATTTCATCTTTGGAAAATTCCCTTTGTACTTGCCACTTTCAGGGGCTTTCTGTTGATTGTAAGATAAAGGCCAAATTACACAGTCTCCGAAACCTCACACATACTGTTCCCTCCACCTGGAACATCTTTCTACCTTTTCTTTGTTCAAGGTCACATGACCAATACAGTCAAGACAAGAAGTCAGCTGTCTTGACTCGCAGTGGCAACAATCAGAGCTTGTTAGAACTAGAATGATTTGTATTAGCTCGGATATAGGTTCAGTGCATGTGAAAGAGATCCAAAGTAAAATGTAGCCTAAATAAGGTAAAGATGTATTTCTCTCTCAGACACCATGAGGTGTCTGAGCTGTTTTGCAGGTCTACTCAGTGAAGCTGTCGGGGCCCAGACCCCTGTAGCCCCCATTTGAGTAGCCTACATTTGCATCATCAAAAATGGCTCATCTCCCTAGACTATTGTAGCAGCCTTTTAATGATGTTCTTGCTTTGGTATTTGCCTTTTTAATTTAATTAATTAATTGACTAATTAATTAATTAATTTTGAGAGAGAGTGCATGGGGGGTTTGTGGGAGGGAAAGGTAGAAAGAATCTTAAGCAAGCTCCCCACCCAAAGCAGAGCCCAGCACGGACTCCCCACCCCTAGATCATGACCTGAGCTGAAATCAAGAGTTGGAGACTCAACTGGCTCAGCCACCTATGTGTTCCTGGTGTTTGCCCTTTTAAATTCTATTTCTCACAAGGCAGTTAGAGGAAGCCTTTTAAACTTCAAGGCAGATTTTTCTATTCCCCTTTTCAAAACCAATGTTGAAGAAGATCTTCCTCCAATGATGGAGAGCTGGAGACACAGGTATGGAGTGATTTCCAGGATTTATCTAAGGGAAAAAAGAAAGATACAGAATAGCATATATAGTAATGCAACCTTTTGTCAAGAAGTATGGGGATACAAATATATCCATACAACATACAAATATACACATATAAATGTTTCTAATTGTAAGAACTCTAGAAAAAACCCTCAAATCAACAGAAATGCTTACCTGCAGAGAGAGAGAGAGAGAGAGAAGGAACAGGTCAGAGGGAGTGGAGTTGGAATTGAGATTTATCAATATACTGCACTATGTGAGCTAGTAAGTGTGGAAGGAGTGATAGAAATAGAAAAAGATTATTGTACAACCTCTGATGAAATTATCACACCCTGCAATGATCATCACTAACTGCTAAAAGCATGGTATGAAAGGTTGATGTGGAGTGTTACAATGAAAAGATTAGGTTATCAGCATACGTATTTTGGATCAATCTTAGAAGCACTATAAGGAAGATATCCCCAATGCGCAGTACTTACCTATACCTACATTTAAAATATTCTCCCCTCCAAAGTTGAACCTGAATCTATAAAAGCCTCTGGCTGGCTTCCAGTCTAGAGAAAATATGAGAACTAAAGGACCAAGTTAAAAGACACCATGAGGAGTCTAACAGACAAATTCAGAATTTGGGACCTTATATAGGACAGTGATCTAGTTTCTTCAAGAAGTCAGTGGTATAAAAAATGGGGGAGGGGAGAAGGAATGTTGCTCTAGATTAAAAGAATTTAAATTTAAAATACATTTATATCAT
The DNA here is from genome assembly GCA_002007465.1 of Ailurus styani. Classification (NCBI taxonomy): domain Eukaryota; kingdom Metazoa; phylum Chordata; class Mammalia; order Carnivora; family Ailuridae; genus Ailurus; species Ailurus styani. The sequence continues at coordinate 496,702 of LNAC01000363.1, read as the reverse complement.
AAACCAATTATAAAAGACATTTTGAAGGCAATGAGGGAAATTTGACTATGGACTAAGTATTAGATGATACCAAGGAATTATAGTTAATTTTTTAGGTGTGTTAGTGACTTTATTTTTATATAAGAAAAATGGTAATTTCTTTAGATGTGACATATGTAAAGGTGAAATTTACTTGAAAACACTTCAGCTAAAACAAGAAAGGAAAAGTTGGGAGAGAGGAAGCAAGGGGCAATATCTTTTTTTAAATTAACTTATTTTAAGTAATCTCTCCACCCAACATGGGGCTCAAACTCACGACCCCAAGATCAAGAGTTGCATATGCTCCAGCAATTGAGCCAGCCAGGAAGCAGCAGTGTCTTGATAATTGTTGAATCCCGGTGACAGTATATAAACGTTCATTATACTATTATCTCTCGATTTATATATGTTTAAAATTTTTCATAACAAAAATAATTGTAATGCTTCTGGCAATATCTCATCTCAGTAGAATATCCCAAACCATTACACTGGTCTATGGGGTCCTGCTCTAGCTCTTGTCCACTTCTTTCATGTTATCTTCCATTCTCTCCCTGTTCATTCCACTCCATCCAGTTACCAGGAAATCTTGCTGTTTCCTGAACATGCCAAGTAGATTTCCTCCGCCTTTTGCCTTTGCTGGTCCCTCTGCTAGGAGTGTTCTTCTTCCAACATTAACACGACTGGCTGCCTCGCTTTAGTCAGATCTCTATTCAAATAACACCTTTCCAGGGAAGGCGTCCATCACCAGCCCCACTGAAATAGGACTCCCCATCACACACTGGCCCCTGATTGGCCTTATTTTTCTTCATGGCACTTACCACTATCTGATGGTGTTGGTTGGTTGCTTGCTTATCCGTCTCCCCCAGCTAGGGTGTAAGCTCTGAGAGGGCAAGGTCTTTGTTCTATTCAGTGCTACAGTCCCAGCATCTAGAACAGTGTCTGTCACATAGTAGGAACTCCATAAGCATTTGTTAAAGTTTTGGTTTTTTTTTTTAAAGATTTTATTTATTCATTTGACACACAGAGAGAGATTACAAGTAGGCAGAGAGGCAGGCAGAGAGAGAGGAGGAAGCAGGCTCCCTGCCGAGCAGAAAGCCTGATGTGGGCCTCGATCCCAGGACCCTGGGATCATGACCTGAGCCAAAGGCAGCGGCTTTAACCCACTGTGCCACCCAGGCGCCCGCATTTGTTAAAGTTTTGAAAGAATAGTGTTATGATAGCTTGAAAGCACTAGTGATGTGGGACAAATAACAATTTAGGCTGACACATTTGCTGACCGGCTAATCCTCTAGGAACAACGTGTGCTATAATGACCTATATATGTCATAGGGTATGAGAGATCCTCAGGATAAAAAGTAAGGCATCTCCCTGCTTGTCTTCAGGGAGGACTTGTTTGCACAGAGGCTTTTGGGTTGTGTCACCAGGCTTACCTTCAGGCAGTTGGATTTGTCAAAAGGGTGGAGTCCCTCTCCAGCTGTTGGTGTAAATGCTCTGTTTTCTGACTCACCCATTCCTCGTCCTAGGCCACCCCTAAGCTGAGTTTTCTTCCGGTTACTGGGGAAGAGAGGAAAACTGGTTACTGAGATAAAGCTCTCTCAGGTCCTGAGAGCCAGAGATGAGACTCTAAAAACCTCTTAGTTTTTCCTCAGACATTATGCCTTGAGACTGGGGAGGTTTCCATAGTGGAGGCCCATGAAAGTGGGTTCCCTAAGGTAGTCTCAGACCTGGGGGCAGCAGTGAGTCTGAAGGTCCTTCCCACCCCCCCTAAAAAGGAACACTCTCCTTCATCTATTTCCCTCCAACCTCTCCCCATTGTCCCTCTCGTTGCTCTCTTGTTACGCAGTCACTGGACAGTAGAGCTTGGGTCTGTGGCACAGGAGAGAAGCCTGTTCAGGGATGCCTGTGCACAGACCCTATTCAATTCTTCAGCTCAACAAATTCTGAAGGACCTTGACTTTGCTGCATACTTAGACAATAGTGTTGTGCCATTGGTTTGGGGTCTTGCTTTATCCTAGGAAGCACCAGGGCCAAGGAAAACTCTTTCAGCCCTCTTATTTGAATAACTTACTGTTGCATCCTAGCTAACACTGCTACTATTCTATTTTAATGTGAATATTTTTAACGTGTTTTAACATCTAGTTGTGCCAATTCTTCCACATTACTCTCAGTTTTCAAAAATTGTCTGGTTATCTTTTTTTAAGTAGGCTCCACACTGGGCATGGAGCCCAAAGTGAGGGAACTGTCCTCACGACCCTGAGTTCAAGACCTGAGCTGAGATCAAGAGTTGGATGCTTTTTTTAAAAAAGATTTTATTTATTTCACAGAGGGTGAGAGATCACAAGGAGGCAGAGAGGCAGGCAGAGAGAGAGAGAGGGGGAAGCAGGCTCCCCGCCGAGCAGGGAGCCCGATGCGGGCCTCGATCCCAGGACCCTGAGATCATGACCTGAGCCGAAAGCAGAGGCTTTAACCCACTGAGCCACCCAGGCGCCCAAGAGTTGGATGCTTAACCGACTGAGCCACCCAAGTGCCCCTGCCTGGTTACTTTTTGACTGCTTATTCTTTTGGATGAATTTTAGAATAGCTTTCTTAAGTGCCAAACAAAACTATCAAGATCTTAATTGGAAGTGCATTAAACATTCAATTTAATTTTGAAATAATAATTCTTTTTGGAAATAATTAATAATTAATATCTTCACAGTATTGAGTCTTCTCATCCAGGAACAAGGTTTATATCTCCATTTATTTACCCATTCCTTGATATATCTCAGTTTTTGTAAATCTTTTTCCTATTATACTTTTGAATTGGTGTTTATTAGTATACAGGGAAAATTGGTTTTCATATATTGTTTTGTATTTAGTCACTTGACTGAACTCTTATCAATTCTAACAATTTCTCAGTGTATTCTCTTGAGTTTTTAAAGTAAGACATCATATTGTTCGCAAATAACTTATAGCCTATTGATTCCTGGACCAAGTTCAGGCATTAAGATGTCATAAGGTAAACTCACATCCTATTGGTGCAATATAATACATTGTAATTTGTTCCTGAAAATTCATCTCACACTGTAAAAATACCAAAACTAGTAATGAAAATAAATAAAAAAGAAAATTCAAATATATGCTTTTTGAAAACTCTCATTAACTATATAAAACAAAACACAAAATAGAAATGTTGCATGATAAATGTTTCTTTTGGGGGTTTATTTTTCCTCTGGGGCTGGCCTACGATGTCCATTGTGAATATATGAAAAATCACTGAATTGCATACTTTAAAAGGGTAAATTATATGATATGTGAATTATATTCAGATTTCTTAAACCAAAAATGCAAGTCCTTGAATTTCATTATGAGGATGTCATATTTTTCTGCTAAATATGCCTTAAGTAAACATAGGCATTCTTTATTAATCTTAGGACCTTAGAGTACATTTTAAAATAGGGTCATCTTTCTGGACAGTTTTTGTTGTCAATGAGATGTGTATCGACACATGACAAGTATTTGGAGCAGGATAATTTCTGGGGCATCTCTAACAGTGACCTATTTCTATGAAATCTTTATGGCTGAGTTCCTTTGAGAATCTAACCATTCAACCACCTCTGATTTATAGCCAAGCCTTGGTTTGTATTTTTTGGCATTATAGATCTGTGACAGCAAAACATTATAAAACGTCCTGTGTCATTGATATTAGATATCTGTTTGGAAATAGTAGCCTTCATTTTCAGTGATTTCATTTACCTTTGCCAGGAATTTCATTAATGCTTCTACAGAGAACTCCTCCTCCAGTTCTCATATTACAACAAATGGTTTCCTTTCTGTAACTATTAAGTCAGAAGTATACTCTGCTCAGAAAAATATTTTCCTTTGGTATCCCACTCTGCCTATTTTTGTGTGTTATTAAGAGACAATATTTTTGTCAAAATTGTTGCTCAGCTTATTTTTTGTTATGGAGTCAAAAGTCAAAATATCACATTTTAGTTTTAAGTTATGGCTTCTCTTGTTTTTTTAAAAATTGATTTGGCATTTCTTTTCTCATGTATTACAGAGAGTGAAAAAGCCACTGAAATGTAATTTGTTACGGTTGCAATACTACACTGATAGAATTCATAACAAAAAATTTGGTAAATTCCACTTCACCAAAACTAAAAGTATTTTCTCTTTAAAAGAACTGTTAAGAGGATAAAAAGATAAGCTACAGACTGGGAGAAAGTATCTACAAACCATATATCCAACAAAGGGTTAGTATATAGAATATATAAAGAATTTTCAACAGTAAAGATCTAAAATGGGCAAAAGATGTGAAGAGACATTTCAGTAAAGAGGATATATGGGGTGGCTCAGTCGTTAAGCATCTGCCTTCTACTCAGGTCACGATTCTGGGGTCCTAGGATCCAGCCCCACATCGGGCTCCCTGCTTGGTGGGAAGCCTGCTTCTCCCTCTCCCACTCCCCCTGGTTGTGTTCCCTCTCTTGTTGTGTCTCTCTCTGTCAAATAAATAAATAAATAAATAAATAAATAAATAAATAAATAAATAAATAAATAAATAAAATCTTTAAAAAAAAGAGAGATAGGGATAGGGTGGATGGGTTATGGACATTGGGGAGGGTTTGTGCTTTGGTGAGTGCTGTGAAAGATGTAAGCCTGATGATTCACAGACCTGTACCCCTTGGGCAAATAATAAAAATAAAATTAAAAAAACAAACAAAAAAAAGAGAGAATATATGGACAGCAAATAAGCACATGAAAATATGTTTAACATCATCAGCCATTAGGACAATTGTAGCATAAGTGCCTGACAATTAGCTCTTGGATTGCAACACAAATGTTTGGCATTAAGCTCTTGGTTGCTAAGACATCCATATCAAAGACATTCATCTCAAATAAACACATTAGCAGCTATGCAATGAGATAAAGAGCGGGGCGACCCCAACCATGAGGTTCCCTTTTAGAAAAGGGTGACCCAGATAACTGACTGCGTGACCCTGCTTTTCCTTTCCCAAGGTTTCATTCCCACTCTTCTGTCTTAAATTCCCCAATTCAGAATGAACCTACGAAGCCCTGGCAGGCCGCCCTTGACCCCAGTAAAGGCAGAACCCCAGCTCTGCGTGCTCTTTCTCTCTAGCTTTCCCTATGACGTCATTGTGTGGCACCTGGTGTGCTGTGCACTCTCCAGAACCTGAGTAATACACCTGGTTTTTCCCAAGTTCCCTGATGGTTATTGCTGAGGTGTGTCTCCCAATCTTAATAAAAACCGCAAAAGCCAGGCCAGCCACAACATTGACTCCAGTGGGAAAATGTCTTTGTGGGCTTGCCCCAAGCAGTCTGGGCCCAGGTGAGAGACTGATATAAAACAAAAATGCAGATAAAAATTACAATGAGCTAGCACTACACATGTATCGGAATGGCTAAAAGTAAAAAAGAAAAAGAGAGACAATACTTAATACTAGCTAGGATGCAGAGAAACTTAATCCCTCATATATTGCTGATGGGAATGTAAAGGGGTATAGCCACTCTGGAAAAGAGTGTGACAGTTTCCTATAAAATGAAATGTACAATTACCGTATAGCTCAGCAGTTGCACTCCTAGGCATTGATCCCAGAGAAATCAAAACTTCCATTTGTACAAAAACTTGTACATGGATGTTAACAGCAGCTTTACTTGTAATAGCCCAAAGCTGGAAACTATACAGATGTCCTTCAATGGGTAAATGGTTAAACTAACTCTGGTGCATCCAGAGCACAGAATCCTTCTCTGCAACAAGAAGGAATGAATTATTGATACATAACGACTTGGATGGATCTTAAGGGCCTTAGGCTTAATGAAAAAACAATCTCAAAAGATTACATACTCTATGATTCTATTTATATAGGATCCTTGAAACGATAAAGCTATAGAGATGGAAAATAGATCAGTGATTGCCAGGGCCCAAGGAAGAAGGCAGAGGTGTGTGATTGATTATACAGATGTGGTTCTAGGTAGTTACTCTAAGGTGATGAAATAGTTCTATGTGATAAGGGTAATGGGGTCATACAAATCTGTATATGAGATCAAATTGCATATATACACACAACGAGTGTGCATTAAATGGTGAAAACTGAGTAAGGCCTATGGTCTAATCAACAGTATTGTACCAGTGTCAATTTCCTCTTTTGATAATGTACTTGATTTTATAAGATGTCACCATCGTGGGAAGCTGGGTAAAGGGTCCAGTGGGTCCAACATCCTGTGAATCTGCTATCATTTCAAAATAAAAGGGATTTTGAAAAATGTATTGTACATTTTTAAACTTTAATACAACTTTTAATACAACCCACACAGTTTTCCTTAAATTAAAAGGCTGATTTTTCTTAAACATTACTCTTTCTAAATATAGTTATATACTATAAAATTTGCCAATTACGGGGCACTGGGGTGGCTCAGTCAGTCAAGCGTCTGCCTTTGGCTCAGGTCATGATCTTGGGGTCCTGGAATCGAATCCTGATCCGGCTCCCTGCTCAGCGGGGAGTCTGCTTCTCCCTCTCCCTCTGCCTGCTGCTCCCCCTGTTTGTGTTCTCTCTCTCTGTCAATATAAATAAACAAAATCTTGAAAATTAAAAAAAATAAAATTTTCCAGTTTAAAGTGTACAATATGGTGGGTTTTAGTTACTCACAAGGTTGTATAACCATCATCACTATCCAATTCCACCAAATTTTCGTCATCCCCGAAAGAAACTCCATACCCATTAGCAGTCACTCCCATTTCCCCTCTCCCCCAGTCCCTGATAACCACCGATCTACTTTATGTCTCTCTCTGTCTCTTTATCTCTATATTTGCATATTCTGGACATTTCATAGAAGTGGAATTATGTAATACACAGCCGGTGTTTCTGGCTTCTTTCAATTAGCATAATGTTTTCAAGGTTCATCCATGTTGTGGCATGTATCAGTACTTCATTCCTTCTATGGCTGAATATTATTCCATTGTATAGGTATACCACATTTTGTTTATCTGTCCATCAATTGATGGACTTTTGGGTTGTTTTCATTTTTTTGTTATTATAAATAATTGTGTTTGACCATCCATGTACAAATTTTTGTGTGATGATGTACTTTCAATTTTGGGTGTATGTATGTAGGAGTGGGACTGCTGGATCATATGATAACTTCACGTTTAACTTTTTGAGGAACTGCCAACTTGTATTCCAAAGGGGCTGCACCATTTTACATTCTTAACAGCAATGCCTGAGGGTTCTAATTTCTCCATATCCCTCAGTAATACTTGTTACTGTCTGCCTTTTTTTATTATAGTCATCCTAGTGAGTGTGAAATGGTATCTCATTGTGGTTTTGATTTGCATTTCCCTAATGATTAATAATTTTGAGCACCTTCTCATTTGTAAGTCTTATTTGGAGGGATGGCTATTCAAATTCTTTGCTCATTTTTTAAAGGATTTACCTATTTTTATTTATTTTATTTTATTATTATTTTTTTATATGAGAGAGAGGGAGAGAGATTACAAGTAAGCAGAGAGGCAGGCAGAGAGAGAGGGGGAAGCAGGCTCCCTGCTGAGCAGAGAGCCCAATGCGGGCCTTGATCCCAGGACCCTGAGATCATGACCTGAGCTGAAGGCAGAGGCTTTAACCCACTGAGTCACCCAGGCGCCCAAGGATTTACCTATTTTTAGAGAAAGAGTGTGAGCGGGAGAGAGAGAGAGAGAGGGAGAGAGAGAGGGAGAGAGAGAGAGAGAGAGAGAGAGAGAGAGAGAGAGAGAGAGAGAGAGAGAGTGCATCTGTCTGCGATTTGGGGGGAGGGGCAGAGGGAGAGAATCTCCCCAATGAGCGGGAGCATGGAGCCCACCCCTCCTGGAGATTGATCTCCCGACCCATGATATCACAATCTGAGCCACCCAAGAGCCCACCTTTGCTCACTTTTAACTGTGCTGCCTTTTTGTCTTTGAGTTGTAAGAGTTCTTTTTATATTCTGTATGCTAGACTCTTATCAGACACATGATTTGCAAATTTCTCCTCTTCTGTGTGTTGATTTTCACTTTCTTAAGTTTTCTTTGAAGCACACGTGTTTAATTTTAATGAAGTCCAACTTATCTATTTCTTCATTTGTTGTTTGTGCATTTGGTGTCTTATCTAAGAACCCATTGCCAAATCCAAGACCAGCAAACTTTACTTTTATGTTTTCTTCTAATAGTTTCTTCTAATAGTTTTTTTCTAGTTGTGGCTCTCACTTCAGTTCTTTGATTCAAATTCATTTCAAGTTAAATTTTGTGTATGGTATGAGGTAGAGTTCCAACTTCATTATTTTCCATATGACTATCCAGTTGTCCCTGCATCATATATTGAAAAGATTATTGTTTCCCCCTATTGAATTGCCTTGGTACCCGTGGCAAAAATCAATTGGCCATATATGTATGGGTTTGTTTCTGGATTCCCAATTCCAATTTACTGATATAAAAAGTTTTTTAATGAATAAATTTTTCCCCTAAAGTCTAACCTGGATCTACCCTGAGTAGAATCCATGTCACTTTGCCCACACTTAGGAACTAATTTAAGTGGGGTAACATGGGTCCTTATTTAGGAAAATGAAGCTGATTAATAGGTCTGTAGGAAATGAGGAATGGGAGGTGTGGTGGTTGATGTATTAGAAAGACCTTTGGATTAGAATTAACAAGACCTGGGTTTGAATGCTATTTCTATCCAAAGCTATGTGACTTTGGGCAAGTTACTTAATTTCTTTGAGTTTTAGCTTCTGTGAAATGGGGATGACAGCAATCTCAGAGGGTTGGTGTTGGCATTGAGAGACAAAGATTGTGAAAATGATGGCATAATCCCTGTTACACAGTAGGTACTTGACACAAAGTAGACTCAGTCTGCGCATGGTCTTGTGGCTCCCTTCTTTCTGACCCAGGATGGTTATGTGGGGTTAGGAGAGATGGACAACTCAGTGGGTACCTATGCCAGTTCTCACAGTTTTGCTCCTCTTACACTGTGTAGCAGTTCTGGTTCCTCTCTCTCCCCTTTTTTGTCAGAGGAAGTATAAAGGGTGGATGAAGAAGAGGAAAATGGCTCTCCACAGACCAGCTTCTTGGCCAGAGTTGAGGGAAGCCCAGTAGTGAACCACAGTAATTAGAAACTAGTCATAGCCTGTTTTATATATCTAGAACTTTATTCTTTTTTTCAAATTTTCAAATTTAATTTCTAGTTAGTTAACATGTAGTGTAATATTAGTTCCAGGAGTAGACCTTTATTTTTGTAGAAGGGGCTGCATAACTACATGCAAAATTTTTGCCACTGTAGAACTGGGTCACAAATGAGGGAATCCTTTCTGCTTGGATCAGGAACTACAGGTCCAGTCTCTGGTTTCCCTTGTTGTATTTCCCAAATTGTATGGAGGAGGAGGAAACAAACCATTCCTGTTCTCAACAATCTTCTAAGCCTAAAGCTAGATAGTGATGGTGTCACTAAGGCTTGGGAGGAAGGAGCAGTGGTGTTCTTTGTCTTCTCATTCCTTTGATCAGAGAGCCGGCTGGAGTGAGGGGGCAGAAAAGATCTGTGGATTCACAAGAGTCTGCTTTCTAAAGTTGGTTTTTCCCTACTCTTCCTCTGCCCTTCTGGTTCCTTCTGCCAAGCCAGATTCATTAAGTATTTTCTGGCTTGGTTGGCCTCTCTCATGCCTGAGATCCTCCTCTCTCTCCAGATTCTTTCTTCTGGGTGGCCCTACCTGGATCCCTCAATGTTCTAGGAGTTTAGTAATGGGGGAGATCTAGTTTCTGTTATACGATTGTCAGCTCCTGGGTCTCAGGAAGGCCATACTGAACTTTGTGCTGGTCAAACAGCTTACGCAGGGCACCGATGTAGAGTGCATGGTACTTGTCCACTGTCATCTTGTCTGGCCTCTTAATCTTGGGGATTGGCAGGGGCTCCCCGACTATGGGGAAGGAGAAGAGACAAGCATCAGAGCCTCCCCTCCCCAACTCAGATTACCCATCCCTCAGGAGGAACCCCATACTGAAACAGCATCTGTGTCCCCTCCTCTTCCTTTGTTCTTTCCCTCTCCTCTAGCTCCATCCCATCCCATATTCTCCAAATACCTAATCTCATGCATGCTGAATAGAATGAGAACAAGCTCAGAAGAGTGATGAAGGAATGCTTGTGAATAAAGATACTTTCATGGCAGCTATTAAATGGCCACAACTCTTATCTTTTTAGTTGTCCTGCTCACTCTACCCTCAGTCATGCCCCTTGGAATTCCCATTGCCCATCCCAGCTGTTTGCCAGGCCTCCTGGACTTGATGGATGACCTGGGTGGGGGGAATCAACAATGAACATGGTCCAGAGGTATTAGAAAGCTTACCAACAGTGGTAATGGGCTTATTGAAAGGAAGGAAGCCCCAGGATTCTTGAGTGAGGCCCCGGCCATGGAAGGTACAAAAATTTAGTCCCAGGATTTTTTTGAATGTGGCCTGGAAGGTTTTTTGGAAGAACCTTATCCACGTGCCCTCAGGGAAGGTCTCTTGATTGTGAACCTCATTCTCTCCAAAGGAATAGGAAGGAACAAGGTGTGCTCTGCAAAGAAAGGAGCAGAAGTGTTAACTCTCCAAGGGAGCTCCCCCCAGCAAAATCCTCTCCAAGGTATGAAACCTCTCCAACCTCCACATTATAGGAATAGAACCCAAGCACCTCTTCAGCTTTGTGTCTCATTCTTGCCGTGACCCACCCTTTCAACTAAACCCTTTTCGGTGAGCTACTGCACCTTGCCTTCTGATAAGAAGAAACTAATCTCAGGCAATCTATTTTCATTGCTCCTAGCATCCAGAGTGATCTTCCTAAACTGCATATCCGGACATGTCATTCCTCTCTTTAAAACTCTTCCAGAGATCCTCACTTTCTATTGTGCTGCTTACCATGGCTTTTGTGCTCTAGCTTTTGTACTAGCTTCCCCTCTCCCCACCCTTTCTTGCAATCTGCTTAGCCATACTAAGTGTGTGCCAAGTTGTTTCTTGTCTACGCTTCCCTCTGCTCATTCTGCTCCCTCTGCCTGAAATGCCTTCCTTCTGTCTTCACACGGCTAATTCTATTTTGCCCTTCAATGCTCAGCTCCAATTTCAATCTCTTCAAGAAATCTTTTTTGACTACCTCCAATTCCCTCCCCGACAATATGAATTAGGTACCCTTCAGCTTATCTTTCTCCACACTAACACTATTCTAACTCAGTTATTACAGTTATCTCCTTACCTGTCTGACTCCCTAGTTGTCTGTCAAGCCTATCAAAGGTGGGAAATTTGTCATTCATCTTTGGATCTCTAGGTCCTCGCATAGTGCTTAGTATGCTGTAGGTCCCCTGAATTATTTCTCCCTTTTGGTCTGACTGGCAACTCCTACCAATATTTTAGCTCACAATTCAGATGTCACTCACTTATGAAACTTCTACTTTGAGAGTGAAAATGTTTCCATCAGTTGTTGTTCCCATAGGACTTTGTACATAACTCTATTATGGCAAATCATTCATTCAACAAATATTTATTGAGCTCTTTCTATGTGTCAGCACTGGTTTAAGCCCTAGGGACATGTCAGTGAACAAAATGGATTCAAAAAATCTCTCGCAGTTTTTCTTGAGAGAGGACAGACATTAAGCAATAATAACAAAGAAACAAAAAAACCAGATAAATAAATAAATAAATAAATAAATAAATAAATAAATAAATAAATAAAATCAGTGATATATAAGGAGATGATAAATGCAACAGGAAAAAATAGAGCAAGATGATTAGGATAGACCTTGTTGAGAAGAAATGTTTGAGCAAATACCTGGAAGAAGTAAAGGAATGAACCAAGCAGTTATTTGGAGGAATAGTGTTCCAGGAAGTGGGGACAGCAGAGCAAAGACCTTAAGGCAGGAGCATGTGGCTTGTTTGAGGGACAGCAAGAAGTCCACTGTAGCTCTAATAGAGTGAGCAAGGGGGAGAGCAGTGGGTGATGAGGGATAACTAAGGACCAGATTATTTAGGGTTTTACAGGCCCCAGTAAAGACTTTGGCTTTTGCTTAGAATGAAATGGGAGCCGTTGGAGCATTCGGAGTAGTGACATAATCTCACGTTTAATGGAATCATCCTAGCTACTATTGAGAATAGATTCTAGGATGTGGGGCAGGCAGAGAAAGAAGCAGGTAGAGCAGTTAGGAGACTGTAATAATCCAAGGGAGAGATGATGCTAGTTTAAACCTTAGGGGGTTATATTTGAGAAGATAAGTGGTTGGCTTCTGGATATATTTTGTAATTATATGTGTGCATATCTGTTGTTCCCATGGGACTGTCAGTTTCTTAAAGGCAAACACCAGGTCTTATTTATTTTTATATCCTCAATGCCTCAATGCCTATGCCTAACACACAGAAGTGTTCAATAACTGCTGAACGAATGCATTCTAGTTTTCAAAGCAGATTATATGCTCTTTGAGGGCAATAACCATGTTTTATTTATTTTTGCAATCCCCACAGCCCCAAGCCCTGTGCCTTCCCTGACCTGGGTAGGTTTTCTGGGCCTCTCAGTTATTGGGTTGATACAGAGTAAAGCTCCACTTCCCCAGATGCCCAGCTAACTAGGTTAATGGGCAGAAGTTAAAGGTCTTTTCCTACTGTTCTTTCCCCAACTTCAATTAAAGGAAGTGCCTACAAATGTATCTGGAGCCCCAAACACAATTAAGACAGTGTGAAGGAGCGGAAGGAAACAGAGTAAAAAGAGAGCCCCTCTAACAGGTTTCTGAAGGAGGGAACCATTCTGGAGGGGTGCTACAGAGTACCTATGGCACCCTGACAATAGGGCACCAGAACCTGGGGACTCACCCTGTCTTCAGTGCCAACTTCACGAAACCTTTACGTTCTTTAAGGTAGATGGTAGAGGCTCCTGGCCAGCACAAGAGGGCTTCAGCAGCTCCACCCACCACAATAACCACAGCATTGCCTGAGGCTTTCTGGGTCAGCAAATACTCCAAGGCCAAGGAACTCACTGGGCACACACCTGTGAAACCAAAGAGCTAAGTGGCATAACAAACTTGGTGCCTGAGATTGGGGAAAAGATTTCCTTTGGGCTCTTCATGCTGGAGACAGTTCTGTTTCCCAACTATTGTTATTTCCATTCTTCTGTCTTTGACCTCCGCATCCTGGGTTTGCCCCATCCTGAGGTTGGTCCTTAGGTCAACTGCTTGCCTTTTGGGAGGGTCTGTGAGACTACAATTGGGCCTATAAGCAACAGTTCCTCTGCCTGCTGTTTCTTAGATCAATAGTGTCTACTCTCCCCAGTCTTACAGCTCTGGAAACTGTCCAGAGTTCTCTCTCTCTCAGGGGTGATCAGGACCAGCCACTAGCCACCACCAACCTTCTGCTTTGCGCTTTGGCTTTGATCCTGAACTCCAGCCTTCTGCTTCTTCTGAAAGGATTTCTGGAAACTCTTATAAATGCGTGTAACTTATCCTACTGGCCAATTAAATGCTGCCTCCCAGATCTTAGACAGAACCTGATGCATGGCTGCATACTCTTGTTACTGGCTCAGTGTGTTCTGTACTCATTTTCTACTAAGTCCTCTTCCAGCAGGATGTGAGATGTGGACTGTCAGGGCTTATTGAGGTTGGAGCTCTGAGGTAGGTCAGAGAATGGAATGATTTCTTATACTCACCCATTGACATCACATAGTCTCGTACAATTGGGATCCAGAATATCCATTCCAAGGTCCCTACAGAAGGAGTGATGGCTGGGAAAATCCGAGCAAAGCCAGTGGCCTCAGTAGCAAAGTTGATGAACACACCATAAGAGACAATGCCATGGGGGTGATTGGCAATTATATAGTTGTGTTTGGGAGAGAGGTCATGAGTCTTCACCAGCTGTTAGGGGGAAGATTAAGTCAGAGTGGTGGATAGGAAAAAGGAAGAGAGGACATGTGGACCCGGATACCAGCAGGTCTCCTGTATTTCTCTTGGGGAGCCCCAAATCCTTGTTCATTGAGATGTCATCATTGTCATAGGGATTATGATGCTCAGAGATGGTGACCTGGGTTCGCCACTGTGAAGACAGGCTGCAATCCATCCATCTCCCCACCTGCCCATCCATCTAGGATGCCTACTCTGCATTACGTTTCTGGGCCTTGACTTTCACTGTTGGTCACTAAAGCCTTTGAAAATATGGAGCTGAGAGGGTAGAGAGAGTCTGGACAACAAGAACCAAGGACACTAAAAGGAAGGGGAGTTACCTTTATTGGGAAATAATTTTTAAAGTACGTCCAGAGGGTCCAATTTCGTACCCAAGCTGAACGCCTACCACCTGTGGGTTCAGAAAGGAAGGAAAGAGCAGGTGAGATACTGCCAATCCCTCAAACCTCTCCCAGAGGTGGAGGGTTCTTCTTACAGCCCTCGGGTCACAGAAGAGGTCCCCTTTTCACACTTGCATATTTCTAGATAGGTACTGTCCCTGAATCCAACCCCCAAGAAGATCTAGAAGGCCCCCTATCCCCTGTAGCCATCCAGGAAGGTGATAGAAAATTATTCCAAGGTTGGGGGCACCTGCCCTGAAACCTCTTAATCCTTCCTGGGACACCTGAGAGAGATCTCTGTTCCTTGCTGGGCTTTGCTCTCCTCTCTCCTTCTCCTTCCCTCTACCCCTATTTGTTTCTTTCCATCTTTCCTGCCCTCTACCTTCCTACTTCTTTTCCTTTCCCTTTCCCCTTCTTTCCTCTTCCCACCCCTTTTCTCTCTGACTTTCCCACTTTCTCCCTCCATTTCTCTTTCCCTGTGGTTTCATCCTTGGCACAGACAGGGACCACCACTCTTCCTCTGTCTCTTACCTTGACTGTGGGTATTCCAATCATAGGCGAGCCAGGCTAAGACAAGCACAGACAAGATCCAAAATTTAGTGAACACCAGAAAATAGGGTATAAGCAAAACAGGAATCACTCCTGAGGGGACACAAAGGTTCAGTTTCCTTCAGTTTCCTTCAAGTTTAATATAATTTTAACTCCCATCTCTGCTCTATACTGAAGGAACAGGTCAAGGCTGGAGTGAGACCCTTCTCTCCCTTTCCCCACACCCTCCCCCAGCTCTGTTGTAGTCCAGGCCCGCCTCTGAGTCCCTGGACCTGGGTCCCTTTGGTGGCTGAGATCTTAACTGAGAAAACAGCATTCTCAGAACAGGCCCTCAGCTGGGGTCAAATGACAGCACCACTTGGCAAGTGGCTTGGCAAGAACAGTTCCTTGAACCAGACTGACATCCCCATTTTGGAGCTTTAGGAATTCCTTTCTAAAAGCTTGACCCTCCTTCGTTTGTGGAACTACTAAGGCAGTACATACCAGTGGAAACGGCTGCCTGCAATATTACAGGCTGCTTGATGCTGAGAAGCAAACACATATTTAGAAAGTGCTTTACTAGGTTCTGTTTTGTCGCATTCAAAATGCCTCAAAAATCCAGAAGGGGGAATATTATCTCTGTTAGCAAAGGGCCACAGCAGGCTTTGAAATGGAAACTTGATACATCTCACAACAGTGGGGATTAAATTCCATTTTATTTTATTTTTTAAAGATTTTATTTATTTATTTGACACACAGAGAGAGAGATCACAAGTAGGCAGAGAGGCAGGCAGAGAGAGAGGAGGAAGCAGGCTC
This sequence comes from Ailurus styani, assembly GCA_002007465.1. Taxonomy (NCBI): domain Eukaryota; kingdom Metazoa; phylum Chordata; class Mammalia; order Carnivora; family Ailuridae; genus Ailurus; species Ailurus styani. Next base: position 481,055 of record LNAC01000363.1, on the reverse strand, counting down.
CCCGCTGAGCAGGGAGCCCGATGTGGGCCTCGATCCCAGGACCCTGAGATCATGACCTGAGCCGAAGACAGAGGCTTTACCCCACTGAGCCACCCAGGCGCTCCTAAATTCCATTTTAAAATCTGCATTCGTGGGGTGCCTGGGTGGCTCAGTTGTTGGGAGTCTGCCTTTGGCTCAGGTCATGATCCCAGAGTCCTGGGATCAAGCCCTGCGGCAGGCTCCCTGTTCAGCGGGAAGCCTGCTTTTCCCTCTCCTACTGCCCCTGCTTGTGTTCCCTCACTATGTCTCTCTCTGTCAAATAAATAAATAAAATCTTTAAAAAAATAAAATAAAATCTGCTCATGAGAAAAAGGGGCTAAGGACACATATTGTGAAAGAAAAACAACCCAGCTAAGGGAATGACTTCTTGGGCCAGGTAACCACATCATGGTAGATAAAATTTCCAGAGAAGGGAAAGAAACTCAAGAGTTACTTAGCAGTGGGTTTGCCTCTTGCATTTTGGACATAGATGAAAACAACAGGAAAAAAGATGGAATGGGCCTTTCTTTAAAAAAGTCATGGAGTAGAAGAAACCTTGAATAGGTTGAAGTGATAGGCTGAATTCTGTCTGCAAGAGCTGGCTGAGATGATTGTTATAATCACGCTAATTAAATAAGAAATAGCAGTGGGAGGAATTTCATAGGAATCTTTCCATGATGAAATGTCCTGCTGCCTCTGACCCTCATAGAAGATGAAAGTAATTTGCCAGGTAAACTTCAGAAGAAAACTCAGCAAGAATCATTATTAATTAAAGGTAGCCTAAGTGTATCATTTCTTTTATGTCTTGCTTCAAATAAATTCTGTTTGTATCCCCAGTATTTAGAAGAGTGCCTTGCACTCAGTAGGTGTTTAGCAAATATCTACAGACTGACTGAAAAACAAATAAATGTTTTCTCTTCTCATTAATAGGTAAACTGAAATGCTTAGTGTTTAAGCAGCATTTGTGTTATTTAAATGTGATCCTATCTAAATCATAGGTGGATTGTGTGCCTTGTATCTGATCTCTTTCTGTTATTGACAAGTCGTAATGGTAGTCTAACCAAGAGTCATACTTCCATAAACACTATCCTCCTTGTGGAATCTATTTGAACTGCAGGTGTGGCACCTCAGGAGACCACAAATGTCCTTTGAGGACAAGCCTGCCAAAGGCAGCCTGTTTGAGAGTCACTGGTGTTGCAGTGACAGAAGTGCCATTTAAAGAGATAAGAGAAATGGAGGCCAAACATGGAAGAGCTAGAGCTCGTGGAATAAGGAGTTCTGTGACAGAAAGCAAAGGTATCTGAGGCAAGAATGATGAAGAACAACCATTTGTGCATATGTATATGTGACCCACTCTTAGATATTATGGCCTTGACACCAGGAGAGGCTTCCAAAATCTTGTCTGTGTTCAAGTGAGAAGTCTTAGTGTAAATTATCAAGGAAGATGTTCACATAAGGCAGGCTCTTAATTTAGTTTGTACTGAAGATGGCCAAGCCATTCTAATAGATGTGTAGTGTGGAATCTCATCATAATTTTAATTTGCATTTCCCAAACATCTAATGATGCTTAACAGCTTTCCATGTGCTTATCTGCCTTCTGTATATCCTCTTTGGTGAGAATATATTTATTTCACTTTGGTCCATTTTTCAATTGAGTCTTTTTGTTTTGTTTTGTTTTTACTGGTAAGTTTTAAGAGGTCTTTATACATTCTGGATACAAGTTCTTCGTTGGATATGTGATTTGCAAACATTTTCTCCTAGTCTGTGTTTACTTTTTTATATTGTTCTCTTAACAAAAGCTTTTAATTTTGATGAAGTCAAATTTATCATTTTTTCCCTTCACAGATTGTGCTTTTGATGTAAAAAAGCAGGAGATATTACAACCCCAGATTCCAAGGTACTACAAAGCTATAGTGATCAAAAGAGTATGGTACTGGCACAAAAACAGACACATAGATCATAGTAGGATAGAGAGCCCAGAAATAAATCCATGCTTATGTGGAAAGTTAATCTATGACACAGGAGCCAAGAATATACAAGGAGGAAAAGAGTCTCATCAACAAATTGTGTTGGGAAAACTAGACAGCTACATGCAAAAGAATGAAACTGGACCACTTTCTTACACCATATACAAAAATAAACTCAAAACGGATTAAGGACCTAAGTGTGAGACATGACCATTGAGGTCCTAGAAGAGAACACAGGCAGTAATATCGCTGACATGAGTCATAGCAACATTTTTCTAGATACGTCTCCTAAGGCCAAGGAAACAAAAGCAAAAATAAACTATCGGGACTACATCAAAATAAAGTCTTTTGCACAGCAGAGGAAACAATCAATAAAACATAAAGACAACCTACTGAATGAGAGAAGAAATTTGCAAATGACATATCTGATAAGAAGTTATTATCCAGGGCGTCTGGGTGGCTCAGTGGGTTAAAGCCTCTGCCTTCGGCTCAGGTCATGATCTCAGCGTCCTGGGATGGAGGCCCGCATCGGGCTCCCTGCTCAGCAGGGAGCCTGCTTCCTCCTCTCTTTCTGCCTGCCTCTCTGCCTACTTGTGATCTCTCTCTCTCTCTGTGTCAAATAAATAAATAAATAAATAAATAAATAAATAAATAAATAAATAATCTGGGCGCCTGGGTGGCTCAGTGGGTTAAAGCCTCTGCCTTCGGCTCAGGTCATGATCTCAGGGTCCTGGGATCGAGGCCTGCATCGGGCTCCCTGCTCTGCGGGGAGCCTGCTTCCTCCTCTCTCTCTGCCTGCCTCTCTGCCTACTTGTGATCTCTCTCCGTCAAATAAATAAATAAAATCTTAATAAATAAATAAATAAATAATCTTAAAAAAATAAGTTACTATCCAAAATATATAAAGACCTTACACAACTCAACACCAAAAAATAATCCAAATAAAAAATGGGCAGAGGACATGAACAGACATTTTTCCATAGAAGACATACAGATGGCCAACAGACACAGGAAAAGATGCTCAACATCTCTGATCATCAGGCAAAGGCAAATCAAAACCACAGTGAGATATCACCCTATACCTGTCAGGATGGCTAAAATAAAAATGACAAGAAATAACAAGTGTTGGTGAAGATGTGGAGAAAAAGGAAATTTTGTGCCCTGTTGGTGGGAATGCAACTGGGAATGCCCTGTCGGTGGTGCAGCCACTGTGGAAAACAGTATGGAGGTTTCTTAGAAAATTAAAAATAGAATTACCATATGATCCAGTAATTCCACTACTGGTTATTTACTTAAAGGAAATGAGAAACACTAATTAGAAAAGAAATATACACCTCTATGTTTACTGCAGCATTACTATAATAGGCAAGATATAGAAGCAACCCAAAGGTCCATCCATAGATGAATGGATAAAGAAGATGTTATATGTATATGTGTATATGTGTATCTATACATGATCTTGCCATCTGTAAAATGGCTGGACCTGGAAGGTATTATGCTAAATGAAATAAGTCAGTCAGAGAAAGACAAATGCCATATGACTTCATTCACATGTGGAATTTAAGAAACAAATGAGCAAAGAAAAAAGATACCAACAAAAAGAGACTCTTTTTTTTAAAGATTTATTTATTTTGACAGAGAGAGATCACAAGTAGACAGAGAAGCTGGCAGAGAGAGAGGGGGAAGCAGGCTCTCCGTTGAGCAGGGAGCCTGATGTAGGGCTTGATCCCAGGACCCTGAGATCATGACCTGAGCCGAAGGCAGAGGCTTAACCCACTGAGCCACCTAGGCACCCCCCAAAAAGAGACTCTTAAATACAGAGAACAAACTGGTGGTTGCCAGAGGGGAGATGAGTGGGGGTGGGGTGAAATAGAAAAAAAGGTTCGAGTACATTTATCTTGATGAATAATGAATAATCTCTAGAATTCTTGAATCATTGTATTGTATACCTGAAACTAATGTAACACTGACTGTTAATTATTCTTCAGTGAAAAAAGAAGACAAGCAAATAAACAAAACCAAAGTGCTGAAAGGAAGACACATTCAACCAAGAAAATTACCTGGCAAGATTATCATTCAGAATTGAAGGAGTGGTAGAGAGTTTTTTACCCAAGCAAAATTAAAGGATTTGATCACTACTAAACTGACCTTACAAAAAAAATGTTAAAGGGACCTCTTTAAGCTGAAAAGAAAAGGCACTAACTAGTAACATGAAAACATGCAAGAGTAAAAATCTACCAATAAGTGCAAATATGTAATAAAGGTAGCAGATTAAGCACTTAAAAAGCTAATATGAAGTTAAAAGATTTTTTTCTGTTAAGAGCAAATATAGGATCAGTACTTCAGCTGCTCAGTGCACTGTGGGGAGTATTTTTTAGAGTACTGCAGGAGAGCACAGCCCAGGGATGGGGCCTGGACCAACCGGTGCTCGACTTGAGAAGTACACAGGTATACCAGGCAAATGTATTCCGCCATGACAATCAATGTCTTTGTTCCCTTTTTTTGAACAAAAATAGATCCATTCTGTCTGACCCTGAGTTTTTGGAGCACCACAGTTATCCTGGGAATTAATTACATCTCATAGGTCATCTGAATTCCCATTTCTAAAATGGGGGTTCTGACTCTGCTGTACACTACAGGTAGATAGGTCTCTGAAGTCCACTAGTGGAGAATGTCGAGTCAAAAGACTTAGTACCATGACACCTGATTGATAGGTAGAGTGGGGAGCTCTGAAATGTGGCCTGATTGGGATGGGCCAGTAAGGACAGTCCTGAAATGTCTGTGGCCAACCTCAGATTCAGGGGTGGCCCACAGTACCATTGAGATCTGTCAGCTGTGGCTGCAGGTTCTCAAGAGGGCATTCCAGAATAGAGCAGCACATGTTATCTGCAGTTCTTGACAACTGAAAATTATTAAAAATAGGGGCACCTGTGGGGCTCAGTTGGTTAAGCATCTGCCTTTGGCTCAGGTCATGAGCTCAAAGTCCTGGGATCGAGCCCTGCATCGGGTTCCCTGCTCAGTCTTGCATGTTACAGGTTGAGCAAAATGATATCATATTTTGATGTGTGTGTGGACAACAATGTGGAAGCTAAAACTGACGTATTTTATGTAAATGTTTCTATTCTTTGATTTTTAAAAATACTTTCTTTCTTCTTTCTTTTTCTTTCTTTCTTCTTTCTTTCTTCTTTCTTTCTTTCTTTCTTTCTTTCTTTCTTTCTTTCTTTCTTTCTTTCTTTCTTTCTTTTCTTTTCTTTTTTTCTTTCGAGTGTGAGTTGGGGGAGGGGCAGAGAGAGAGGGAGAATCTCCAGCAGACTCCATGCTGAGCGTGGAGCCTGACACAGGGCTCCATCTCACCACCCTGAGATCATGACCTGAGCCGAAATCAAGAGTCAGACACTGAACTGACTGAGCCACCATGGTGCCCCCTTAAATTTCTATTTTCAGTTGTTTTCTGCTAGTATATAGAACTGTGGTTGATTTTTATGTGTGATCTTGCATCCTGCAACTTGGCTAACATCCTTTGTTAGTTCTTGGAGTTTTTGTATGTGTGTGTGTGTGTGTGTGTGTGGGGAATGTTTTTTAATAGATTCTTTGGGATTTTCTACAGATAATCATCTCATCCATAAATTAGGGCAGTTTTTTCCCCTTATTTTTCAATTTGTATGCTTTTCTTTTTTTCTTCTTCTTGTCTTACTGCACTTGCTATGACTTTTAGTATGATGTTGAGTACAAATGGCGAAGTGGACATCCTTGCTTTGCTGCCAATCTTAGGGAGAAAGCTTTCAGTCTTTCATTAAAAATGATGTAAGTTACAGGGTTTTTTTTTATAGATGCTCTTTATCAGGTTGAGGAAGTTTCCTTCTGTTCCTAGTTTGCTGAGAGGTTTTATCATGATTGAAATGGGATTTTGTCAAATGCTTTGTCTATATCAGTTGATATGATCATGTGTTTTCCCTTGTTAATATGGTAGTTTACATTGATTTTCAAATATTTTCACTTGCCTTACTGGGATAAAGCCCACTTGGCTGTGGTATATTATGCTTTGTATTGCTGGATTCAATTTGCTAGTATTTTATTGAGGATTTTTGCATTTATATTTATGAGGAATATTGGTCTATAGTTTTCTTTCTTGTACCGTCTTTGTCTAGTTTTGGTATCGAGGTCTGGCCTCATAAATGAGTTGGCAAGTGTTCCTTCCTCTTCTATTTTCTGGGAAAGGTTGTGTAGAATCTGTGATATATCTTCTTTAAAATGTTTGGTAGAATTTGCTGTTGAAACCATCTGGGCCTGCAGTTTTCTGTTTTGGAAGGTTTCTTATTTTCCAAAATTAGAAATTTCATTTAATTAGTAGTTATGGGTTATCTCTTTCATCTTGTGTGAGTTTTGGTTGTTTGTGGTTTTTGAGGAAGTCTCCAAATATCATTGTTAGTTTGTCTATTTTTCTTTTCAGTTCTGCTAGCTTTTGCTTCATATATATAAAATGAAGCTCTATTGTTGGGTGCATCTACATTTGGATAGTTATATCTCCTTGGTAAATTGATCCTTTTAACCCTGGTCCTGAATTGAAAAAATAAATTTAAACTTGTACGGCCTCAAATTACTATTGTTTACTAGTATAAGTTAAAAATGGTACCAATATGAATCTAAGTGAGTTCTTTCTTCAAATTGTCTTTGATCCATCTTACCTGCTCACTTTCCCCATACATAATAGCCAATATTTACTGTACACTCACTTTGTAAAATGAAGCATTTTACATGCATAGTTTGCTTAATCTTCACAAAGACTCCATTAATACAGCAACTAATCTCATTTTGTACATGAGGAGTCCAGGTTTAGAGAAGTTAAATAACTACCTGAGGCCACAAAGCTAGCTTGTGGGTGAGCCAGGGTTGAGAACATAGATTGTTTTACTCCAGAGACTGCATCCTTAACCTCTAAGTTCTAATTATTTTTCCCTTTAGTCAGTTACCAATTCCTGGCAGGCCTAGCTCCCAAACACCTTTCAAATGATTCTATTCTCCACTTTCATGCTACCACCCAGTCCAAGCCACCATTATCTCTTTCCTAGATGACTTTGAATGTCTTCTAAATATTTTTTAAAAAATATTTTGTTTATTTGAGAGAGAGAGAGTGAGTGAGAGAGCGAGCATGAGTGGGAGGGGGGCAGAGGGAGAAGTTGACTCCTCACTGAACAGGGAGCACGATGCCGGTCTCGATCCCAGGACCCTGGGATTATGACCTGAGCCAAAGGCAGATGCTTCACCAACTGAGCCACCCAGGAGTCACTGGCCATTCATTTCTTCTCTAGGCATTTAGTCTAAAAAAATAATTGGGCAAGTATGGAAGGGGTGACAGAGAGAAAGAGAGAGAGAGAGAGAGAGAGAGAGAGAGAGAGAGATATGCAGCTAGCATGCTAAATGCAACTCTGACTCTCGCTGTACAGCATTTAACCAAGGACATGCCTGGCTTGTGAAAGAGGGATTTCTGTAGCTTTGAAATTACTTATTGGGTCTAAATTGACTGCAAATATAAGAATGTGTGGGAGTAAATGGTAATTTAATAATTCAACATCGAATGTGGCTTCTGATGACTCTTATGGTGAAGGCTTTTAAGGTCTTGTAATCTTGGTTTCCAAGGCACTCTGTGGTAAAACCCCTGACCACCCCCTTGTTCTCTCCATTCCACCATTCTGTTCTGTCTGTTCCTCTAACTCATTCTGCCATCTAGCCTCTGGGCTTCTGTGCATGCTTTCCCTTTTACCTGGAAGAATCCTTCCTCAGCTCTTTCCTGGCTAGTTCCTATTCATCTTTTAGCCCTCAAAACAAATGGCACTGTTGCAATATTTTGGAACTCTCTTTGACTTCCTTCCCTTTCCAAAAAATCTCTCTCACATTCATTCTCCTGCTTCTATCTCCATTGCCAGTGCTATGGTTGAAGGCTTGATTTCCTCTGGTCTGGACTACAGTCTTTAGTCTGCTCTTTTTGCCTGCTGGTGTCTTCCCTTCTGGTCCATTTCCTGTGCTACTGCCAGATTTTTTTAAACATAGTCGTAATGTTGTTTCCTCAGAAAACTTCAATATTTTCCCACTGTTGGCAGAAAAAATCTAAACATGTTATCCTGACATGTAAGGATGGACTATCCCCAAACATTCTTCCTCACTCATCTCTCACTACCTGCCCTGATACTGCTTATGCTCTAGCCTACAATTTCTCAAAGCATCATTCCCATACCCATGGTAGGTATGCTAGGTGGTTAGAGGTGGTATATGGATGGAAAATTATTTTAATGTACAGTGAATAAAAGTGAACTTATAGTAGTTATATAAAATTTCTGTTCAAACACATTAACTTAGGGACACCTGGGTAGCTCAGTTGGCTAAGTGGCCAACTCTTGGTTTTAGCTCAAATCATGATCTTGGAATCCTGGGACTGAGCCCCGTGTTGGGCTCTGCACTCAACACGGAGTCTGCCTGAGATTCTTTCTCCCTCTCCCTCTCACCCTCCTGCTCATGCTTTCACTCTCTCTCCCTCAAGTAAATCAATAAATCTTAAAAAAAAATAAAATATGTTAATTCAGGTAAGAGCAATGAGTCAATTTGGGAAAAATGTTAAGTCAAAATAGCACAGGTAACACTCAGCTGTGGATAAAACCAGATGGTGGGATGCGAATGGCTGAAATATGTGAAACAGAAGCCCAACCACTTTGGTCTACTCCCCATTCCCCTAACCCACCATGAATTTTTATATCTCTGCCTTTGGAGGTGCTGTGTCTTTATTCTGACTACCCTTTCTTCAGCTTTCTGCCTATCAAAATTCTCTCAGCCTTCAAGGATTAGCTGAAGCGATACCCACCTTAAATGATATTTTTGGTGATTCTCTGCTCAGAGTTAAGGGTTCCATCTTCCACACATGCACAGTACATTACTTATGGTTCTCTTTGGTCCTGTTTTGTTCTGCTGCTTGTGTAGTTATTATCTCGTGTATCTGGCCCTCTCCCTATTAGACAGTAAGCTTCTTGAAAACAGCTTTCAGCACAGTGCCAAGCACAGGGAGATGACTAGTGATAGATATTTGTTATGTTAAACTGTAACACATGGAGAAGTTTTGATTTCAAAATTCACCAAGCAGCAGATGAAAGCTAACAGGGACAAAAATCACTAATGCTCTTATTCCAAACAAGGAAAGGCCTTCTGGGGTTCCAAGGTGTACATATGTGTGTGTAATGCTACAGGCAAGCTGCCAGTGTAAAGCAAAAACTCAGTGTCCTAATTGGCTGGCTCAAAGCCTTTAGAAATCCAAAGATGTGGTTAGTTTGTCACAGATGAATTCCTGTGACTTTGTGATTACTTCTTAGATCTACATTAACCACAAGTATAAGAACTCATGGGAGTAAAAGGTAATTTAATAATCCAACAAACTTGGAGCACACCTCATGTGAAATCTCTGTGCTAGAAACATGGGGACAGGATTGGGGACTGCAAGGAGGAGGGTGAAAAGAATAAATAAGGAAATGATGAAAACAATGTGCATATGGTCATTGATACCATGTACTGAGCACTTATTATTAATAAGCACTCTGTTCAGCACTTAATACACATTATCTCATTTAATTCTCTCATAATCCTGAAAGGTAGGTGATTTTATTTATTTATTATTTATTAACTAATTTTTTCTTAAAGATGTATTTATTTATTTGACAGAGAGCATGGGAAGGGAGGGGCAGAGGGAGAGGGAGAGAGAGGCAGAGAAGCAGACTCCCAGCTGAGTGAGGAGCCTGTTACGGGGCTCCATCCCAGGACCATGAGATCATGACCAGAGCCAAAGTCAGATGCTTAACTGACTGAGCCAACGAGGTACCCCAGAAGGTTATGTTAGTGATTTGTGATCTTTCTTCTTCTTCTTTTTATTTTTAAGTTATTTTTAAAATAATAAGAATAGGAACCCCTCAAATGTCATTCTGTGGGATGGGAACCCAAGGGGAAGACCATTCCTTACTACTGGGAAACCTAGAAAAAGGCTTTTTGTAGAGGATAAAAGTTAAGTTGAATTTTGGAGGAAGAGTAGAATTTTGACAGAGAGTTCAATGGAGAAAGAGCCTTGCATGCATGAGGAAGTTATCAAACAATGACCTGTAGATGGAGGAGTCCAAGGCCCATAACACCATAGCCTGCAAAAGTACAGGGAGCATGGGAAACCATGGAACAGGAGATGGAACTGGGAGGGAAGCTGGGAAGATTAGGTCTGATGCCAGAGGACAATGAAACCAGTGAAAGTTATTAAGCAGAGGAGCAGAGTGATCATATCTGTGTATCAAGAAGATAATTTGGGATAAATGTGGTAGCAAGAGAAACTATGGGCAGGGAATCAGCTAAGAATTGCAGTAATTTAGATGAGAGGCAATGGGAACCTAAAGTAGGTTACTATTTCTTAAACAAGTTGGAAAGATACTATGGAGGGAGAATTTTCAGAGTTTGGCAGTTGATCAGATGTAGAGGGTGAATGAATGGTGCTTTGAAGGAGCCTGTGGAAATGCTGGGAATGTATCAAAGTCTTTATTTGCCTAATTTTCTAGGATCCAGTTACTTGTTATTCTTCCTGAAGGTGTAATGAGGTCAGAACCTAGGGTGCCTCTCTCAGAAGTGGTTGTCATTCCTCTGTTGATCAAATGGCAAGGTTGGCAGTGTCTTATGAGGTGGGTTGTTGGGCTCCAAGTAATGTCAATTTCTATAACAGAAAGGAAGAAAATGAACATCTATTGAGGATTTTTTTGCCTCTTTGATCTTCACAGTGGTCGTTAGAGGCAGATACTATGTTCTGTTTCTACAATGGGGGAGGATGAATGGCTTACTTGTGAAGGTCACATAAAAATAATAGTAATTTACTTGCACAAGGTCACATAGCAAGCAAGTGGCAGATCTGGCCTGTTTGATTCATAAGATTATGCCCTATTTTATGTAGTATCAGAAACCAGAGAAAGAAGGAAGGTCTAAAAAAACAAACAAAGCAACAAACAAAACAAAACAAACACAAACACAGAACAAAACAAAAGAATGACCAGGAGAGAGGAAAAAGAACAAGAGATGGACTTAAGGTCTCTACTGAGGAAGAAGAAATCTAGAAGAATCATCAATTTAATGTTAAGCCTGGTCTTGTGAGAAATATAACCATGACAAGACATGGCTCCTGTTCTCACGGGGCTTATTGGATAGAGGGGGCAAAGGATAGAAGGGCTGTTACCTATCCTATTTTTACAAATTGCTCTGGACCTTCAGAGGTGAGGTAGTCTTGAGTTGTCTAGGAAATGTTGCAGGGAAGACATGACTTGAGCAATATCTCAAAGGAGGGGTTGTCCAGGATTAGTCCAGCAAGAATGATCAAAGCATCTTTCTAGTGGAGGGAATAGTCAGAGCAGAGGTGAAGGAGTGGGAGAGTACCCTTTACATTTGTTCTGTGAATAGACTTCCTGGAACACAAACTTCATATAGGGGAAGAGTAGGGTGATGAGCTGGTAAAAGGTTAGAGCCAGAGAGTGGAGGAGGGCCTTGAATGCCCAGGCTAACACATTTGTACTTCACTGAGTAGGCAGTGGGAAAACACTATTTCTGAGCAGGAGAAGGCTGTAATCTAAGATGTTTTTGAAAGACAGTTACTGGTGCACGCACTGGAATAGATTGGAGAGGGTGGAGAGTAGAAGGTAGAGGACCAGGAAAGAGGATATAGCAACAGTTTAGGTAGATGGTGATACAAGCCCAGAAAAGAAGAGACAGATGGAGAGCCATCCTCTAATGGAAGCTGGCCCTCAGGGGAGAAGGAGGAGGTTGTCAGGGCCACTGCCTAATTCTAAGGCTCATGAGGTTTTGTATTTCACATCGCTCCCAAACTGTCTTTCCATTCCTCTCTTTTCACTTTTTTCCTCCTTTTGTCCCTCTGCCCTTTTTTCCTCCTCTTTTCTCCTATTTTGTCTTGAATTCTTTCAGCGATGCTCAGTAATCAGCCATGATTCTGAACATCATTTAGGAAGGAGAGGCACTGAGGGAAGCTCTGAGCAACACAGAGGAATGAAGGAAAGTGGGTGAGAAAGAGGAGAAAGAAGGAAGTTAAGAAGGGAGGGAGAGAAGGGAGAGAGGGTAGGAAGGGAGGGAGGGACAATTTTCTGTATGGAACATTTACTGTAGATCAAGCTGAGAGGTTGGGGTTACTGAGCCTTAGAGGGGGTCACAATACTTGTTGGAAGTCACATTGTGAATTGTTGTCCAAGTTTGACAAATTCCAGAATCCATGTCCTGTTCACCATGTTTCACTATTCCTCTTTTCTGCCTTCCCAATCCCCTCGACTTGCTGTGATATTTTTTCCCTTGAAACCCTAATATCACTTTGCTATGACTCCTTCTTTCACTCACTAGTCTGTCTTATATTGTAATGACTTGTGTGTGTGTGTGTGTCCACCATGATGCGTAAACTGTGTACAATGGTGGAATTTATGATTGCTTTGTCTTTGTTCCTAGGTAGTAAGGAGTTGGTACTTGACTCATTGTAGTCTCAACAAGGACAGTAACTGTCTTATAATTAGTATTTGCTCTATAACTATTGAACAGATGTGAGTATCTTAGGCACCTCTGTGGGCACCTCATGCTGTTAGATGCTACAGCTACCTCGGTAACCTCCAAGACCCAGGATTCATGTTGTAACTCCCAGCATAATCATTAAAATAATAGGATGTATAACGTCTAAACTAGGAGAGGAAGATAAATGGAATGATAATCTATTTAAAACAAGTCAAGGCAAATGGCTAACAAGCCAACGAGCATACGAAAAGATGCCCAACACCGCTAATCATTAGGGAAATGGAAATCAAAATCACGGTGAGATAGCATCACATTCATTAGGATGGTTCCTCTTAGAAAAAAAACAACCCAGAAAATGAAGAAGTGTTGGAGAGAATGTGGAGAAATTGGACCCCTTGCGCACTATTGGTGGGAATGTAAAACAGTGCAGCTGCTGTGGAAAACACTATAGCAGTTCCTCAAAAAAAGGTAAAATGGGAGTGCCTGAGTGGCTTACTCATTAAGCGTCTGCTTTTGGCTCAGGTCATGATCCCAAGGTTCTGGGATCGAACCCTGAGCTGGGCTTCTCACTCTGTGGGAAGCCTGCTACTCCCTCTCCCACTCCCCCTGCTTGTGTTCCCTCTCTCTCTGTGTCTCTCTGTCAAATAAATAAATAAAATCTTTTTAAAAAATGTAAAATGGAATATCCATATGATCCAACAATTCCACTTCCGGGAATATATCCAAAAGAATTGAAAACAGGATCTCAAAGATACATTTGAACACCCGTGTTTGTAGAAGCATTGTTTACAATAGTCATACAATGGAATATTAGTCAGCCTTAACAAGGAAGGAAATCCTGTCACATGATATAACACAGGTGGAACTTGAAGACATGGTAAGTGAAACAAGCCAGTCACAAAAGGACGAAGAGTGCATAATTCCAATTCTATGAAGTGCCCACTCACCCATTTGAGAGTGACTCAAATTCACAGAGATGGAAAGTAGAGTGGTGGTTGCCAGGGGCTAGGGGAAGGGGAAACGGAGAGTTCTTGTTTACTGGGTACAGAGTTTCAGTTTTACAAGATGAAAAGAGGTCTGGAGGTGGATGGAGGTTGGTGATGGTTGCACAACACTGAATGTATTTAATGCTGCAAAAATGGCCACTTAAAAATAGTTAAAACGGTTGATTGGATGTTGTGTGTATTTCACCACAATTTTTTAAAAAACTTTCGAAAATAGAGGAGAAACAAAACATTCACATCTATTATTGGTGTTTTCACTGAAGACGCGTAGGTGCCATCATTGGTCCCTCACATCACCACTCCACACCTCCAGCTCTTCCAGGATGACTGGAGCTAGGAAGATGGGGGGGTGGTGGGCATTATTAGGAAGCTGACCTCACTTCTGGGCCCTTGAGTATTCAGTGTTGGACACGTCCTCTAACCTCATCCCTGTCTAGAGACAGTGTCCTTTGAGATGGGGAGAGGAAGAGAGAAAAAAAAATATTTAAAAACAAATCATTCTGTGGTTGAAAAATGAAAACATTTTATTGAAGAGAGCTCCCCAGGAGACCCAGAACGGTGTGGATACTTGTGTTTGAACACCACACAAAGGCTCTCTGGGGTGGGACAGACCCCACCTCTAAAGGGATCAGCTTACACAGTTCTTCCTCTCTGGACCTATTTCCTCTGCTCTCTAATCCCCATCTTTGCCTGCTCTTTCTGAGATCCAGACCTGAAATGGTGGCTGTCACCACGAAGTTAAGATAAACACAAAGGGAAACAAAAAGAAAATATGAAAGACTAGAAGCAAGTTTACAGAAATATCACCTTTTTTCCCCTTAATACAGCTAGAGGCAGGCCATTGATGGATTAAAAGCTCAGCATGATTTGATTTCAATAAGGTGCAATAAGTTACCATCTTTTGGGGGTCATGGATACCATTGGCAGTCTGGTGAAGCCCAGGGACCCCTTCTCCAAATAATACCTTAAATACCCAAAATAAAATATACAGACTTACAAAGAAAATGCATCATATTACAATGCAATTCTCAAAACATTATTAAAAATGTGATATAGTAACCTGGGCTTCTTGGTTTATGCATTAAATAACCAGACCTAATGGTGGTTCCAATAACTACTGGAATTTTGAGGTAGTCATGAGCATAAAAGAAATTTTGAGATGCCTGCAGCAACTAGCATGTGAAATGCAAACCTGTGATGTCTATTACTGACAAATCACGGCTAATGCTTCTGTGATTTGTTGCCTACATTCATTATTTCAGTTTGAGGTCAGTGAAAATAAAGGTAATTTTTGTCTATCCAAATTCAAAGTCTCCTCCTCCCTCACAAACTCAGGTTTTAGGTCCATAGGCCTTTGGTTAAGAGCCTCTGTTCTAGGGGATTGTATAGCCTCCCATAGATTGGCGTTGGCTTCCTTCAGGATGACATTTCTCCCCATCCAGTTTCCAAGCTTGGTCCTTGTAATTGGCTGCTCACAAAGTCCTGGTTTCTGGCTGGGAAAAGCTGAGAGCTCTCAACCCATTTGCCCAGCACTGATAATTGTCATGCTTTGAGTCCATGGCACAACCAGCGCTTTATTAAAATTTATTAAAATTTTGTCTACTCAGGCAGCTCCAAGACTTTACAGAATTCTCTCACTGTAGTTTTATACTGGAAAGTCATCTTCTGCCTACCTAGTAACACCAGCTCTGCAAGTCACCACCACCCCTACCCCCGTCCCCAAATATGACTCTTTCCAGCTAATTCAGAGGGGGTGGGCATGGGGCTAGGCTAAATGGGTGATGGGTATTCCGGAGGGCACATGTTGGGATGAACACTGGGTGTTGTATGTAAGTGATGGATCACTCAATTCTCCTCCTGAAACTGATATTACACTATGAGCTAACTCACTGGAATTTAAATAAAGACTTGAAATAATAAAAGGGGGGCAGTCCTGAGAAGGCTGCGGTGATCTTTGAACCAAAACTACCACGGCCTCACTCATGGCCTTTGTGCCCCTCCGTTGGAAAGAGAGAAATCTAATGACCTCAATAGCAACCCCTCTCTGGGTGGTGAGGCGCAGTCCTTCCCAGAGGGTGGGACCAATGGAATAATCTCTGTGGAACCTTCCTAAAGGGGAGGTGGTTCCTGGCCTCTTTTTTGGCCTGTTCCCATGTGCTCTCCGGCCCCTGGGATTCACTCACCTAAAAACACGTAGACTGGGATCCACTGCAAAACAGACAGGGTTTGGAGGCATTCCTGAAGAGCTAGTCTGGAGAGGAACGCCATGGCTGTGGTGCTCTTCTGTTATGGCAAGAGGCCCAAACAGAAAGCCAGTCTATAGGTGCTTTGCTCTAGTCTCTTATCACTGAGTCTCTTCAGCTGTTGAAGATTTTAGGCTTGACCTAACCTTTACGCCAGTCTTCCCTATTGTTGGCCCTAGCCCCACCCCAAGCTTCCTACACACACCAGGTTTCACATCATCCCATCTAATCTCTCCAATATATCTCTAATATATAGCCTTTCTTCATGCATGCTCCATTGCAGTGAAGCACCTTGGGGTGCTTCTGGCTGTGTGTGGGAGTCTCTGAGAAATGAGTGCAGGAAGAGAGAATGGTTTAGACCTGGGATAGGACCCTGGAAAAGCAACCTACTTCCCTGCTTAAGAAAGGAGGCCTGGTGATGATGCTTGTTTCTGTCCTAGAGGCTGCTCTTTGGCTTCTCCCGTCTTCTGCAGAGACCTACCTAGTCAACCTGGGCATTTTTCTGCACAGATATCTGGAACTTCTCAGATCCGTCCTGGTGCCTCTCTTCCCAGGGGCTCTGTATCAGCAGCCCGATACCATATGATAGAGCAGGGGAAGCATTGTACAGAAAGCAGACCTGGGTTCCCAGCCCACCTCCAGCATGTTATTCCCATGTCGTCTTTGCAAATTGCTCCATTTTTCTAGATCTCAGTTTGAGCATTCACTGTCGGAAGGCAGTGTAGTGGTGAGGGACATGGATTGGAGAGGCGGATAGCTGGGGTTCAAATCTCAGCTCTGCTGCTTACAAGTTGATGAACTTCTGTGCCTCAGTTTCCCCATCTGTAAAACCGGGATAATAATAGAACCTACGTCACAGGGATTTTCCGAGGATTGGATGAGTGAGTGAAGGTAAAGTGCTTAGCATAGTGCCTGGCACACAGTAGGCACTGTGTGTTTTCTGTTTAGTTTTGTTAAGGTCTATGACCATCTACTACGTTTCAGGCTAAGAGGCCTGCTTCTACACACTGTCTTTACAAAATTAAAGACTGTCCCCAGGTCCCAGCCCTCTGCATTTATTTTTTTTTTCTGTAACTATCTGTTGAGTATCAACTGTTTGCCAGGCACTGCTGTAGGTGCTGAAGATTTGGCAGGGAAGAAGATGGACATGATTTCTGCCTTCATCGAACTTATAGTCCAATGGAGGAGATAGACATTAAGCAAAAGAAAATTATAGAAATGCCTATGTGTGGGGTGCCTGGGTGGCTCAGTCATTAAGCATCTGCCTTTGGCTCAGATCATGATCCCAGGGTCCCGGGATCGAGTCCTGTATCAGGCTCCCTGCTTCTCCCTCTCTCACTCCTCTCTCTCTGTCTCTCTCTCTCTGTCTAATAAATTAATTAAATCTTTAAAAAAAAGAAATGTCTATGCGTTTGAACGTGTGATAAGTGTCTTAAAGTAAAAGGCCAGCATTCTTAGCATAAAGCCTTGACTATAGAAGGCGCTTAAAAAAATCTTTTGAATGTAATCAAACATGTTGCCAGGAAAGTCAAATACAAAAGTGGTGAGGAAATTTTGATTCCTTAGCCTTTTCCAGGGAGATTAGCTGAGTTCTGTTTTCCTCCCTAAACCCCACTGTGGTTCAGAGCTCCCTGATTAGACTGACTAATAAGATGTTTCAGAGTTTGGACGCCTGGGTGGCTCAGTCGGTTAGGCGTCTGCCTTCGGCTTGGGTTGTGATCCCAGGTCCTGGGATCAAGCCCCGCATCAGGCTCCTTGCTCAGCAGAGAGCCTGTTCCTCCCTCTGCCTGCCGCTTCCCCTGGTTGTGCTCTCTCTCTCTTTCTGACAAATAAATAAATAAAATCTTAAAAAAAAAGATTAAGATGTTTCAGAGTTAAGCTTAAGGAACTTTCTTGGGATGCTGCAGGGGTGTGCTTTCATTCCCCAATGTACCCCAGATGGCCACTTAGGACCCAAGGTCACACAGGGCATCAGAGACAGGGAAAGGACAGACCAGTTTCCATTTCTGTCTCCCTAATGTCCAGCTCAGGGCCTCAGGTACAGAGTAAATACCTAAGTAAATGTTTGTGGAACAAATGAAGGCGATCTGGTCTCCTGATTCATCCAGCCAACCAGCAAAAACCTAGCTGCCTTAGAGCAGTACCAAGAGAAAGGTGGCCAAGAGTCACAAAGGTCTGCCAATTTCCCTCATAAGACATTTCAGGCTGAGGGAATTCTAACCCTCAAGAAACTCACAGTCCAGGGTGTGAGGTAGACGTAATCACCGACACTTGTGGGGTCCTGTGAGGTGCGCAGAAGAGAGGAACACCCACCAGCCCGAGGAGATCAGGGAGGGCTTTCTGGAAGAGGGGACATGGCAGTGAGGGGAGATGGAGTAGGCACAAAGGGCACGAAGGGCCGTCCAAGAAAGACCGCCACTAGTTTATCAAACCAAAAAGAATGGGGATCTGGGATAGGCTGGCAAGCTAAGGAGTTTCTAAGGGACAACAGAAAACCAAAGAAAGGAGAAGAATGGAAGGCAAAGAAGATCGAAGGGACCGGGAGCTCAGAATTGGGGGTGGAAGTGAGGGAAGCCCAGAGATGGAAGCAGCCCTGGGATTCTTCTTCCTGGGTTCAAAGGTCCACCCTCCGCCTTCAAAATGACCCATTTCCAGAAGGGTTTGGATAGCGGAGGTTGTGCCATCACACGTCATCTTCTGATCTTTCCCCTTCTGGCATACTCTTATTGGGCTTAGTATTGCAATTTCAGTTCGATTGAAAGTATTTATGGAGAACCTACTTAACGCCAAGCACCAGATTAGGTACTATAGAAGGTACATACATCGTCCTTCAGTCACCACATTTTTTTATTGAGGTCCTGCTATAAGCGTGGTATTGTTCTAAAGGTTGACAACTCTGTGTGTGTGTGTGCGTGTGTGTGCGTGTGTGTGTGTGATGGGGCGGGGGAGGGGGTGTGCAGGCAGAGAGAAAAAGAAGCACACACAGCATCAACACAGGGATGGGGCCATTGGAGAATTACAAAGAAGACAGAGGGGGTGGCTAGTAGCTGTGTGACCTTGGACAAGATACTTCCCTGAGTCTCAGTTTCCTCCTCTGGAAAAAGAGATTAATCCTATTTAGTCACTGTGAGGATTAGTGGTAGTGTTTGCCAAGCCCCTTGGGGAGTCAGTGTCTGACCCCCAGGAGCTGCTTGTTAGGACAGGTATTCAGCTTTAAAAAGGTGGTATTTACAATGGGTTCCAGCAGGCGAAGAAGGAGGGAATATGATCCCCCCTCCCCCACCGTAGTGCCCAGTAGACACAGAAGATTGGAGGTTTGCTCTGACACCAGGGACTGGCTTAGTATGACTGGAGCCTCAGGTGCGTGGAGGGAAGTAGAAGGACAGAGGGTGGAAATTGTTTTTTGTTTTGTTTTTTTAAAGGTTTTATTTATCTATTTGACAGAGAGCGCAAGCAGGGGAGCAGCAGAGGGAGAGGGAGAAGCAGGTTCCCCGCTGAGCAATGAGCCAGACGATGCGATGCGGGGCTCCCTCCCAGGACCCTGGGATTATGACCTGAGCTCAAGGCAGACGCTTAACCGACTGAGCCACCCAGGCGCCCCAGAAGGCTGGAAATTGTAAGTGGGATGTTCTTCTTACAAACCTCTTCATGCCCCGAGGTCAGGGGGTCTAGAGTCTAGTGAAAGTAGACCCTGGCCAGGTGGCTCTGAGGAGGGGCCTGTGGAGGGGAAGGGGAGGGCAGATCATGGTGGATATTTCAAAATCCCATGGGAGTCACTGGGTCACTTCTCAGGGCAGGCAGGGCGGCCCTGGGAGACAGTGGCATCTGGGGCCTTGGTTCAAGCTAAGGGGACAAACCGTGTCTGTTTGCTAGGGACTGAGGACGTGGGCTGTTCATGCTAAAACTGGGACGGTTGGTCCCCTCCTTCAGGTGACTGCCACTGTCTCCTAGACTTAAGCAGGCTGTTCCTCGCACATTTCCCTTCCTTTCTGGTCTCCATCCTCCATTGCCGTCAAACACAACTCTTTGCGTCTGCCCTGTTTCAAAGCCTCTGAAGTCTCCTGTGGTCTCTGGGAGTAAGTTCGAACCTCAGAGCCTGGCTTCCAGAGCACTTTCTACACCGGTTTCTGCTTTCCTTGAGAGTCCTGTTTCCCAACACTTTATACCCCAGTAGATAGAGCCTCCTTCCCCCAAACAGGAAGTGCCCCTTCCTCTTCTGGGCCTTGGCTCCTGCTTGTCTCGGACTAGCCTGACTCACTCCTACACTTGCTTTCTCTACCCAGCTCTCCCCTCTCCGTTCCTAAGATACATTATGACTACTTTTGGGAGGGCGCATGTCAGGACTTAGTTTGGGATGGTAGATGCCACCTCAGCACCCAGTTTCTTTCTTTTCTTTTCTTTTTTTAAAGATTTTATTTATTTGAGGATGAGAGAGAAAGCAAGAGAGCATGAGCAGAGGGGGAGGGAGGCAAGGGAGAGGGAGAAGCCAACTCCCTGCTGAGCAGGAGCCCAACAGGGGGCTCAGTTCTGGGATCCTGGGATCATGACCAGAGCCTGAAGGCAGATGCTTAACCACTGCGCCACCCAGGCGCCCCTACATCCAGTTTCTACTGCAATGCTTGGTAAGCTTTTGGTATATTTATTTTGAATAGTCAGTATATTCATATGATTCAAAATTCAAAAGGGACTATAAGGAATTCAGTGAAAACTCTCCTTCCCACTCCTGGCCTCTAAGCACCCCCACACTTCTCTCCTTCTAGGGATCTTTCATGTACACACAGAAAATAAGGTAATTTCCTTTGTTAAATGCATACAGGAACAAACACGGGGAAACCTGGAAAGGATTCGAATGCTCACAATCTGGAGGGACGTAAGCTCTTATAGAGCAACAGTATAGACAAATCTGCTGCCATTCAAAGTCATTAAAATTAGGGGCGCCTGGGTGGCGCAGTTGGGTAAGCAAGCGTCCCACTCTAGGTTTTGGGTCATGGTCTTCAGGATCTTGGGATCCATCCCCCAGGCCCCGCACTCAGTTCCCGCACCCCCCCCCCGCTCACACTCTCTCTCTCAAATAAATAAATACATAAAATCTTTTTTTAAATGTCATTAAAATTATTGTAAGGCAGACCCTGTAGGATACGATCTGCTACGCTGTAAAAGCAGACCTCTTCATTGAGCGCACTTGGTAAAAATGTGGTCTCTTCAGGGATAGGATGAAAGGATGCCTGAGAAAGAAATGATTGCTGATTTAAGGTGAAGAGATTCTGGATTGTCTTTTCTGTAAAGCTGTTTGAATATGAAAAGGGAGAGGCTGGATTGTTGTGAATCTGCCTGATGAAGAAGCGTGATTCATCATGGGACTCATTCACTCAGTAATTCACTCCACAAACACTGAATGCTTGCTTTGTCAGGAGGAAAGAGCTGGAAACAATGTGGAGCTTCTCTGGATAAGCACTAAGCGGTCTCTGGGGACCTAAGCAGCTCTGAGGGAGCGAGAGGGAAGGGGAACGCGATGAGTTTATTTCAAGGCTGTTGAATTTGAGTTATGTGCCTTACTCAAGAGGAGCTGTGTAGTGGATGGTAGGATCTAGGTGTGGGAGCTGAGCAGAAAGGTCGGGGGACAAGCGCTAGCCACCGGGGAAGCCGGAGGTGGGTGGAGCTCACCCAGGGAGGAGGCGGACAGGTAAGGAGAACACAGGTTACAGAAAGTGGGGGAGAGGTCATTCCGCAAATCTCTCAACTTCTCTGAGCCAGGGCCAAGGGCACCAGGATAGCGGAGGTGGCATAGGCTGGTGCGTGCACAAAGGGCTCAGAGCCCAGGCAAAAACCGTTTCTCCCAGCACTTGGCCTCCAAGCCTCCTGCGTTCACTGCCTGGATCTGGTTTTCGTTGTCTAGGAAGATCTTGGAACAAGGGGAGTTTTGACTGGATTAAAAATACATAGGGCCCCCCAAGTAAGAGGCTAGGGTAGAGTGTTTAGAAGATTAAAGATCTGGGGCGCCCGGGTGGCCCAGTGGGTGAAGCTTCCGACTCCTGATTTCGTTTCAGGTCACAATCTCGGGGTCTTAAGATCAAGCCCCGTATTGGGCTCCGTGCTGAGCATGGAGCCTGCTGGAGTTGCTCTCTCCCTCTCCCTCTGCCCCTCACCCCCTCTCAAATAAATAAATAAATCTTTAAATTAAAAAAAAAGAAAAAAACAAGATTAATTATCAGCTAGGACTGGAAGGGGACAGCAGGTGGGCCTGACATCGGGAGCAGGAGTGTTCCCGTGCAGGCTGAGGGATGTGGGGGCCTCGGGAAGGGGAGGTTTCTGAGTTGGGGTTTCCCCCTAGAGAGGAGGTCTCTGATGTGACCCCATGGGGGCCTGTTGGGAAAAACTGATGGAATTGTTGCTCAAAACTTAGAGAAGGGGGTTGCCCTGGTGGCTCAGTTGTTAAGCATCTGCCTTCAGCTCAGGACATGGTCTCAGGGTCCTGGGATCGAGCCCCACATTGGGCTCCCTGCTCAGCGGGGAGCCTGTTTCTCCCTCTCCCACTCCCCCTGCTTGTGTTCCCTCTCTTGCCGTCTCTCTCTGTCAAATAAATAAATAAAATCTTAAAAAAAAAAAAGACTTAGAGAAGGGCTGGTGGTGCGCCTGTGTAGCTTAGTCGGTTAAGGGTCTGCTTTCAGCTCAGGATGTGATCCCAGGGTCTTGGGATCGAGTCCCGCGTTGCTTCTCCCTCTCCCTCTGCCGCTCTGCCTACGTGTTTGCTCTGTCTCTCTGTCTCTCTCTGTCAAACAAATAAACTCTTTAAAAAGAGAGATGCGTTGTTAAAAAAACAAACAAAACAGAACAACTTAGAGAAAGGGGAGGGGTTATTCCTAGAGCAGCGTGCCACCAGGGGGTTGCTGCCCACCTTCCTAGGTCCCCCGTGCTTTGTGCTTCATGCTTCCCAGGGAGTCTTTGCAGTGGACTGGAAGCTGTGGCCTTTGGAGTCCCGTTGACCTGGAACCCAGGCCTAGCTGTACCACTGAAGGCTGAGTGATCTTTGGGAAATCACTCCTTTGAGCCTCAATTTCCTCATTTCTAAACCGGGATCATCATAATATCTTCTTTGGGCTGTGGTTGTGAGCATTAGAAAGTATGTACATCTCCTCGTATATAGCATAGCATAGCCGCTGTTATTTCTATTGGCCATACCGCATAGGAGTAGGCTGGCCTCAGTGATTGCGGAGCTGGACTCTGAGGGATTTACTGCCGGTTGGGACTAGGAGCTGAAATCTAAGACATTGCTCACCATCCTCTCACATACATTTGGCAAAAGGCAGCCCGGCAAGCAGATACTGTAAAAACCGGTTCTCGGTTTCCACCGCGCATAACCATTCTCCCCCTTTGCTGGTCATTTCAGCACACAAAGAAAAGCATTTCACAAACCCTCTTGCTGGTGGTGATATATGGACAATAGATTGAGAAAGCATTAGAGAAGCAGGGGTTAAAAGACAGTTGTGAAACGCCGCATTAAAAAAATAAAAATGCATCCCCCTACCCCGTCCCCCGTCGCTTACCAGCAGCCTGGGGCTCTTCTTGTACCATGCTTTATAACTGTTCAAAGTGTGTTCACACATTTGATTTCATCTGCGCCTCCCTTGGGCCTGTGAACTAAGTAGGGCAGAGGCTGCCTGCGTCGGGAAGGAGAAAGGGAACGACAGAGATAGGATTAGATAGGATTGTCATGGCATATGAGTGAACTGTGCCAGGTTCAACCGTGCCTTCCACGAATGGGTTAAAAACAAACAGTGAGGAAATGGCGCACAGGTGTTGGGGAACTGTCTGGGCAGGAGATGGTGGGAACAATACCGTCTTGCCTAGAGCATCGGACAGTGATGGGTGGTCCTGTGCCTGGTGCTGACAGGCAGGCTGAAGGCTCTGAGGAAGCAGGGGAGGACTGTGCAACTGGGGGGATACAGAGAGGTGGATTTAGGTCCAAAAGGCTCCCCCTGTGAGGGTTGTTTGGAAGGATAGGAGTGACCTGGGGTCACTCTGCTCCAGAGTGGCGTATTGAGAGCCCGGCTCAGGACTCTTGACATCAACCTCTTGGGCTTGCGATGGGCTCACGGAGTCCCCTGCCCTGTCTTTCTCACAGGGACGTTGGGAGGAACGGGAGTGGAAGGGACAAACCGCCGCAGATCGGGCGCTGAAAAACCGTGCTCAGCCTTCACCTTTTGAGACTCGATGTGGCCTCCACGGGAGCGCTATTGAGGGCAAACATTTTGGCCACACGGAGAGGTTTGCCCTCTGGGCTTACTCGCTGCGTGGCTGAGCCGTTCCCCCCCCCACTCCCCCCGCCCCCGCCCGCTGCCCCAGCCCGGTTCCTTCTTCGTAAAGTGATAAGATCCCATCTCCTGCCTGACAGGTGGTTAGGATGAAAGAAACAGCATTCGTGAAGGAAAGCGTTGGGCAGACTTAGAAGCACCCTTAAGGATCTGGTGAATTCACCTCCGGGATCCGCCAAACCCAGCTCCCTCTAGGACCCTGAGAGACCCAGGCGCGGTGGGAGTAGAGAAGGTGGTTCTTTTTTCGGGCTGATGGTGCCTCGGAGGAAAATGGAGGAAGATGGGCTCGCTCACCGCCTCTGTCTTCCTATCCCCCAGCTGAGGGGGGAGATGGCGGGGGAGCTGGCATAACCTTTTCTGTGGTGAGTCAGCCAAGAAGGAATTTCTAGAGCCCCGGTGATGTATAAGTGGTGGTTTGGGTGGGGAACTTTAAAGCTGCTCCCTCCCTCTTCAGCAGCTTCGGGACACACGCGAGCTCACGCAACTGGGAAGCGAATGGAAAATGGACAGAAGCCCAGCTTGCTAGTATGAACTTGAGGAAATCAGCTTCCCGGGGCCTGTTTTCTCTTCTGTGAAGCGGGGACGGTGCTGCCTGTTTCGCAGGGTCACTGCATTCATGGCTGGTGGAAGTGCTGGGTTCGGGGCCCCTGTACCTGTCCCTTTCCTCGCCCTTCCTGGAGGACAGACTGGAATCACTGAGCTGAGAGCGAAAGCACTTGATCCTCAGGGGGTCCAGTGTGTTCTCATGGCTGCCACTACTGACCAACCCCCCCAGCCCCCCCCACCCCGCTACAGCTCATCCCCCTAGACAGGGAGGCAAGGGGAGCAGGTCGGAGAAATCCTATCGCCCAAGATCACACAGCTTGCAATTTGTACAAGCCAGGATTCAAACCCACCCCGTCTGGGTTGCCTCTTAGGTATCAGAATGTGTGAGGGGGCTTCATGGAGCTGGATCTTCTAGAAGGCCCATCTGTAAATAGACTCCGACAGAAGGGGGCAACCCCAACCTGGCCCATTTTGAGAATGAACTCGGGGTGGAGTTTGAAGGGCAGGAAATAGGCCATCACTACAGGAAACCTGGCAGTAATTGGAAGAGAGCTAAAAATGAACGTTTGCTTCCCAAATCCTTGGGGGAACTTAATCTGTGCTCTAACAGTTTCAGGAGCTTTATGTTGTGAGGGTGAGGGGACTCCCTTACTAAACACTGTATGAATAGAGGACTGGTGGTCTTCTGTCCTCTCTCACTAAACATGACCTCCTCCTCCTAACAGCCTGACAGCCCTCCATTCACCACTCCCTGAGCAAGAGGGACTTGAGTCTCCTTTTCAAACCTAAGCTAGACTGCAGAGGCTAGAATAGGAAGGCTGAGTCATCTTCCTCTTAAAAAAAACCTAAGGGGAGGCTGGGTGGCTCAGCTGGTTGGGCGTCTGCCTTCGGCTCGGGTCATGATCTCAGGGTCCTGGGATCGAGTCCTCCAATGGGGAGTCTGCTTGTCCCTCTCCCGCTTCTCCTCCCCCCCCTGGTTTGTTCTCTCTCTCTCTCTCAAATAAAATCCTAAAACAAAAACCAAAACCTAAGTGTGCCTAAGCCACGTGGAACAAAAGCATGTTTTCTACACAGATCACGTTTCAACACGTGGATGCTTTTTTAGGGTATCAACCCAAGAGCTGAGGACTTCTACCCCAGAAAGTAGGTACCCTTCCACGTCGTCTGCACCATCCTTCTCTCTCCACACCCAGTTACCGGCGCGGCTGCAAGCCCCTTACCAACCAGCAAAATGACCCCCGTGGCCCGTCTTCCACCAGACTGTGCCGGGTCTCGAGCGGTACTGGCAAGCAGGGCCAGGATGGTCCTCTGACAGCCCACTTGGGAGCTGGGCTACAGCCCGAGCTGCTCTTCACCCTAAGGGTTATGGCAAATAGTTCCGTGAGAGTCAAGGTCCCAGCCTCAGCTGCACACACAAGGACGACTCGCAGGGCATGCTGTTTCTCTCCCTTCTCCTGGCCGAGGCCCACTAGGTAGAAAGGACCTCTGTTCATGTCGTGGTTCATTCATTTACAGCTTGGATTCCTGAAAACAGTGCTGTGTGACAGGGGAAGTCCAGGCTTTCACACCCGCACCTTGTAAAGCAGAGTGTTGGGTCACTGTACAGCTACTTGTTCCTAGGGCTGCAAGGAGGAAGCAAGCGCCGGCTCTTCTGGGCAGCTGTGATGCTGGAAAATTCACTACCCACACCAAAGGGAGATGCTCAGGCTCTCCCCATAAGCTCGAGGGGGCCGGCAGCTGACCCCCTCCCCCTAAAGAAAACAAGCAGCGGATACCCAAATTTCTGCACAGGCTCATATAACAGAAGGGACTTTTATTATTATTAAGAGAATTCATACAGCCATTGATTACACAGAGCCACTTCTCAGTACTTTTTTGTTTCCATTCCAGAAACTGGAATACACCATGATGAGGAGGAGAACGCCAAAACAAGATTGCTGGCTCATCACCTAGGGTATAGATATACACTTAATTGTTTGACACTTTATTTTGCCTTCGTTGTACGCAGCTGAAGCAGGAGCCTGGGGAGGGGAAGATGTGACCCCTGGAGTCGCGTCTTGTTGTGGGAGGAGCTAACCCATGTTCTGTCGGTTGCCATAGCCCCTAGGATGGGTGTCCTTCCAGTCATCCCACTCCCGAGCTCTGTGGAGAGTTTCTTCATCCTCTTCATCCTCCTCCTTTTGTTCCTGATCTTCCTGTTGCTGAGTACTTGTTTTGAGCTTTGCTGCAGTGGAAAAAACGAGAAAGCAGGAGTGAGAAACTGAGGGATCAGGGACCTCGGCTCCAATCTGAACGCAGCTGCACAAAACAAGAACAAGGAAGGCAGCTGGCCGCCTACCCCAGGGCCAGCAGAGTTGTGGAGAATGCTTAGGTTCCTTAATACATGACCTGTGAAATAATAGTTAAGAAATGATGCTCTGAGTGATCTTCACAAGAAGGCCAAAACATAAAAGTTGAATTCGCAGAAGGAATTCTATTTTGGGAACGATTTCTTGCCAAAAAAGGCCAAACAGCGCCCCTTCCTCCTGCCCCCCACATACACACACAACAAAAACCACCAACTGCCCAACAGAACCCCAGCAAGCCAGAAAGACTCAAGTAAAAAATATTTAATGATTTGTGGTATGTCAGGAAGGAGGGACTGCAGATGACTTTCCCCTTCCATCCAGTTCCTTTATTACAGCTATACATTTCTGCACGTGCGTGCATTTGTGTGTGTGTGTAAAATTGTAAATCACATAGCAGTTGAACCTACTAGAAAAGAGTATCTGTGCTCTTTGACACTTGTTTGGAACAGGATCTGAAGTCCAAATGGCACTTGTTGTGCAGTGTACACTGAAAGAAATTAAACCAACAGCCACCTCCCTCTTTTGCATTAATTTTGTTTTCCCTTTGTGATGTAAAGGAGCATTTCCTGGCTACCCTGAAAGAGTCTCATTACTATGATAAAAAATGAGGGCGCCTGGGTGGCTCAGTGGGTTAAAGCCGCTGCCTTCGGCTCAGGTCATGATCCCAGGGTCCTGGGATCGAGGCCCGCATCGGGCTCTCTGCTCAGCGGGGAGCCTGCTTCCTCCTCTCTCCTCTCTCTCTGCCTGCCTCTCTGCCTACTTGTAATCTCTCTCTCTGTGTCAAATGAATAAATAAAATCTTTAAAAAAAAAANTGTGTCAAATGAATAAATAAAATCTTAAAAAAAAAAAAATGAAACACATGGGGATCTGATCCATTTCCACAACTTGCGAGCTTTGTGCTCTTTTTTTTTTAAACAATTCTTACTGTAAAATAAAAGATATTGGAAACCACACAAAAATATATAGAACATATATTTTTTTTAAGTTTTTATAAGGAAGCTAGACATTTGTCGTCTCCGTCTGGGCCAAGAAAGAGAGCTTCTGTACCTATCCCAAGAGCTTCTCCAGGAGCATCTTCCAAATCAGAACCGCCCCCCTTCTCCTCCCAAAAGGGAACCACTTTACTAACTTGTATAGTAGTAACTTCCTGCTGAAGTTTATTATAGTTTTATGACCCAAGTGTGCATCCCTAGACGCCAGAGATGTCCGTTTGTACCTTTTTTAACTCAAGGATTTTTAGTACAGACTTGTGAAACCATAACCAATGAAAAACAATTTCCATGACCCCCAAAAGCTCCCTTGTGCCCACATACTGTTGATCCCATTCCTTCCCTCCCCCTAGCCCCGGCTGCCAGCAGGCTACCTTCTGTCTCCTATACTCATGCCCATTCTGGAAATCTCCTATTAATGGAATCAAACAATATATGGTCTTTGGGTCTGATTTCTTTCACAGAACATAATGGCATAATATTTTTAAGGGTAGGATTGTTCATTTACAAATATTTTGATATCTTCTTAATCTACAGGCTCCAACCCCATTCCTTTTTTTCCTTACAAATTACCTATTGAAGAAACTGGAGTAATTGACCTGTAGTGTTTCCCCAAATCTGGATCTTGCTGCCGGCACAGTCGTGCTGCAGTCCAAAGGGGTCTTCTGTATTTCTGCAGCCCGGCAAGTGGATACAGGGGCCTGATCTGACTCAGGGTCGGTCCCTTCAGCATGACTCTAGCGGGGGCTGTGTTCCCTCATCAGGTGGCGCATAACATCTGTGTCTCGTGTGTTGTGATGTTAGCAGCTGCTGATGCTTGATGCCTGGATTCACTGATTCTCTGGGGGATTCAAAAAGTCCATACTCCTAATTTTAACATTTCTTTTTTTATTAACTAGAATGCTTTTCCAAAGAGCGGCTTCCCCTCATCTACTACCCTGTAGTTACCCAGGAGAAAAAAAAAAAAAGACAAGATCGACGCTTGATTCTTTCACTTTACCACTTGTCAAGGTAATCAGTGGGTTCCTTAACCTCTGAAACTGAACAGTTTTTGTTTTTAAATATAATTACAACTCATGGGCTTGATGGATTTTAACCAATTGCAATGATTTCCCAAAAAATAGGCTTAAAATAAGCTTTTAAATATTAGAATAGTTTTAAATTTATAGAAAAACTGCAAAGTTAGTATGGCGTTCCTTTCTATCTGTACCCAGGTTTTCCTATTAGCAGCATCTTAGACTACTTTTTCCCTGAGGTTTTACCTAATGTCCCTTTTGGTTCCAGGCTCCCATCCAGAATGGGACACTCTGGTCCTCTGTCTCTTCAGTCTCCTCTTGGCGGAGACAATTTCTCAGATATTCCTTGTTTTTGAGGCCCTGGGCAGTCTGGGTGAGTACTCGTCCGGTATCTTGCAGAATGTCCCTCGATTTAGGGCTGCCTGATGTCTTTTTCACAATTAGAGCCGGGTTATGGGCTTTCAAAGAGAGTATCATAAAGGCTGAAATGCGCTTCTCATCACATCAAATGAAGGCAACACACCGTCAACATCACTTCTCACTGCGGATGTTAACCTAGATCATCTGACTAAAGGCAGTGTTTGGAAGGTTCCCAGCTGTGAAGTTAACTGCCGCCCCTCCACATTGTTGTCTTCGGAAGCAAGTCACTAAACAGCCCATACATAAAGGGTGAGGAGTTATGCTCCACGTCCTTGAGACCCTTGAGACAGGGCTATATACACAAATTTAGAATTTTTTTGTAGGGGAGCTTTGTCTCTTCTCCATTTATTTCTTTGATTCTTTCTTTCTTTCTTTCTTTCTTTCTTTCTTTCTTTCTTTCTTTCTTTCAGTATAGACCCATGGAAATTTATTTGATTTTTTAAAATAGGATTTTAATTAATTATTTGACAGAGACACAGCGAAAGAGGGAACACCAGCAGGGGCAGTGGGAGAGGGAGAAGCAGCCTTCCCGAGGAGCAGGGAGCCCGATGCGGGGCTGGATCCCAGGACCCTGTGATCATGACCTGAGCCGAAGGTAGACGCTTAATGACTGAGCTGCCCAGGTGCCCCTGATTTGTTGTATTGTAAACTGATACTGCTATTTTCCTGCTCGAATTCTTCCAGTTTGGGCCAGCAAGAGTTCTTTCAGCCGGACTGTGTCCCATTAACAGACTTAGGTTTTTGTTTTTTGTTTTTTTAGTGCTTCTCTGTTTTCTAGTACTGAAAGATGCTTCAGGCTCATCTTGTATATTCTCTGCCCCATTTCCTTAAGGGGCCCTGGTTTTTATTTTTTTTTTTTATAAAATAGAGAATGATACCAGAAACCCAGATGTGGGCTCTGGAAGTGCTCACTGCTATTGACAATCAACCCTTTTTGAAGCCAAACTGTCTCTGGCCAGTGGAAACATTTTCAAACTGGCTTCTGAGTCCTACTGCTATGACCCTAGTTATCTTTGAAAAGTTCTTCCCTGTCTTTATTATAACAAGATGCTCCCAGCTCATCTTGTCTATTTCCTGCCCCAGACTTAGAATTAGCTATTTCTCTAAGATATCCTGGTTTCTTTTAATGGGAATGGTATTTCAAGACCACAAGCTGTGTGTGTGTGTGTGTGTGTGTGTGTGTGTGTGTGTGTGTTTACTTTTCAATACGATTTCTCCTGAGTTCCTATTCAGCACTACAGGTTGTTTTATCATTAACTTACATTTTTTTCATCTGTATTTTTCCACATGAAAAGTCAGAGACAGAGGATGACAGAATTAGAGTATCTCCTAACTGTTCACTTATATTATCTCACATTACACACACTGTTGGAATAACACTAACATTTCCACCAATATAATTACTGGGAACAGTTTTTTTCTTGCATATGCCTTCCCCAATTCTCCATTTTTAAAAATTGTTGTACTGTATCTGCATTACCTGAGCACTGAGCAGATAAACATTACACACTCTGCTCTCTCCCTTTTAACCCCCCATTTAGTCTTAGTCCTACAGGAGACTAGTGCCTACCACCAGTCCTTAGAGGATGTCTTTCTCATCATTTTGGTTGCCTGAAGCTCATTCTCTAGCAGATTTCTTAGGAGGGTATCATGGGAACAGTATTTCCTGAGTTCCTCTATGTTGATAAACGTCTGCACCCTTCATACTAAATGGTCAGGTTTTTTTTTTAAAGATTTTATTTACTTATTTGACAGAGAGAGAGAGAGATCACAAGTAGGCAGAGAGGCAGGCAGAGAGAGAGAGGAGGAAGCAGACTCCCCGCTGAGCAGAGAGCTTGATGTGGGACTCGATCCCAGGACCCTGAGATCATGATCCGAGCTGAAGGCAGAGGTTTTAACCCACTGAGCCACGCAAATGCCCTAAATGGTCAGTTTTACCAGGGATCCTGTCCTTGGCTCACATTCCTCCCCTTGAGTATCTTAACTGTATGTTACTCCGTTTTATTCTGGCATAAAGCACTGGTGTCACAAAAGTTGGGAGGGTGATCTAGTTTTCTTTCCTTTATAGATCATCTGCTGTTTTGCTCAAATGTCTGAGGCATTTTTTTTTCTTCTTTAAAGTCTAGTAATTTTATGATGTGTCTTGTGGTGGTCTCAGGTACATGGTGTGCTTTATCAATGTAAATCTTTTTTTTCTTTTTTAGACTCCAGGAAAGTTTCCTTAACATTAGTTATTAGCATTTATTCTTTTTCCTTGCTTTGGTTTTGGTTTTCTTCTGTAGATAATCCTATTATCCAAAAGTCAGATCTTCTTTATTACCTTTCATACTTGCCACTTTTTCTCAAGTTCTGTTTATCTTCGCTTTTTTATTTAAAACATTTTCCCTTTTACCTTAGCCAGACATTCTCTGTAATGTTTACCCACACTTGTTTTCTTCTGGTTTGGCTTTTGCTTCTGAAATGATTCTTTTTTCTCCCAAGTTGTCACCACTCTTCTGTGTTTTATGACTCCTGCTTTATACTCTTCCTCCCTGTCTTACACAGTTTTCTTAATGCCCAGCAACTAATTTTTAAACAGTATATATATTTTTAGCAGTAAACATATTAACTTCATCCAATTTCTAAAAACAGTATAAATTTTAGATTTTTTTTTTGAGTGTCTCTTTCTGGAATGCTTTTGATTCTCCCTCCCCCACCCAATAATAATTTTGTGTGCGATGTGACCTTGATAATTTTGCGTTCCATTTTTTCACAGTTTTATTGAGAGGTATTTCACATACCATAAAATTCACCCATTTAAAGTGTACAGCTCAGTGGTTTTAGTATATTCAGAGCTGTGCAACCAAGTACCACCATCTGTTGTTCATCCTTACGTGTAGTAAGTTCTCCTGAACTTTTAGAAAGTATGGTTCGGGGTAGTTATTCTAACTTCACAGAGGCTCCTCTTCTGCTGTTTTTATGTCTGTTAAAGAAATATGATGACTTGCTTCACTGGAGTTCTTGGCTCCAGTCCTCTCGCCCGCTTTTACTGGAACCTTTCTTTTCCTCCTCCTTTATGGTCCCTGTTCTACTCAATGTCCATTCCATCCTCAGCAATTTCTCCTCAGTGTGGGATCCTGTTCCTGGAAGCAAGATCTCGTGGGTCCTTTTCAAGAGTTCATTACAGGTTGGACTTTCTCCGTCTCTTTCAGACTCTGATCACAGGTCCCTTGTACTTACCCAGTTTTTATTGGAGGGCAAAACCCTTCCCATTTCCACTGCTGTCCGTACACAGGAGTGCCACACTGTGGAGGGAATGCCTGTTTGCCGTTTGGGAATTCTGTGTCTGTCAGGTCTCTCAGGTGGGTCTGTCAATGCTTTCTGCTTTCTCCTATACCGATGCCAATCACTTGTTGATCTTGTGGTTATGAGTGACTTGCCCTTATCTGTTTTTATTTTGAAGTTCATGGGGATACGTTATCACTTACTTTGTTGAAAATGCTGCCCATGAGGGGCACCTGGGTGACTCACTCAGTTAAGCATCTGCCTCCAGCTCAGGTTCTGATCCCAGAGTCCCAGGATCGAGCCCCACGTCGGGCTCGCCACTCAGTGGGGTGTCTGCTTGTCCCTGTCCCCCTCCCCTTGCTTGTGTTTGTGTTTTCTCTAATAAATAAATACAATCTTTAAAAAGAAAGAAAAAAAGGGAATGTTGCCCATGAGTTTTTGCGTTATTACTGAAATAATAATATTTTGCGGTTGTTGGATATATCGTTCTATACGTGTAGAACAGGTTAAGGTGGCTGCTGTTGTCCAGATCATCTACGTCCTTCCTGATCTTCTGTCTAATAATTCTTTCAATTAGTGAAAGAGAAGTATTACACTCCCCAACTATGACTGAATGTCTGTTTTGCCATTAAAGTCTGTCAATTTTTAATTCATGTAATTTAAAAAAAAGCTTATTAGCCATGAACATGTTTCTCACTGCTAGGTCTTCCAGATAAATCGCTCCTTTTATTGGTATGAAATGCCCTTGTTTATATGCAGTAACACCTTCTGTCTTGAAAGTCTACTTTATCTGAATGTTACTATGGCTACTACAGCTCACTTATGCTTACTGTCAGCCTAGTATATCCTTTTTCATCTTTTCACTTCCAACCAATCTGTGCCTTTATGATTAAAATATATCTCTTGTAGACAGCATGCGGCTGAGCCCGAAATCAATCTCTGATTTCTAATTTGGAGGTTTATTCCATTTACATTTAGGATAATTACCGATATGACTGGAATGGGATCTGCCATTCTGCTACGGGTTTTCTGTTCAACTCATCTGGTTTTTGTTTTTTTTTTTAGCCTCTCGATTCATTCTTGCTTGCTTTCTTCTATTTTCTCTACTGACTTTATAGCTTTGTCTCTTTGCCTTATTTTTTAAAATTGACTTTACTTTTTAGAGTAGTTTGAGGTTCTCAGTAACACTGAATGGAAGATGCAGTGTTGCCATATACTCCCTGCCCCCATAGAGGCAATAGCTTCCCCCACTATCAACATCCTGTACCAAAGTGGTACATTTGTTACAATCGACGAACCCACGTTGACACGCCAGTGTAGTCCAAAGTCCACAGCTTACAACAGGGTTCTTTCTTGGTGGTGTACATTCTATGAGTTTGGAAAAATGTATATAATGACACGTATCTGCTATTATACTATCATACAAAATAGTTTCACTGCCCTAAAAATCCTCTGTGCTCCACCTATTTGTCCCTCCTTCTCCTCTAACCCCTGGCAATCGCTGATCCGTTTACTGTCTCTCCAGTTTTGCCATTGCCAGAAAGTCCTACAGTTGGAATCATGTAGCATGTAACCTTCCCAGATCAGCTTCTTTGACTTAGTAATATGTATTGAAGGCTTTTCCATGTCTTTTTATGGCTTGATATATATATATATATATATATATATATATATATATAATATTATATTTGGGTATATAGTATATTGGATATACATTTGGGGATATAATAAGCATATTTGGGTAGACACCATATCAACACTGGAAACTTCTCAAGTAACTTCAATAGTAAAAACTTTTCATCTTAGTTGATATCACTGATACATTAAAATTCTTGTTCNGTCTGGACGTACCACTCTTTATCCCTTCAACCTGAGGACATCCTGGTTGCCTCCAAGTTTTGGTAATTATGAATAAAGCTACCATAACCACCTGTGGGCAGGTTTTTGTGTAGACCTCAGTTTTCAACTCATCTGGGTAAACATCAAGGAGCACGACAGCTGGATTGTATGGTAAGAGTATGTTTTGTTTCGTAAGAAACTGTCTTCCAAAGTGGCTGTACCACTTGGCATCGTGATCAGCAGTGAATCAGAGTCCCTGTTGCTCCACATCCAAACCAGCATTTGGTGTTGTTGGTGTTTGGGATTTTGGCCATTCTTAAGTGGGTACAGTGGTATCACTGCTGTTTTAATTTGCAATTCCCTAATGACATGTGATGTTGAGCTGCTTTTCATATGCTTCTTTGCCCTCTGTAGATCTTCTTTGGTGAGATGTCTATTCAGGTTTTCTGCCTATTTTTTAACTGGGGAGTGTTTGTTTCCTGATTGTTGAGTTTTAGGAATTCTTTGTATGTTTTGGATAAGAGTCTTTTATCAGATATGTCTTTGGTAAATATTTTCTGCCAGTCTGTGGCTTGTTTTCTTACCCTCTTGATGCATTATTTCTTATATTTATTTATCGGGAGGGGGTAGTGTGAGCAGGGGGAGGGGCAGAGGGAAAGGGAGCATCCCAAGCAGAGGGCGTGAGCCCGACACAGGCCTTGATCTCATGACCCTGAAATCATGACCTGAGCTGAAATCAAGAGTTGGACGCTCAACTGACTGAGCCACCCAGGTGCCCCTTGATGCATTATTTTTTATTCCTTCCTAACTTTCCCATCTACTTAGAGCTAATATTGAACCATGTGGGAGGCAGCCTTAAAGATGGACCCCAACTACCTCAGCCTCACGCTTTTATGGAGTCACCTCCCACACTATGTGACCAACAGAATATGGCAGAAGTCATGGTATGTCACTTCCAGTGTTAGGTTATAAAAGATACTGGGACTTCTATCCTGATCATTCTCACGCAGATCATTCACTCTGGGTGAAGGGAAGCTCCTAGCCGTGAGCGTCCCCATGGGGGGACCCACAAGAGGAGGCCTCCTGTCAACAGCCACATGAATGAGCCAATGAGCTAGAAGCAGATCCTCCAGCCTCAGTCAAGTTCTCAGAAGACTGCTGCCCCAGCCTACAGCTTGACTGCAACCTTAAGAGATCCTAAGCCAGATCGCCCAGTGAAGTTGATCCTGGATTCATCACCTCAGAAAATATGTGACAATAAATGTTTATTATTTTAAGTTGTGACAACTTGGAGTAATTTTTTACACAGTAATATGTACTACATACCACTTTACATAAAACAAAAGAATCTCACCACAAAATGGTTCCATCTAGTCCATCATTTTTGCTATGGCTGTCATATACATATGCATATACATATGTCATATACATCTACATATGGTATAATCCCCACTGGGCGATAATATAATTTTCCCCTGAAGAAGCCATACGTACTTCATTCCCTTCAGCCTAAGGAAATTTCTTCAGAATTTCTCATAACACCAACTTCCTGGAGAAGAATTCCTTCAGCTTTATCTGAATATGTTTTAATTATGCCTTCATTTTTATGGATATTTTCACTGGGTATAAAAGTCTGGGATGACAGGTTTACCCCTTGCCCCTAACACTTCCGAGATGTTGTTCCACTGTCTCTGGCTCCCACTATTTCTATTGGGAAGTCAGAAACAACTCATACCACTGTTCTTCTAAGTGTAATGTGTACTTTATCCCTGGCTGCTTTCAAGATTTTCTCTTTTGCAGGATCCTGGGTGGCTTAGTGGGTTAAGGCCTCTGCCTTCGGCTCAGGTCATGATCTCAGGGTCCTGGGATCGAACCCCGCATCGGGCTCTCCACTCAGCAGGGAGCCTGCTTCCTCCTCTCTATCTGCCTGCCTCTCTGCCTACTTGTAATCTCTCACTCTGCCAAATAAATAAATAAAGTCTTAAAAAAAAAGATTTTCTCTTTTTCTTTGGTTTTCAGCAGTTTGACTATGATGTATCTATGTGTGGTTTTCTTTGTATTTAACTTGCTTGGGGCTTGATTAGATTTCTGAATTTGAAAATTTGTTTTTCACTGATTTAGGGAACATTTCAGCCATCTTTAATTTTTTTCTGGCCCTTTCTTTCTCTCTCCTTTCCTACTGGTATTTCAACTGTTCATATGATCGAACTTCTTACCTTATTCCACAGGTCACAGAGGCTCTGTTTCTCTTTCTTCCAATATTTTGTTTTTCAGACTGTCTAATTGGTACTGATCTATCTTTGAGTTAAATGACACTTTCTTTTGTCACTGCCAATTTGCTATTAAGCTCCGCTAATAGGTTTCCAAACTTGAGTTACTGTATTTTTCAGTCTCAGAATTTTTTGTGTATAGTTCCTACTCTATTTCTTTTTCCTTGTTTCTTTTTTTTGAGCATGAAAATAAAATCTTTATTTTCAGCTATTACCCACCAATAAGACAAAGTCAGGTTCACAGTTTTTGCTTCTGACTCAAAGTGAACTAGGAGGCAGATATAACAGATAGAACTGATGGGTACAACTTTTTAAAAGTTCAGGCTATCTTGAGGGGTGCCTGGGTGGCTCAGTGGGTTTAAGCCTCTGCCTTTGGCTCAGGTCATGATCTCAGGCTCCTGCGATCGAGCCCCGCCATCAGGCTCTCTGCTCTCTGCGGGGAGCCTGCTTTCCCCTCTCCCTCTGCCTGCCTCTCTGCCTACTTGTGATCTCTCTCTGTCAAATAAATAAATAAATAAATAAATAAATAAATAAATAAATAAATAATAAAATCTTTAAAAAAAAAATAAAGTTCAGGCTATCTTGAAAGCTTCCAACATACCAGATATTGCTGGATTCTCTGGTGACAGAGTGCCGGCAATGGCTGACACTAAGTAGAACTTGTAAAGTGTTTTTAATAGGAGGTTTTTTCTAATTGTTGCTAAAATTTAAGAGGTTTATATACACAGAAACAAGTTAAGATACTTGAAAGTCTACCCACAATGATTTAGGAATGTGTATGTTATAATCTCAAGAGGGGTCAATGGTCCACATGGGCTAAAATAATACTTGCCTCTGGGTGGCAGGTATGTTTGCAAATATAAAATTATATTAGACATTACCTGCTGAGATTTCTTTTCGTTCATTACAAGCACATTTTCCCCTCTGCCCTTAATCATGCAAATACACTGCTTTAAAGTCCTTGTCTGTGAATTTCAACATCTGCGTCATCTAGGGCTGGTCTCTGCTGACTGCTTTTCCTCTTGAATATAAGTCACATTTTCCTATTTTTCTTTCCCCCATATGCATAGTGGTTTAGGATTACATCCCAGACTTTGTGAATGGTATATTGTAGAGACTCCGAATTCTGTTTCGTTCCTCTAAAGAGTACTGATTTTTCATTTCAGCAGGCAGTTCACTTGTCTAGAACCAAAAATTCTAAATTTTCTTTCCTCTGCATCGGACAGCAGTTGAATCCTTCATTCACAGGGCATGCACAGCATAGGTGTCAGCCTGAGATTTAGGTGAGGTGTATATAAAGAATCAGGGCTCCTCCTCTGTGGTTCTCCTTTATGGGATATAGTCTCATTTCTCTCATTTCTTAACCAGTAAGACTGTATGTTCCTATCCAAGTTTCACCTACCCCCACAACACCACAACCACAGACTGCCAATGGGTGAGAAGCTGTAAGAAACAGGAAACCCTTCCAAATGACCACTCTTCTCTTCTTTGTGCTATAGTGGAAACAGCCCTGGAATTGTGAATTTTAGGACCCGAATTCAAATCTTACCCTGGCCACTTTCTAGCTACGTTGACTTTGTGTAAGTCAGTTCTCAGACACCATTTCCTCATCCTAATATGGGGATAAGAATGTCTGCCTCACAGGGTTGTTCAGAGGATCAAATGAAATAATACATGAGATAAGGAAACAGAGGCTCAGAAGGGCCAGGTAATGTCCTATCTATTAAGTGGCAGGAATAATTGGTTACCCCAGGTCTGTCCGTGCTTTTTCTAATATACCATATTGCTTCCATCTTCATAATGGCCACCCTCTCCACCTTTCCCTTCCGAAGATGCCTCCAAGTACGTACCATGATCTAATTATCAAGCTGGGCACCAAGAATACAGTTATGTTAAAGACCCTGCCCTCAAGAAATTCCAACCACTCCTTCTTTCTTCTAAGTGTTGACTGCCCTCACACCTGTCTGCTCTTGGGCATGCTCTAGTTTTTCTGGGTAGTTGTTTTAACTTCTTCAGTTTGTCGTTGTTATCTGTGGGAGGGACTGGCCTCGATACAACGTACTCCACCATTACCAGAAGTGGAACTGCCATCCATGGGACTTTTGCTTTTGCTATCTAGCTGCTTGGTCTGTTTTTACTGCCAGGACATCTGAAAGGATTCCAAAATCATGCAGCCACTGCCCCCATCCTCCCAGAATCACCTGCTATTTATCTTCGTAATAGATAAAACAAAAAATACTGCCTAGCATCTTTGTCCAGATTACTTCTGCTCCTAAAGGGCAACAATACTTGGGTCTGAATTTAACTGCCAGGGATCAAGGAACCAATAGTGTAACTATTTTCCTCCTACCCCGTCATACCTGGCAGTGTCTTGGCTATGCCCTGATCTGGTAATGCTCTGTATTTCCGATGCTGATCGTACCAGTCATTCACCGTCATAGATGCCAGACTTGGATAACCAGCTCCAAATACTCTGCAAGAATCACGTTACATTTAGAAAACAAAACAGAAACAGCACTATTCAAAAGCCTCTTCTCTTTAGTGACAAAACCTGTGTCTGTTTCAGCCTTGCTCCCCTGCCCAGCTATCTTATGAGGAGCTGTGAAAACTCCTGTGAGGATATGTAAAAAGAGGCATCCAGGAAGGTACGTTAAAGTCAAGGGCTTTCATGAGAAGATAAAAAGTTCAGGATCATCGCCCAGAAAACAATTCTAGAGGCCAATGTCCCAAAAAGCAGTGATGACAACGTGGAAGGGGTATTTATAGTTGGTGGGTCTAAAGGGTACACAGAGGAAGGACACTTGCCTGCCACCCTGTGGAAAAGCATCTCTGGAGTTCAGAATTACATCCTAAATAGGCAAATATGTCCCTTTGAGAATTGCAGCTGAAGGCAATAATGGGAAATAAGTCAAATATACAATTCTCCACGAGATTCCTTTCCTCTTTCGTATTTATTTTTGTTGGTTTCCCTTTGGGCCTATTGTTAAGCTTGAGTTTGTGAGGGAAAAGTCTGATGAAGGGAGGTGTACAGAAAGTATTCGAGCTAACGTCCCTCTGATGAAAGAATAGCCACCACAGGTGACCACGTGGCCTTCCCACAATGCCCATTCTATCCATTTACTCATGCACCACAACGGAACCACAAAAGCAAGGGGCCTATAAAGGCAACTCGCTTTTCAGGACTACCTACTTGGCTTGGGCCACATTCCGAGTGAGAATGAAGGGTTTCACTGGAGGCCTGTCCCGATGAGCTGAATGAGAAATTAATGCCTGGAAAGGAAATTAAGTGATCAGAAGTGCATTTCTGCCATTCTGCCTACCCCGCTATGCAGGCTCTTAAGTCTTTTGGTGCTTGAAAATCCCCTCAAGTCAAACCTTGCCTGCTCCCTATTTCTCAGCCTCTCAGAGATAGCCGCAGAATACTAATGGCAGAGGCCGCTCGGCTCTCCTGAGAAGGCCGGAGGACCCTGCTGAATGGAGGAGAAAGCTCTCCCAGATATCATCTCACCAAAAGTAAAAAGACTCCCTGGCTTTAAACTCTGCCCCTCCAAAGAAGGAGATTCCGAAGGCTTTTTCTGTGGTCCAGCTAAATCCCTTGAGCTGAGCCTGAAGTCCTTTTCCTTGGCTTGGCCTTCATTGCTAAAGCTGAATCATGGAGACCCTTCTTCTGAAACCCCCTTTGGATGTAACTCTGCAATTGACTGTCAAGAACCCCTAGGTTTTTAGAAGAGGGTGTTCCTAAAGGCAAGGGGGAAAGCATGTGTTGGTAGTTTGTATACAGTGGCGTTCAAAAAGGTTTGAAGGAATCTGGGCTCTCCAGGGGCATACTGAAACAAAGTCTGGTCAGAGAAAAGGTGTTCACTTGGGTCTAGCTTCATCACTTCCAGAGCCAATCCCAATACCAAATAAGAGAGCATTCAACAACAATGACGACGGATAGGGCAGGGGGAGGACACAGAAGAGTCCAGTCTCAAAATGGCTGAAAGCCATTCACCTAGATATGCTCTAGGGGCCTTATGGCCTTAGAATACTGGCTGTTTATGCTTTGATCCTTTAACAGGAGGAGTGAGATTGATGTTACCCGGAGGCCTAAGCTCCTGGGCTAATGAGTACAAGTCAAATCAGGAAGAGGCTTCTCTGAGGACTTAAATCAATGCCTATGACGAGCTGATAAATTCAACCCAACTCATGTTGGGATCCTGAACCAAAAAGTAAGTGGCAGCAAAGCCTAATCTTTTGAAGCAGCAGCTCCAAAACAGGGTGATGATTTTCAAAGACAGCCAAAGCTGCATCACACTGGGTTTTATCAGTATACCCAACACTTTGTGCATGGAGAAGTCCTTCGGTGTCTCATACTTGGGGGGGTCTAAGGGTGTGAGAGTACATCGCCGAGTAAGGTTAAATTCAGATTCCTTCCCCCGACCTAAATATATTCTTGATCGTTCCTCTTATCTTCTTTCTAGTCTTTTCTCTCCCTCCTCCAGTACCACTTTCCCTCTCCGCTCCCATCCCGTTCCTCTTCTCCTTTGGTTATTAAAGTCAAGCACAGATTTTAAAGGCCCACCTTCCTATGCATTCCTTCAGCAGTCAGGACTTCCCACAGCCCAAACCAACTTAGGACACAAAACTACACGTGGCTATTAGTGTATTACAGGTCAGGAAGCACTGGGGAACACCACTGTAAGCTGGAGAGAAGGTCACCCTGGTCGACCTTCAGCCTTCCTCCACTAAGCTTAATAGGGACAGTGATTTTATGGAGACTTCAAACTTAAAAGGATTTTAATTCGATCACTCGATCACTCGCCTGTAGAACATTTCAATCTCTTGACAGCAGCTTTTTGAGCTGTATAGGCAGTGACCAGGCTTACCTCTGTTGAGGAGTCTTTCTCTCTCAGGATCTTCATCTCCTGGTCAATGCTCTCAATCTCTTCTAAGCTGATACCAATCCACCTTCGAAGGTGAAGGAGGTAATACTCACGAACACGCTTGTCATCTAGTTGACCACTTTCCACAGAAGATTTCAGTGCAGACAACCTATGCTCCACCTCCTTCTTCTGCCTGTATCTGTTCCACAGAAAAGCAAGTGACCAGGCAGTAAGTATGCCAGTTTCCACTTGGGCAAAAATAGATTCTATACCACAGAACTCACCACCAAGCCTGCAAGTCCTCAAGACTGTCAGGGCAAGGAAGGGATCAGCAGGGCCTGCCAAATACCTCCCAAAGCCAGAAAAATACAGAAGTAAGCTGAGCTAAGCAACTCTCCCCCCCACCATCATCTTTAGAGATGGGAGTCCCTCAGTAATTTCATTACATCAACCCTTACTAAGTGGGATACTCAGTGTCAATGTCCATTGGGGAACTGCCACTTCAA
The DNA here is from genome assembly GCA_002007465.1 of Ailurus styani. Taxonomy (NCBI): domain Eukaryota; kingdom Metazoa; phylum Chordata; class Mammalia; order Carnivora; family Ailuridae; genus Ailurus; species Ailurus styani. The sequence continues at coordinate 438,880 of LNAC01000363.1, read as the reverse complement.
ATTACTGAATCTCAGGGGTTGTTTACCTGCCACTGATGCAGGAATTCCTTGGGAAATAGCCTAAAAAAAGTGGTCATCTCTTCATCTCTTCTGGGCAAAACAATCTTCGCTCTTCTGGTGCATCCATTTACTAAGGGAATCATATTGTTTGAACCAAAGAAATAGTCTCTTGTATTTTTCTCAAGGACAAGGTGCTATGCTAAGTGCTTTTATTTATACAATCATGTCTTTTTTAAGTAAGCTTTATACCCAATGTGGGGCTTTAACCCACGACCCCAAGATCAACAATCACATGCTCTACTACTGACCGAGCCAGCCTGGTGCCCCCTGCCTCGTCCTAATATAATTTAAAAACTCACAACTGCCTGCCTTGCGTCTTCCAGGATACGTTCATTCATTTGCAAAGTATTTACTGAGTACCTACTGTGTGACTGGCACTGTGCTCAGTGCTGGACGCAGAGCAGTGTAGACAAGGGAGTCCCTGTTCCCCTCAAGCTCTCATTCTAGGAGAAGCCGACAGAAAGAGATGATGTGTCGGGTGGTAAGTGCCACGAAGAAGCAAAAGGCAAGGCAGAGGGGACAGAATGATGGCATAAAAGTAGAAGTGTTATTATATACGAGGCGACGTTGGAGCAAAGACTTCAATCCGGAAGCAAGCCATGCCAATATCTGAAAGAGGCCTTCTCGTGGGTGGTGGGGCGGGGGAAGGAAATGTGATGGTTGCAGAGGGGGAGAGAGCTTGGCTTGCAGTGTCTGAGAGCTAGAAAGTAGGCCAGTGTGGCTGGCATGGAGCGAAGAAGAATGACAGCAAATGAGGGAAGAGGGAGAGCCAGGGTTACAATTTCTAGAACCCTGTAGGTTGTAAGACCCTAAATATCAAATACCATGGTATTTTGAGACAGGAAAGCCACTGGAGGCTTTTGAGTAGAATGCATAACATGAATAGAGTGACATGAAAACTTTTTTTATATGGGCCACTCTGGCTATTATGTGGAGTGCGGCCTGTGGGGGAGGGGAGGCAAGGAGGGATGCGGAGGAATGAACTAAGAGGATATTGCTACCATCCAGGTGAGAGATAGTCACTTGATATAGGGAGGTGGTGAGATGTGCATGTATTCAAGATGTAAAACAGATATACTGGATGTTAAGGGCTTGAGAGAGAAAGAGAGAGAGGAGTCAAGGAAAAGTTCCACGATTTCCAAGAGAGGTCCTTTATACCTATGACTGGAATCCCACTCTAGATCTCCAGAATCAGATGCCCCTCTGCAGGTGTTCACCCAAATCTGGAATTCTTAACCTGAGGTCCATGGATGGAGTCTGGGGGAGGGACCCTGAATTCTCTGAAATTTTATGCAGAAGTCTACTTTTTTTTTGCCTGGAAGATGTCTATAGTTTTTATCAGATTATCAACAAGGTCCACAACCCATGAAAAGTCAAGAACCACTGATCTGGAGACATTCTTTATTATACAAACCTTTTAGGCTCTTCTGATCCTTTTACCTAACAAGTGGAACAGTTTATGGGATGTTACAAATAACCGTCCCAGCACCATCATCAGTAGCCTCTGAGAGAAACACCACAAAGGGAAACTCCTAGTTCATGAATGCTATCACAGGTATCACTGGAGAACTTTTAATTCTGGTCCCGCTCCTACCCCTATCCTCTTTCCTGGATGTACCTACAGCAGGGAAAAAAAACTACCAGGGCCATAGAATGTATATAATCCATGGTAATTTCCGGGTCAGCCTACTGGTCCTTTTGGATAAGGTTCTTGCACTTCCTTTCCCGTTCTCTGCATGCTCGCAGTCTAACCGTGCTCACAGGCTGCTTCTTCATGTCCTCGCTCCTGTGACTTCGCTCTGGTCATCTTTGAAACTTTAGCCCCTCCACTCCTGCTTTTTTTTTAGGTCGGTGTTTTTGTAAACCTTTTGGTCTCAGCCAAAGAACCTTTTCTTCTTCTAAGAGCTTATCTGGAACTCCAGTAAGTAATAAACAGATAAAAATCCACCTTAGTTAAATCAGAGGAGGGCTCCCAACATCCCCCTCCCCCCACACTGGGGTGGAGTCTTCCGAGCTCCAAGGAACAGACTGAAAACCACTGTCCTAGGCCTTTCATCACTGTTCTAGATTTCCCATGGCGAGCCATGACATGGAAACACTCCCTACCACCTTAGAATCCTCAATGCCTGTCACCCGTCTGTCTCTGGACAACTGTCCCCATTCCCTTTTTCTGTTTTCGAGCTGCTGCAGAGAACTAACAAAGGACAAATTTGTGTCAAATGAGTCAATGACAGATTCAAATGATCAAACTTCAGCCGAGCAGTCACTTGTGCTCAGTTGTCAAAAGATGTCTGTTCATCTTTTGTGGATTCCACACCATCACATCAGACGACCAACCGATACAGAATTCAATGTCCCTCCTTCCCTTACAATCTCTGTAGTTTCACTTTTCCTCGTCTTTAAAGAGCTAACGCTGTCTTCACCAGAGCAAGGTCTTTACCATTCCGCTTTTGCTATCAATCCTGTCCCTACCCACATCTCCCCAGGCCTCACTCTGTCAATCATCCCGTCATCAGCAGTTACAACTTTTCACTCTGCCGGTGCCTTTCCCCTATCCTAGAGAACACCTTCCCTCGACTCATGTTCTAGCCTTTCGAAGGACCACTTTTCTCTTCTCTGTGCTATAGTGGAGAGAACTGGGAATTCGAAGACCTGAGTTTAAATCCTAGCCTGGACACTTATGAGGTGCGTTAACTCTGGACAAGTAAATTCTCATAACCCACTTCCTTAGCTCTAAAATGGAGATGAGAAGATCCGCTTCCTGGGGTTAAGAGGATCAAATGGAACAATACACGTGAGAGCCCTTCATAAGCGGCAACAGAATACAGATACTGTCAGGGGATGGGAAAAGGAGGCCAGGAGGGGCCAGATGATGCCCCATCTGTCAAATGGAGGAAACTGGATTGGCCGCTCCAGGTCCATCTGACTCCAGAGTCCAGGCTTTATGTGCAACACCACGTTGCTTCCATTTTTCTAATGAACACTCTATCTGGTCCTCCCAAGCTACTTCAAATACCTACTATGATCCACTGACTGGATTGGGTCCCCAAGTACAATGACACATTAGGATACTAAAGATGCAATGAGTCCAGGTCTCTGACCTTTAGTAGTTTCCAGTCGAGAAAATGACAGATAGTTGCACTATGACAAGTAACACCAACTAAGCACTACAGTATCTGGGAAGGGGCTTGAGAGGGAGAAGTTTCAAAGAGTACGAGACATTTGCTCTTTCTTCCCCAGGCTTCTGTAAGCCCCCTGCTGAGTCTCTGACCTCTGATTGCTCCTTCCTGCCTCTTTCTCCTCCCTTAACTTGCCCCCCAATTTTTATCCTTGGCTTTTTTTCTCTCTACCTGATTTCCCTTGGGATTCCAACCCCCCCAAAGCTCCTGAAGTTTTAGCACTAGCTACCAGTCCCCCAAGTTTTACTTACACTTCCATCTTATGGGCATATACCCAGCTGTCACTTCAGAATCTCTGTTCGGTGAGCAGGAACACCAGACTCACGGCTCACCCAGCTTCTACTTCTCTGTTTCTGGCACGAGAATGGAGGTGCGGCTAATGAACCAGACTCACTCGATCATAGAGCGGAATCAGAGTAGAGAGGATACATGAAGAAACGGGTTTTGAGAGAGGATATACTACTTAGGTGTTTTGTGTGGGGCAGCCTCAGTACGTAAAGTTGTGGTGTGCGGGAGGAGGGAGGACTTAACCGAAAATAAAAAGGATCTCAATAGTGGGGCTACTAATCCTATCAATGCTTCTTTCACAAGTAAGACTTCTGTCACTTCACTTTTATCTCTTTTCCCAGCTCAAGTGCTATTATAACATGGCAATTTGTCTTTCTGCCGCTCTCTTCCCTTTCGGGGTTCTGTACACATCACTTCCTTCTGCAGACCTCTGACCATGGTACTCTCAGCTTCTGCCAAACTACACTCCTCTGCATGCCCTGTACATACCTCAAATTGCTCTGCCTGGGGCTTCTGCTCTTGTTATTCCTCCTGCTTGTCAACAATGTTTCTTGCGCACCTCCTATGTGCCGGGCCCTGTGCTAGGCATAGGGCCCTGTGCTAGGCATACCACAGTGAGCAAGAGAGAGACCACTCCCGCGAGTATACATTCCAGTAGACGAGACAGACAAAGCCTGGGAAAACAGAAAAACGAAGGGCACTTCATGCAAAGAGAACATGGACAAAGACTGTAGAAGTAAGGAACTGGGTCTATGCAAAGGATCGAAAAAAGGTGATTGTGGCTAGAAACTAGTAAACAAGGCAAGACCAAAGAGAAGCAGGTGCCAGGCTGTTCAGGGCCTTGGAGTTAGTGGTCTGGCTCTTCTAGGTGAAGTGCTAGTGGCCCATACTGAGGTATGACAGTGGAGATCCCAAGAAACAGGACACAAGATTCATTCTGTAGCTAGAACCGGCAGGTTTTGCTGGTGGACCAGGGGTGGAGAGTCAGAAGGGAGGAACTGAGGCTAACTCCTAGCTGCTGGCTTGAACATCCAGGTGAATGGCGACACCGCTCAATAAGACGGCGAAGCCCTGGGTGTGGGGGACACTGGGGATTAAAAAGCCAAGGGCTCAGCTGAGGCCATGTTAAGTTTGAGACGTCTGTGAAACATCCACGGAGGGTGTTGGAAGTATGAGTCTGAGGGTCAGGAAAGGTCTGGGCTAGTGATGTAAATGTGGGATAGCATAAAGATAACACTATTAGCATAAAGAAAACTATTCTGTTGTCTGGCAGACATTTTTAGAAAAAATGTTCAAAGACCAAGCTTTCTAGCCAAAGAAATGCAAATAAAAACAATGAGATACCCTTTTTTGGTTTTCCCAATTGGATTTTCTAAGTGTTAACATCTAAGACCGATGCAGTGGGATATATTCTAAAACTCTGTTACTGTGGAAAGCAATGGTGCTACCATCAAGAGTCTTAAAATATTCAAGCCCTTTGATCCAGTCACTGGTCCTTCTAGAAATCCATCCAAAGGAAACAGTGACCGATGCAGTTAAAGATGTCTGTTCGTAACGCTACTCAGGAGAGCAAAAACAAACAAAAACAAATCTAAAAACCCCCAACCTATACATAGTCTAGGTATTTGACAATAAATAATTAGTCTGAATGATAATGGTACAACTATGGGATGGGATTTTAGGCAACCGTTAAATATCATGGTTCAAAAGACATGGCGAAATGTTCACAATATAATGTTAGGTTTGAAAAGGATAAAAAACTATATATACACAGTATTATTCCAAATTTATTACCTAAAGTAACTATATGTCTGGAAGGAAATACGTCAGGAAGTTAACAAAGATCATCTCTGAGTGCTAGGACTGAGATCTTTTTAATTCAAAAAGTACTGTTTTTCAAACTTTCTACAATGAGTATTATTGCTTTTACATTCAGGAAAATCTGTAATTTCTGTTTTAAGCACAATTCAGGGCTCATCTCAAATGTATTATATGCTGAAACCTCATCCTCATCCCTCCAACCAGATGTGCTCACTCCCTGGTCTTTCTCTAAAACCCTGTACCTCTATGGCATTTACAGTCCTGTTTCTGGGTGTACCATAATTATGTGGATACCAAACTAACTGTTTAAACCACCTGTTACATGCCAACGGGCCACCCCCATCTTCTGACAAAAGACAAGATGTTGAATTCCACTTCCTATCAGTCTATCCTGTTTCCTCAAAAATTACTGTCACAAACCCTGAACCATACTTCATTATTCTTTTATAGGCCATATGACCTGAAATTCCATTATTATTTACTAGCTTATTGTCTGTCACCTCCACCAAAATAAAAGCTTCATGAGGGCATGGATTTCACCTAGTTCTCCATTACTTAGAACAGCTCATGGCCCACAAGAAAGGCTCAATACATATCTGTCAAATGAAAGGATCAATTTTCAGCTCTTTAGCCCAGACCTCTCCTCTGAGCTACACACTACCAGATACCTCTACTTGGAATGACTCCTAGACACTTTTTTTTAAAAGATTTTATTTATTTACTTGACACACACAGAGAGAGATCAGATCACAAGTAGGCAGAGAGGCAGGCAGAGAGAGAGGAGGAAGCAGGCTCCCTGCTGAGCAGAGAGCCCGATGCGGGGTTCGATCCCAGGACCCTGAGATCATGACCTAAGCCAAAGGCAGAGGCTTTAACCCACTGAGCCACCCAGGCGCCCTCCTAGACACCTTAAATGCAACATGGCTCAGTACTAAATTCCTATGCTCTCCCATCCTGATTTGTTCTTCCTCCTCTCTTCCCCATCTTAATGAGCTCTGCAAGCCATGTGCCTATGACAGAAACATGGACCTCTTCCTTGTTGCCACCATCTCCCCCAACTCCCAGAACTAACTGATCGCCAGGTTTTCTGCAGCTTCAACCCTCCTAAATAAATATATCCCCCTCATCTCTTCTGCCATTGCCGTAGTGAGGCCTTGTCACTTGTGACCTAACTCCATCCCACTGCTTCCTAACTGCAGCCCGTGTGTACTAGTCAAAATGCAAAGATGACCACGTGACTCTTAAAAAACCCCCAAAACCAAAAGCCCCCAGTGGATCCCAGTCACCAACCAAAGTTTAGGTTCTTTAGCATGGCCTGCTAGTAGGTGACACTCATAGATTATTAACTATGTGCCAGATACTGTACTGTTTTCTGTGCTCTTAGTTACATTTCTTAATCCTATAAGACAGGTACCCTTGTTACTTGCACATGATTTCACCCGTGAGGAATCCTGAGGCTCAGACGGGTTAGATAAGTTGTCCAAAGTCCGATGGCTTAGAAGTAAAGCCGGGTCTCAGCCCAGGCCTCTGACTCCACAACCTGTACTCAGCTACGAAGACAGAACAACAGCTGACTTTGGGTATTTAGTGCATCCACCACGGTGCTAAGTGCTTTTTATGTATTTCTCTTTTAATCTTCCAAACTACTTTTGGAAGAAAGACCTATTACTATCCAATTTTACAGCTCGGGAAATTAAGGCACCAAGAGATGAAGCACCTTACCCAAAGTGAGAGTGATTAAATGGTGGAACTGGGATTCAAATCCCTCCCCAAGTTCTTAGCAGCAGGGCTGTTCCTTCACCTTCCTCACATCCCAAGCTCCCCTTGGTCTGGACCCCACAACATTCTTCAGCATCTTTCCTTCCCCTTCTCCACCAACCCCCCTTCATGTTCTAGCATCACCTGATCGCTTACAGTTGTTCCCCACCCACACATCTGCATCCCAGCACTGTGCTCTTTAATGCCCCTGTGGCTTTACTAACCTCTGCTGGCTAATGCCCTCCTCTCCTCTTCCTCTAGATAATATTCCTAGTTATCCTTAAACAACTCATCACAGGGGTCACCTCTGGCAAGGAGGCTTCTCCTCGCTGCTGCTCCCTCTTTGGTTAGGTTTCCCTCCTGTCTGCTCTCACAGTACCTGTGCATTTATCTATCACATCATTTTATACTGGTGCTTTGCTTCTATACCTCTCCTGACTACCTACTCCTGCAAGGTGGAGACCTCCACCCACACTCATACGAGCACCCACACTCACTTTGTATCTCCAGTGCCCAGAGTAGCTCCTAGACACTGTGAACACTCATTAAATGTTGTTTGAAGACTGAGAGTAAGCAACTTGTTCAAGATCACACGATGAAGCTGCACTAGGACTAAGATTAGTTCAGGGCGTTACACACCTGATCCATTACTGTCTTTGAACAGAACTTCTCACTCAGTGGATCATCAGTGGATTAAAGCTACAAAATGTTGCGCCTTTCAGAGATACCTACCCCACCATACATATGAATAACGCTATGCTGTGATGTGGGAAAAAACTGGGAGACACTAAGCTAAACTACGTTCTGTTGTTGGCAACCACAGGGTGGTAGGGCTGATGGTTAGGTATGACCATCTCAACAAAAGCAGAGGCTTCTTGGAACACTCAGGAGAGTTGACTCTCACCAGGGCCTAATGCTCAATAGAAATCAAGAGAGACATAGCCACCACTGTTCCCCTCCCTGCTCCCCCAAAACATGCACCACCACCCCCCAACGGGCAGTCCTCAGATTATAGCTATTGACCCACCTCTCTATTTTAGCCTGTCTTTGTGATGCCATAGCAGCGAGGCTAGGATAGGCCATGGAGGAACTAGCAGTGTTATTATCAGTTGAGCTGTTCTTGGTTTTGGGCAGCTCGAACTCCGCCACATGATAGTACTGGCACTGAATTAAGTAGTTTAAAAAGTGTTCTCGAGCCCACTGCAAATGATCTAGACGCTTGCTGGGGTTGACTTGTTTCATGGTAAGTGCTCCTTGAAATGCTGGCACCATCAGGTACTTCAGATCGGTGGAAGCAACCTCTTCCAAATCTTCATTTCGGCTGGAAAGAGCAAAGAGGAGGCTGTGAAGCCTGGACGGGCATTCACACTGTGGCCCTTGCTTCCAGGGTGAGGGGGAGGGCAGGGCTGCGGTGGGTGTGTGGAGGGAGAAGGAAGGGGGAATGAAAGTGGCTGACCGCTCACACCCAGCGCCTGTGCAAACAGCCAACACTAGGGAGCAGAGTCGTGGGATATCAACTACCTCGAAGACAGACGGAAAATGTAAACAATGTACGTCAGATCGCAGTGGGAGGTAGGAATAAAAGGTTCCCAGGCCTTTTCAAAGGGTCTCCTCCACCCAGGCTCCATGGCTCCACCTTTGGTAACCATTATTACCCTGTCTCCCATACCTGAACAAGTCGAGTTGCAACAACATTTCGGAAGCCTTCTTAAGGAGATCTAGTCCCTTGAACACCTTTTCCTGGATCACTCGGGAACCAGTGGGTTCAGTAGCTACTTCCACTTCGTCTAGAAGCTGCATGCTGGTTTCGAACAGCTCGGGGAGCCGCGGCAGCAGCAGCTCGTCTTCGGCTGTTGCCATCTTGGGGGAGGGAGAAACGCGGAAGACCTCACTTCCGGGGTCAAAAGCAAATTTGACAAAGAACTCGGCGAGCAGGGCCCAAACCGGAAGGAGCGCCGCATTGGTCCAGTCTCTCCTTTGTTACAAGCGTCAAAGGACTTCCGGAAGCCGCTGGTCGCCCATCGTGGCAACCATTTCCACAGGCTCATCTTTGCAGGCTGCTGCCTATCGCAAGTTGTAGGCATCTGCTGCCAAAAGCAAGGAAGCAAGCAAGCAAGCGAGCACAGACTTACGTGCAGTTTTACGGGTCGCTCCTAGTCGCCGACGCCGGCCTGGGAAGTTCCGCCGGCTCTGGGCTTAGCCCCCCGGCGGGACGAAGTTGCATTCAGAGCGAGCGCGAGCGCGGGCGCGGGCGCGCTGCGGGGGCCGGCCGGCCGGGCGCCTTGCCTCGCGAGGCGCTCCCTCGGTTGAGGGGCCGGGGCGGCCAGTGGCCCCAGCCGCCAGGCCGCGCCCCGGGGGTCGGGCTTCTGCGCGCGCGAGTGC
>LNAC01000363.1:401177-427553 GCA_002007465.1 Ailurus styani | reverse complement strand
CTCTCTCTCTCTCTCTCTCTCTCTCTCTCTCTCTCTCTCTCTCTCTCTCTCTCTCTCTCACTCATTCTCTCTCTCAAATAAAGAAAAGCTTTTAAAAAAACCGTGAGACTAAAGATAATCTGTTTCTGTGCATTTGCTGTTGCCTAAGAGAAAAAAAATACATACGCAGAATTTGAATTTGCTCCTAAACTTTATGTGCCCTTTTTCTATGGCTTTCAAAATGACAATCTTTATGGGAGTTGCCAACTGCCTTCAGAGTACATATTCAAATTGTCATGTTAAATATTGCATCACATCACATTTTGAGATGATAGCAGCTTAAAAAGTGGTTGGAAAAAAGTAATAATGAGTTGCTTACTGTGTTTCTGTGTGTAAACACTTTATCACATTAAAAAATCCTAGTTTAGGGGAGCCAGAAGGAGGGCCTTTAGAAAGTCATGTAAACGTAATGGTACTTAAACTTCTTGTAACAGCAGAACTCGTTTTCCAAACCAGACTTGAGACAGGCCCATAATTTCTTTTTATTATTATCATCATTTTTAAATTTTGTTTATTTTTTTGACAGAGAGAGCCACAGCGAGGGAGATGGCACAAGCCGGGTGAGAGGGAGAGGGAGAAGCAGGTTTCCAGCCGAGCAGGGAGCCCGAAGCGGGGCTTGATCTCAGGACGCCGGGATCATGACCCGAGCCGAAGGCAGACACTTAAAGACTGAGCCACCCAGGTGCCCAGGCCCATAATTTCTAAAACAGCTGCTGCGTTTTGAAGTGGATGCACAGAGGCCTTCCAAATCAGCCTCCGGCCCACCTTTCCCCCGACCTGCTCAGTGGCACCAAGGTACCTTGGAGGGACTTGAGGGGCTCTAAATGACACAGTAGAAAGAACACTAATCTAGCATGGCCCCCTAAGCAGATAAAGAAACTGAAACGGTGAGAAGTTAGGTAACTTGCCCAAGGTCACACAGCCAAGACGCTTAACTAAGCAACAGTATACGGGGTGAGTTGGGATGAGGAGAAACTGGAGTACAGGAGAATCGTAGAAAGCATTTTAAGTAATCTATCCATGACTAGAGAAATGAGATGACTTTACAAGTATTCTCTGATGTGACTCCCTGATAGACATGATGGATGTTCATTTGTCATGTTTGGATCTTAACACAGATTTGTTATCTTGGAAAACCAATTGTGTGATTCATGAGAAAAACATTAAAGAGAGCTTTTCCTGCCTGTCTGAACTGATGTGCTTGGCAGCTTAGACCTTCTTTAGTCTGCTTCAGCGGATCAGTCGCTGTTTTGTCCAGAGCGAGTAATACTCTACAGGTATTTGTATTGGAAATGCCAGCGATGGCACGAAATAAGATCAGCTTGTGTAGAGGGCAAAGCCAAGTTGGTGTAACTTGCCAAAAATTATTTGTGGAATCATTACTTTACCCTTAGCGTTCAAACTATCTTCACTGCGTATTTTTAAAAATTATTTTATTTTATTTTTTAAAGATTTTATTTATTTGACAGAGAGAAACACAGTGAGAGAGGGAACACAGGCAGGGGGAGCGGTAGAGGGAGAAACAGGCTTCCTACCGAGCAGGGAGCCCAATGCAGGGCTCGAACCTAGGACCCCAGGATCATGACCTGAGCTGAAGGCAGACTTAATGACTGAGCCACCCAGATGCCCCACGTATTTTTTTAAAATGTAATCTCTATGCACAACATCAGGCTAGAACTCACGACCTCTACCGACTGAGCCAGCCAGGTGCCCCTTCATCGAGTATTTTTGAGATCTGAATTTGTCTAACTAGTGTCAAGAAGTTTATTAAGCTTTGAAAGGAAAAACTCCAGTACAAGGAAGATTGCATTAAGTGAAAGATTTCAATTCCTACTTCCAGATCCAAATGTCAGGAATGTGGTTCAGCATGTAAAAATTCTCTGGAGACTGGCATTTGAGTCCCACTTCTGCTACTAAGTAGCTGTGAGACCTTGCAGAAGCCCCTTCCTTCCCTCTTCCCAAATTCCCTGTGTGCTACTGTGAATTCAAAGGACAATAAACAGGGTTTGAGCCCTTAAGGGCCCTAGTTCAAAAAGAGGGACCTGTAAACAGATAACTGAATCATAATTCAGTAAGAATGGAGGGAATAACTTTGGACCTAAGGGGGACATTCCCTTTGATGAGGGAGCAAAAGGCAAACTGAGGGCAAAGCACAAGTTGACATCCCACACCCCCACACTTCCAGGTGGGATATGTGTGACATTCCTTGGGCACTTCTGGCTGCCCTAAAACTAAGGGAAAGGAAAAACAAATGGTTAACTGATAAAGATCACAGTCCCGCAGGATAAAGTCTCCGTCAATTTGCTGTCTTAGTGATGTACAAGGAAAAAGCATTCTTATCAATAGCCTCACTTTCAGAGACCCATAACTCAATTTGCTGGAACCCTGACCCTCCCCTCCTTGAGTGATGTGGGAAACCAAGGCAGAGGGGAATGCAAACAAAATTACATTTCTCTAAGACCTGCAGCCCGTTGACAAATTCTTGAGATAGAGAGACCTTTTGGAAATCTCCCTTTTTCCTTACCTCCCTCAACTCTCAAGTATATAATCGTGTCACCCCTCACACTTGTAATGCAGCTTTCTGCCCAGGGGTCCTGTCCCTGCGCTCTAATAAAATCACCTTTGCACCAAAGATGGCTCAAGAATTCTGTCTTGGCCGTGGGCTCTGGACCCCAGTGCTACTCAAAACCACATCACGTTAAAGGTCAGACTCTACCCGACTTACAAGATCCTTTCTGATCTGATGCTGACATCCTTTCCAGTCTCTTCCTCCATGGACCCTAAGCTCCACCTTCAGCGAACTCCCTCCTTGTTCTCCAAACCTACCCTGCTCTTGTAGGCCTTCGGTGCATGGATGTGGGCTGTGCCTTCCACCTGGAATGTCCCTCTCTCCCTTGTCTGCCTGGAAAATGTCTATTCATTACTCACGACTTAGATCAGGGACACCTTCTTTCAGGAAGCAGTTCCTGATCTTTTGCCTGTAGGTGAGTCACCCTCCTCTTAACTCTTACAGCACTTTGTTCAGCTCCCTATGACAGACAGTACGGGGCGATGGTTTTCTCTATCCACAGCGTTCTCTCACTAGACTGAGAGTTCCTTGAGACCAGGGAGAGTGTCTCACTCGTCTGTTTACCTCACTACAGCACTTCACACCTGTTTTGGGGGCGGCACTCAATGTTAAAAGAATCATGTTCCATAATAATAATACCTAACCTTCTCTGAGGGCTCACTTCTGCCAGGTGACCACACAAAGTGCTTTATGGGCATTTTCTCGGCTAATCCTCGCAACTTCCAGAAGACATAGATGTTGTTACAACCTTGTTTGACAGAAGAGGAAACTGTGGTTCAGAGAAGCTAAAGTAACTGGCCTGATAGTGTTTGCTTATGCTAGGATTTGAACCCAACTCACTGAATTTAGATCCGATCCCCAAGCTCTAGCTCTTAACCACTGCAGAAGAGGGGAGGATGTTAGAGACCCAGCAAAGAACAAAAGAGGACATGAACAAGCAAAAGGTCTGTGTTAAAAGTAAAAGGAAGTAAGGTTGAATCAGTTGGGTGGTCCACGTTACAGAGAACGTATGACAGTCAGCCAGGAGAGTGTAGATCTGGATAAACAGTAGGGAGGCATCTGGTTCAATGAAATATTTTTTGAGGATCTCTAAGGTGCCAGGCACCAGGCAAGCTGCCGGGATATAAACATGCATAGTCTTTGCTCCTGAAGCTCTAACATAGAAGGTGAAGGAGAGAGAGAGAAAACAAATGATTTCAGCATAGTGTGGTAAGTGCCGTTACAGTGACACACAGAGGGTATGATAGAAACACCCAGGAAGGGAGCCTAGCCAGAGGGTTCACAGGACTCTCGAAGGACATGATGCCAAAGCTGAGTCTTGAATGGTACCATTCTGACATGGCTGGAACTTACAGTCAGAAGCAACCACAGGTAGGTGATTCGTTCATTCACTGGGTGTTTACCGAGCGCCTGCTCTATCCAAGACACTGTTCTAAGGTACTGGAAAGAACAAGACCGACAAAACCCCCCGCATTCGTGGATCATGAAAGGCAAGCAGGGGTTACTGCATGCCCACTTGTATAACACTTATTTCCCGAGAACAAAGACAGGCAGTGTCTTAACCGAGCTCCACGGCAGCTCAGAGAGGGACTACAGTAGAGTTGTCCAGCCTTTCCCAGGGTCTGAAGGCATACGGGTAATGTGAGGGATGAATTTAGGTGGTACCTCAAATAACACCGAAAACATTTCAATAGGTCTAAGTGAACCCCTAGCAGCCCTCTAGCATTAGAGAAAGCTTCTCTTCCGACGGTTCCCTAGGCGACTCCACTCCTCCCCCATCTGTCACCATGGAGATGAGAGGCTTCATTTCTCCAATTCCCCTACCTCCTGCCCCTGAGTGAGCCTCAGAAAGCCCCCTCCCCATCTCCGTGGAAAGAACTCCATGCTCCCCAACCTTTCTTCCAAATCACATCCCGCTTCTCGGGCTGTCACCATAGAAACGAAAAGTCTCATCCGCCTTTCCCAGTCATCTCCATGGTGACCCTCAGCCCTCACCCCCAGCATAGTGCCAGGATCAATTTCTACTAGAGGTCTAGAACCCAGGGAAGGCTGGAAGGAAGGCGAGGGTGACTCCTTGCTGTGGCTGCAGCCTTTGTCTCGGTCTCTCCTGGCTTGGAAGGCATGCTGATTCCTCTCTCAAAAAAGGGGGCTAGGCAACTAGAGTTTATAGAGTACCAATTATGTGCCAGGCACTGGGCTAGGTACTTGAACTCATAACCAGCCATTTTACAGAGCTTCAGGAAGAGAAGCTCATGGAGGTGAAGGCACTTGGCCTGTTGCCCCCATGGAGCCCCTTATAGTCGTCATTGAAACTGGGGACCAAAAGGATTTTATTTCCACCATTCTCCTTTGCTATATGGCCTTGGACAAGTAGCTTCCGGTCTTCTAGCCTCATTTTTCCCATCTGTAAAATAAGAATGTTAGACTCATTGCCATTTTGACTATCCCTCTTATTAACGTCAGATCATAATAGCTCTGATCTTCTCACTGATTTTTCAGATATGAATGCTGGTAAATCTTATAAGATGTTCTTGTTGGGTTGTTTCATAGTTTTTAAATTTTTTTTAAATTAACATATAATGTATTAATTTTTTCAGGGGTACGAGTCATTCTTGTTGTTTTTAGACTGGCATAGTGGAGGTCCCCAAACTTTTGTGATCAAACACTCCAAGGTTTTGTTTACAATCTCTCAAGGTCTCTTCTAGGGTTTTTTTTTGTTGTTGTTTATTTGTTTGTTTGTTTCAAAATTTCCATTTTGAAGTAATTCACAGAAAGTTGCATGGAGATCTTGTGCAACCTTCACCCCACCTCTGCCAACGTTGGCATCTCGTATAACTGTAGTCCAGGATCAAAACTGGTCAGCGGACATAGAGACAGTCCACAGAGCTCAAGCAGAGTTCTTCAGTTTTGCATAAACTAATGGGGGGTGCATGTGTAGTTTTGTTCAGTTTTGTCCCATGTGGAGGTTCATGTAGCAAGCCCCAGCCAAGGCACAGAACTGTTCTCTCATTGCAAGGAGTCCTTGTGTTGCCCTCTTAGAACCACACTTGCCTACTTCCCTCCCCTCATCTCTAACCCCCAGCAGCCATCTGTCTGTTGTCGGTCTCTAGAATTGTGTCACTTCCAGAACGTGATACAGATGGAATCATAGGGTATGCAGCCTTTCGGAATTGGCTCCCCCCGCCCCCACACTCAGTATAATTCCCTGGAGATTCCGCCAGGTTTTTGCCTGTTCATTCATTTTCATTGCTGAGTAGTATTCCACGGGTTTGTTTAAGCATTCACCTGATGAAGGACATCTTGGTTGTTTCCAGTTTGGGGCTCTTCTAAACAAAGCTGCTGTGAATGTTGATGGTTTTTTTGGGGTGTGTGTGTGTGTGTGTGTGTGTGTGTGTGTGTGTGTGTGTGTGAATAAAAGAGGTCTTTCACAGAGCAGAAGTTTTGAACTTTGATGAGGCCCAATCTATCAATTTTTCTTTTTCTGAATTGTGCTTCTGGGGTCAAGCCTAAAAATTCTTTGCCTAACCCCAGGTCCCAAAGATGTTCTCCTATTTTTTCCTGAGAGTTTGATAATTTTAGGTTTTACATGTAGGTCATGCTGTTTGTATTTGAAGCCGTCCATAGGTGATCCATTTTGAGTTCCATTTTGTAGAAGGGGGATGCTTAAGTCAAGGTTTGTTTTTTTGTTTTGTTTTGTTTTGTTTTGCTTATGGTTGTCCAATTGCTCCAGCACCATTCTTTGGAAAGACTAGCCTTCCTCTACTGGATTGCTTTTATACCTCTGTCCAAACTCACTTGGGCAGATTTGTATGGGGCTATTTCTGGGATCTCATTCCTGTTCTGGTCTCTGTGTCGATCCTAATAGTACTGCAAAGCACAGGCTTTTGAGATGGAATGCCTAGTGCCATTTGCTAGCTTGGGTGATCCCGAGCAAGCTACTTTCCCAATGGCTTCCCACCTCACTCAGTCTGTAAAACAGGCCTTCAGAGCCCCGCACTATCTAATCCCTGCCTACCTCTCTGTGCTTATCTCCTATTACTCCTCCACTTATTCACTCTGCTCCAGCCACACTGCCCTCCTGACTGCTTCTCAATCACGTCACTTATGCCCCTACCTGAGGGTCCTTCCCGGGCTGTTTCCTTATCCTAGAATCCTCTTCCCACAGATATCCTCATGGCTAAGTCCCTCACCTCCTTCGGGTCTTTTCTCAAATTTCGCCTTCCCCGTGAGGCTTTATTTAAAATGGCAGGGGCTCAGTCGTTAGGCATCTCCCTTTGGTTCAGGTCGTGATCCTGGGGTCCTGGGATTGAGCCCTGCGCTGGGCTCCCTGCTCGGTGGGGAGTCTGCTTCTCCCTCTCCCTCTGCTACTCTCTGTTTCTTCTCTCTCTCTCTCTCTCTCTCCGTCAAATAAATAAATAAAATCTTTTTAAAAAAGTAAATCAAATGGCAAAGGCTCTGCCTCTCCCCTTTCCCTGCTTTTCTTCCACAGCATTTGCCGCCGTCTAACGTACCGTTTCATCTACTTCTTTGTTTTTTGTCTGTCTCCCACCACTAGAATATGAGCTCAATAACAGTAAGAGGTTTTGTTTTGTTCACGGCTGTATTCCCAGTGCCTTGACTGTGCCTGGTGTGTTACGCCTTTGTTGAATGAAGAAATGAGTGGAAAGATGGATGGATGAACGAGGGATTGAATGAAGGCTGTGAACCAGGGCCCGGGTCACTTGAGCAGCCTCTCGGTCCCCGGGCTTGTGCCAAGGCAGGACCCTAGCCCCATCCACGTGCCTCTTTCAGGCTGACCACCAAGTGGCAGTTGGAGCCCGAATTCGGGCCTCATTTGCCCCTTCCGATCACTTCTACCTGCCACCTGTCAGTCTTGCCCAGGACTCTTTGACCTTCTCTGTCTAGGCATGGCCAGAGGATATTGTGTGGGCTGTTGAAGTAAGCAGTGTCAGTACTGGAACATGTGCATTTTTTTTCTTGAGTCAGCCTGGGTTCAGATCTCCACTGTGCTGCTTATTAACCCTGTATCCTGGGTGATGTTGGGTAACTGACCTAGATTCCCCAAGCCTTAGTTTTCTTAGCTGTAAAATGGGCACAATAATGGTAGTGTGAAGATTCAATGGGATAACGTATGTACAATGTTAGCAGAGTGCCTTATACAGAATAAAGCTCAAGAGGAAAAAAAACCAGGGGCTGGGGTGGGGATAAACAAGACCAGACATGATAAGAACTAGCCAGGGAGTATGAGGAAGGGGCCACCTAGGTGACTAGGAGTCTGAAACCAAGAAAAGGTACAAGTCAAGGAAGGTTTCAAAAGAGAGATCACGTTTCAGTTGCACCTTATAGGAAAGTCAAAGTGGTAAGAGCATTCCAAGAAGAAAGACTGGCATGTGCAAACAAAGAGAGGTGTGAAACAGTGAGGGCATATTCCTGTAACTGTAATTACTTAAGTATGACTGAAATGCATGTTTATTTTATTTTTTGAAGATTTTTATTTATTTACTTGAGAGAGAGTGAGAGCGAGAGAGATCACAGAGGGAGAGGGAGAAGCAGACTCGCTGCTGAGCAGGGAGGCAGTCTTGGGGCTCACTCCCAGGACCCCGGGATCATGACCTGAGCCGAAGGCAGACGTTTAACTGACTGAGCCACCCAGGCACCCCTCACCTATAGGATTTTTTTTTTAATCTTAATTTCTCTTTAAAGGAAATGTGCCACCCAGGCGCCCCTGAAATGCATGTTTCTTGTGGGGAAGTAACGAGAAATAAGGATAGATAAGCGGGGGTCAGATCACAAAGGGCCTCACATGCCAGGTGAAGGAGGCTGTCCTTGATCTGCTGGGCGGTGGGGAGTCATCAAAGAGCTTAAAGCAAGGAGGCAGATGGCTATAATTGGAAGCTTAGGGGTCCAGGTGCTGTGAAGGAGGGCCGGTGAGAGATGAACTGGGCTCCAGCTAAAGAAGTTGTAGTGGAGATGGAGACCAAGGGAATAAAGTCCAGGATTTTGTTTTTGGAGGAAGAAAATCGGCAACCAAGTTTTTCTAAGAGCTTGCCTGAAAAGGGAAGGAGAGCCAGAGCCAGAGAAGAAAGTCATAGTACAGTTTTTGTGTTTCAATGCAGGTGAGACCTGAGGCTCTTCTAGCCCCCACAGGGCTTGGCACTAATGACTTGGGTGCCTGGGTGGAGGGCACCCAGCACAGATACCTGCCAAGCGGTAGGGGCCTATGCCAGATCCAACCTGGCTACGGTCCTCAGACTCTCCTCTCATCTCTGAGCCAGAATCCATGATACAGGGGCTGAGAGGCTGGCCAATTTACTCCAAGCTTAGATTTCTCTTCCACTGCAGGGGTTTCCCTGTAATGGCCCCACAGAACTGAGAAAAACGTAGGCCAATCAGGGCAGGGATCCCATGTTGTTCATTTCCCGGCACCTCAAGATGTTAGAAAAACCTGGCAACTCTCCTCTACTTCCGTTTCACTTTCGAAGACCTTAGTTCCCTTCCCTCACTTCTCTGCCTTATGTTTCCCCCAGGGAGAACTGTTGGTTCTTGCTTTTTCTCATCCCGTATCAGCACTTCCCAACTGGCAGGGGCCTATTTATAAGTACCCAAGGTCCAGCCAAGCTCATGGTTTGGAGGAAAACTGAAGGAACCCAACAGCAAGGGCCAAGCAGAACTCAGCTTGCTCCCTGCCTTGCTGTCTCTGAAGCCCGTAGGTAGCAGCCCCAAGGCCCGCCGCTACCTTCCCCATGTTGGGAACTTTCCCCTTTCTGGCCCAGTCTGGAGTGAAAATCTGGGAGCCTGTGGCGGCTAAGAAAGGGACAAAGGAATAGCTATAGATGGGTACTTTGTGTTAAGTGCTTTATGGACAGCATTGCATTTTATCTCCACAGTAAGTCTGTGAGAGAGCTATTAGTATCCTTACTTTACAGATGAGGAAACTGAGACTCAGGAGACTACAGAATTTGCCTAAGATTATTTGGCCAGTTAATGGTAAAGTCAAGAATTGAACTCATTTGCTTTTCCCTCAAAACTCATTTTTACACAGTAATAGATTCCTGGGGCAGGGGGGGCAATGGGGATGAGTTGGGGGGTGGGGGAAAACCTCCCAAGTTGACACTTTTCCCGTGAAAAATCGGGGTTCTCCTGTCCTGGGTGGGTACCCCATCTCCAAGAAAGAGTAGCGAGGGATATGCAGTGTCTACCCACAGGAATCTAGAAATGGATAGATTGTTGCCTCTCTCCTTTCTTTATCACCCCCCCGCACCCCTGTCCCCCACCCCCTGTGAGCTCCTGGTGCAGAGGGTGAGAGGGCCCATCAGGTATGCTGTTCCTTTAGACGAGCCTCTTCCTATCGCTGAGCCTTTTGTCATTCCAGGTCTAAAACGAGAGCGTTGTCAGAGAGAAATGGTCTCTGAGGTCTCTTCCAGCTCTGACACTCAAGGACTGCATTGATTGTGTTGTACTGTGGGATCCCCTGATTCATCAGCGGCTAGAAACAAATTTCCTGTTGCCATAGAAAACAAGGGCCTTTTGATCTCGAAAGAGATACACTCGGGGAGGCAAGATAAATAGTGGAAATGGCACGGACTTTGAGTCAGTCAGACTTGGGTTAAAATCCCGTACGCTGGGAAGGTCACTTTGCTTTTGTGAACATCTTTCATCATCTAGAAAGCAGGAACAACCACCCCTACTTTTCGGAGTGAGGTCATGTATGTGACAGAGCCACGGAGCCGGTCAAATGAATGGGGTTCAACTCTTGCTCCCCGACTCTGCCTCACTCTCTAGCTCACGGGACCCTCCTTTCTCTCTCCCCCACCCATTGATCGCCAGGCCTTGTTTCCTGCCAGGCTTCCTCGGCTTCCAGACTTTTCTGGCAGGGCTCCCGTGGAGTGTGGAACAACTCAACCTCTCTCACAACCTTCTGAAAGCCCTAGGGGTCGGGGATGGTGCAACTGAGGCCAGACCAAGGCTCGGACTTTCAGGGCAACCAGCTGGAGGCTGTGGCCTCGGAGGCCCTTCGCTGGCTTTCATCGGTCCGGCTCCCGCATCCTGGCGTCCAGCCTCCTGGACTGTAACCCTCTGGCTTACAACGAAGTGTTCCAGTTCTCGGGTCCCCTCCGGTTCTGGACCTCTTGGCCAACCACCTCAACAGTGACGTAACTGCTTATGAGGGGGCCCGATTCCACTCCCTCAAGAGCCTGAATTTCTCAGACAACCACATGGCTCAGCTGGCCCGGAGCGCCTTCTGCTGTTGGACAGTCCCCCCGGAGCAACCACATCCTGAAAATGAGCTGGCTTGCTCCTGCTGCGGGAGCTCACCTTGGCCGGGAGCTCTCATCACTGGATCTCTGCCTCCCAATTCTGTGGCAGCTCCCCTTGAACCCCAGGGGCCTGCAGTTACCTGCAGCCCAGGAGGGGGACGGGGCATAACAGCTTTGGGTATCAGACCCACGGCATCACTGCCTGAGTTCCTGTCCAGTCCTCCCTACCCCATACCCTCTCCTCCATCTTAACCTCTCTGACAACTGCCTGGCCTTTCTAGAATCAAATCCCCTGTCCCCAGCTTAAGGAGGTTGCCAGGTCGCACCAAGGGATGACCAGGGGCGAATCTTAGAGTGGCCGTCACGTAAACTCCAACGCGAACGGCATCATCTTGGCACAGCCCGCTCGACCAGAGCAAGCGGAACTCACCGAGCGCTTTCTTGGGAAGCTTCCTGCCCTCTGGCACCTCAGCTTGGCCTGGAACTGTCTCCAGGATGTGACAGCCCTCTGCGTCATGGCATCCCCAGCTCCAAGGCCGGTTCCAATCTCTCTACCGTCTTTCTGTCCTCGGCATCTCTGGATATCCAGGGGCGTATGATTCAGTATTTGCTCAGTTGGTTCTCTGAGATTACACCCAAGCTGTGGACTTAGGGGACCGGGAGTTGTACCCGTGTTGGAGGCGCGGTGCCATGGGGGGAGAGCCCCTCAAAGGCACCGCCCAGCCCTTCGGGGGAGCTTTCCTGGTGAAGCATTTGGGCCTCTAGAGGAACAAGCCCAGGGTCTTATGGTCAGAAGTCTGCTCCTGCCACCCTATGTTCCCCGGATCTAAGTGCAGGGATCTTTCAGGGCCTGCGCTTCTCCTCAGGGAAGCTTCCTCTGTAGGGCAGCGACCCGAAAGGCTTCCAGGTGTGGCCTCCTTGCCTGAGCCAGGAGCTCGGTCCCTTGGCTTCTCTGACCACAAACTGATCATCTGTCCCAAGGGCCTTGGTGGCTCTACCTTGGCCAGTCCGGACCATCACCACCATGGGCTGCGGGCCCTGAAAGGGGTGACCCCCAAGGGTCTAAGCCCCCAAAAAGCTTAGACCAGTGTGTGGCCATTTGTAGTGATCTTCCCCATTACGGGATGCTTTGCTCAGGGCTGGCGTGAGGTGCACTTGGCAGTAAGAAGGGCTCCTGAGCCAGACTAATAGGTGCCCATAGCTGACCTCTGGATAAGGCATGAGGGCCTGTGCACTCCATGGACCTGGCTGGTGGCGACAGGCCTGTCCGCCCTCCGCTGTGGTTTGAGCCTCCTGAGAAAGAGCCGTTGTTGGGCTCTCGGTCTGGAGCTCCAGAGCAGCAATATCAGCCCAGGGCCTGAGTGGGAAGCTGGTGGCGGCGAAGACTGTGGGTGGGATTCTTTTGCAAGGCATGGCCCCAGACCCCGTGGGGGCAGACAAGAGAAGAGAATGAGGAAATACGTGAAGGAGGATGAGCACGTGCGGGTTGTAAGCACTCCCTGTGTACGGGGGTGGACACGTGGTGGCTCGCGCGTGGATCCCCAGAGCCCTTTACGGAGGTCATGTTTGGGTCTCTAAGCCAGTGTGCGGCCAGAAAATGAAGACGTGCAGCCTGTGAGAACAAGAGACCTTTAGGCACATCCGTTCCTCCCCTCTGCCTGAAGGCGCACACAGCCTGTGTTTACACATCTCCCTCCCTTTCCCGTGAGCCCATTCTGACTTCTAAGACAGGTTTTTTTTCCTTTTTTAAAAAAATTTTATTTATTTATTTGACACAGAGATAGAGAGCACAAGTAAACAGAGCGGCAGGCAGAGGGAGAGAGAGAAGCAGGCTCCCTGCTGAGCAGGGAGCCTGATGTGGGGCTCAATCCCAGGACCCTGGAATCATGACCTGAGCCAAAGGCAGCTGCTTAACCAACTGAGCCACCCAGGTGCCCCCCCTTTTTTCCTTGTATGGAATCCAGATTGGCTTCCACTCTTGGGTTCCAGCTCGGTCGTCTGGGACCACTTACAAAATATATTTGTTCTCTCAGGCTCTGACAGAAGTCTGAAGACAAGAGACCCACGGTCCCTTGAATCCTCTCTTCTCCAAGCTAGACAGCCCTAGATCTTAGGATCAATCCTTTTGGTACTAAAATGTCACCAAATGTGACCTGTGTCTCAGTTTGCTCATCTGTAAAATGGTGCTGAAACCAGGTAAGACATGCAAAAAGCTTAGACCAGCGTGAGGCATATTGTAAGCACTCAGTAAATGTGGCTTGTTGTTTTTAAACTTGTATTTCTACTTGCCATTTGTAATGACTAGAGTGGAACTCTAGAGTGTATTATGGATGGAACTAGAGTGTATTATGCTAAGTGAAATAAGTCAGTCAGAGAAAGACAAATATCATACAATCTCACTCAGATGTGGAATTTAAGAAAGAAAACAGATGAACCTACGGGAAGTGGGGGAAGGGAGAGAGAGGGAAACAAGTCATAAGAGACTCTTAACAATAGAACAAACTGAGGTTTAGTGGAGGGAGGTGGGTGGGGGTGGGCTAGATGGGTGAAGGGTAGTAAGGAGGGCACGTTTTGGGCTGAACACTGGGCATTGTAGGTAAGTGATGAATCACTGAATTCTACTCCAGAAACCAATGTTACACTGGATGTTGAGTAAAATTAAAATTCAAAAAATTTTTAAGAACTTGTATTTCTAGTCTTTAAAGTCAAAAGACTGTGCCTTATTAATCTTTGTATTCCCAGTGCTTTGTCCAGTGCTGGGCACACAGTAGGCATTTAATTTATGTTGGCAGTGAGACAGTGACATGGTCTCTAGTCCCTGTCTCTATTGTTTCCATCCCCTCTACTCACTCTCCCCTGAACATATTCTAGTTTGTAATCCTTAATGTAGGAAGCCTAGAACTGAATGCTGTCAAGTCATTTCAGGTTCAAGTAAATCACAGGTGTAAAACCTCAGGATCCTAGAATCTTACATCAGGGACAGATCTTATAAGTCATTTTTCTAGGGCACCTGGGTGGCTCAGTCGGTTAAGCGTCTGCCTTCGGCTGAGGGGTCAAGTCCTACATGGGGTTCCTTGCTCAGCAGGAAGTCTGCTTCTCCCTCTGCCCCTCCCCCTGTTCATGCTTGTGTTCTCTCTCTCTCTCTCTCTCTCCCTCTCTCTCGTAAAAATAAAGTCTTTTTAAAAAGGTTATTTATCTACTCCATGGAGTCCACCTTCATCCCCCAGCTATTCCATCTAATGCTATAGGCCCCAGCAAGTTGTCATCCGTCTCCTGAATATCCCAGTGAGCCAGGTTCTGGGAGGACAGCAGTTCCTCTGGGGGCTGGAGCCCTGTGACCTCAGCACACACCAGAAAAAGAGTTAAGGGGCTTGGTCTAGCATCCTGACTGAGGGGGTGCCTGGTTGGCTCAGTTGGTTAAGCGACTGCCTTTGGCTCAGATCATGATCCTGGAGTCCCGGGATGGAGTCCTGCATTGGGCTCCCTGCTCACCAGGGAGTCTGCTTCTCCCTCTGACCCTCTCTCTCCCCCTCTCATTCTCTCTCTCTCAAATAAATAAATAAAATCTTAAAAAAAATAAAACCCTAGCATCCTGACTGAGGCAGACATTTGTGTTCTGGGCCACTTCCTTTTCCCTTGATTTCTAAGTGAAATTACCTTTTATTTCTATTTTATTTTTTTTAAAGATTTTATTTATTTGACAGAGAGTAGAGAGAGAAAGCATACTTGCACAAGCAGGGGGAACAGCAGAGGGAGAGGGAGAAGCCGGCTCTCCGCTGAGCAAGGAACCCCATGCAGGACTTGACCCCTGAGCCAAAGGCAGACGCTTAACCGACTGAGCCAACCAGATGCCCCTGAAATTACCTTTTAAAATGTGTGTGTCACAGGGACAAAATGGGCCTTTTTGTGTCTGGCTGGGCATGTGGAGTGAGCAGTGATGAGAAGGATCGAGGGAGAGGAGAGAGAGGAGTGGTGAGTGGGTGTGGCAGAAAGAGGGAGACAGAAGAGAGACAGAAAGGCGACAGAGAGAAACCAAAAGAGACACATGTATACACACAAAAACAGAGAGATCAGGAGAGGGGAAAGACACAGACACACACACACACAGAAAGACAGAGAAGGGAGAAAGAGACTGAGACACATATACACAGAGACAGAAAGAGCAAGTGAGAGAAAAAGAGAGAGAGAGAGAGACCCCTAAGCCAGCAAGAGTAAGTGAGCATGAGACTCAGGCTGTCCATGTGTGGAACCTGGAAACTTTCCCTGCCCAAATGATGGTCCTGAAGCCTTCTGGGGAAACATAATTGGCTACCTAGATTTTCCAACAAGAAAAACTCCAAAGGCCAGTCAGTTGCAGACCCAATAACTACCAAGATTCTTGTGTCCCTCCACTCAGCTGCCCTCTCAATGTGGTTCCCTCGGGTCCTGGTCAATAGACTGGGCATCAGAGAGAGCAGTCAGACAGCCCTTTCTGCAGCTACCCCATGGCAAGAATATACGTGCAGGCAATCTCTGGAGATGCTGGTCTGCAAATAGTATGCCCGTTTCCCAGACCAAAGTGATGCTCTGACAGTCAGGCCCACCGACCGGACAAAAAATCCCCTGTGCCTGAAGTCTGGGGGAGCTTGAATTCCCCACCACATATTGTCCCTACAACCACCCAGTTTGGCCTACGGCAGCCTATGGCTCCCTGAACTTTCATTCTCGAAGAACCCATAGGAAGCACCCGGACCAGGGCGGGGCGGGGATGAGCCACACACGAAAGGAATCCAAGGCCAGGAGGCTTCTGCTCACAGGGGGGTACCAGAAAGGAATAGCCAAAGGGCCGTTGAGGCATAAAAGGCATGTGATAAACCGAGTGAACAGGTAAGCAAGGCAGAATGAACCATCAACAAACACATCGACATTAGATACAAGAATACGGATAAATGTGTACCTGACCGCAGAGTGGAACAGGAGAGAGACCAGGCCGGGCCGAGCCAGCAAATTGGCCACCCTTCTAACTAATCAGGAAAGGCTCTCTGGATGAGGTGGAATTTCAGATCGCTGAGCATGTCTACTCTCTCTGTAATGTGATTAAAATTGGTTTTGAAATTTGTGCTATATTTCAAGTGAGTGCTGTGCTTAAAATGTAATTGTATTTGGCCACGTATTTGACATTCTTGAAATTAGAGCAGCTTGCATGCAATAAGGAAATTTGTCTCGAATGGAATTTGAGTTTTAAGCCAACGCATAGAAGAGCAGTTGCAATCTGAGCCTCTCAGATGGAGGGTTCCTTCAGGGCTGGCTCTTGATTTGCACTTCCCGTTCATTCTGGGACTCTTCTCCAGTGCTCAGCAGGAGGGAAGCTTCTGGACCTCTGACTTCAGAAACCACATTTCTCCTGGCACTCCGAGTCTGAACTATCGTGACTCCCTGATCTAGGCCTCTCTAACACATCTAGCAGCTTCAGACTGTACTGCAGGCTGGGGCCATCGGGGACTCAGTCTTTGTCACCCAGGACTGAAGACCTTCTTCCGGGATCCAAAACACTCGGATCTGGTTCTACGTTCACCCTGTTTCGCTCTTCTATGTCAGAACCTAAAAGAGCTATTGGGATTGCTGGTCGAGTCTCTCTCTCTTCCCTGTGGTGGAGGCTGAATGGCTGCTCAAGATTCTGTCACTACCTCAATAGGGATGGTGGAGGGGAAGGAGAGCAAAAGAGGGGGAAAAAAGAGGTGTCACATCTCAGGGGGGTCCCAAACCTCTTTCAGACTAGACTCTGGCTGCTCAGCTGTGCCCTGGTCATTGGGGGCTATGGTGGAACAACCTGCCTGTGGGACCCTAGACTCCTAAGGCTGAGAAGGACTGCAGTCAGTCAATAAATACTGGAGCACACGCCATGTGCTGGGCACTGTGCCAGGTGGTGGGGTTATAGAGCTGAACAAACCAGGCTTTGGCCTTCCCTCAGGAGCTTCCAGTGTAGTGAGGGTAACAGTCTTGGTACAAAAATGCACAATCATGTCATTACTTGTAGGTGTAAAGTGTTCAGGCAAAGTCCAGGTATTTGGCCCAGTTCAGTAGTCTGGAAGGCTTCCCTGCAGAACTCCTATTTAAGGACGAGGCCAGTAGGAGGAGAAGTCAGCTGGGAGAAGGAAGGTGAGGGGGATAGGGATTTGTGAGGGCTCACCGCAGGAGGGGGCAAAGTTCAACTCATTCCAAGGACTGACTAGGATCACATAGAAAAAGGGCATCTCAGGCCAGCCGTCTTGCAAAGGACTGTGTTTAGTCATAAGACCGGCTGTGGCAAGCCTGTCGTAGAGATGGTCACCAGCCGCCCCCCGTCTCCACCCCAAGCAAGCCCAAGGCCCGGGAAGGTCAGCTACGTATTTGATGGACAGTACCACTTCAGCCTGGCAGGAGGGTGGAGAGCAGCTTTACTCAACCTTTTTCTAATCTTGCTTTTCTTTCTTGGGCACAGCATCCAGAAGCCTCCAGGCTGTCACCACTCCAAGGGATAGGGCTGGCCTCTGTGTATCTCAACTTTCCTTAGTGAACCTATTCCACCAAGTCAAGGGAAAGGAAGGGACGCTCACCGAGCACATGCTCAATGTCAAGAGTTTTTACAAATACCTCATTAAACCCTCACAGTACACTTAAGAGGTCGGTACCTCCGGTTTTGTGGATGGGGAAACCAAGGCACAGAGCAGGGAAGTAAATTGCCCGAGGTCACAGGACCAGAAAGTGGGGGAGCAGGAAGTCTGCCCCAATGGGATTGATTCTCAGAGTAAAGCTTTTCCTGCAGTTCAACACCGCTTCCTCGACAGCTGGGATATTCCTATCAGGCAGCAGTTTCTCTGGGAGCAGAGCCCACTGGGTCCTGTTAGTCCATCCTGGGGCCTAACTTCATGTCTGGCTGGGGCTGCCATCTCCATTCTCATCCCACCTGTGAAAGGCCAGCTGGCAGAGACCCTGGCTCCTCTAAATTCTAATCGGGCTTGATCCAGCCCAGAGGTGCAATGTGACGGGGTAGGGACCAAGAGGCAGGCTTGTAAGGATATCATTTGGTCCCTCTTGAGGGCGAGACCCCCTCCATGTGCCCAGAGCATAGTGTGAATGGGCGAATGCTCTGGAGCCTGGCAAGCAGCTCCGTCACCCCCCAGGGGAGGCAACAAGTTCTCAGAGCCCTTTCCCCTCCTTGGTATCCGGGGTGATTCCCACTCCTGACTCAGCTGTCTCCGTGTGCAACGATGGACTGCCCTATGTTATAAAGTTCAACCAGCCACTTGAATGGTCTCTGCTATAAAGCTGTCATCCAACCACCACTTGCACTCAGCCGGTGACAGGGAGCTCTTTACCTCCCAAGGTATCTATTGTGATTGATGGTTGATCAGTACTGTTAGGAAGTAATTCCTGGGGCCCTGGGTGGCTCAGTCGGTTAGGCGACAGCCTTTGGCTCTGGTCATGTTCCTAGGGTCCTGGGATCAAGCCCCACATGTGGCTCCTTGCTCAGTGGGGAGACTGCTTCTCCCTCTGCCTCTACCTGCTACTCTGCCTGCTTGTGCTATTTCTCTTTCTGTCAAATAAATAAATAAATAAATTTCTTTAAAAAAAAAAGGAAGTTAATTCCTTGTGTGAGCTGAAATATGCTTCCCCATGGTTTCTATCCATTACTGGTCTTAGCTCTTCCCGCCACCCCACCCATCTGCTCTTGCTGTCTTGTGACAGCCTTTCCGAGGTACAGAAATGACACTGCCTTCAGTCTTCTCCAAGCTAAACAGCTCTAGCTCCTGCAACGATTTCTCGTGGGACCTGGGTTTCAGCTCTCACCCCAGCTCGTCTGTGCTCTCCTTAATGAGCAGCATTAAGGGGAAAGGTACATAAGGAGAGAACAAGAGGCTAAGCAATGGCCCGAACCCATGGCTGGAGACAGGGCTCCAAGTACCTGCCCAAGAGGCTCAATTTAGAATCTAAGGGCAGGGGCACCTGGGTGGCTCAGTTGGTTAAGTGACTGCCTTCGGCTCAGATCATGAGCCTGGAGTCCCAGGTTCGAGTCCAGCATCGGGCTCCCAGCTCCACGGGGAGTCTGCTTCTCCCAATGACTTTCTCCTCTCTCATGCTCCCTCTCACTCTCTCTCTCTCTCAAATAAATAAATAAAATCTTAAAAAAAAAAGTCTAAGGGCAGGCCACTCTTCAGGTGAGCAATAAAGGACTTCCGTTTGGTGAGCACATTTTTTAGAACCCGGGCTTCCCATGAGAGGCAAAACAAGGTAGGTTTAAACAGTGGGCCCTGATGCACTGCTGGTGCCCATCTTGCTGGGGAGGACAGTGCAGCAGTTCTATCTCCACTCCCCTCACCACTCCCACCAACCCCACTTTGTCTTCCATCACTAAATTTGTAAGGAGGTAGCTCTAGTGCACCTTGTCAGTGTCTGTCTCTGTCAACCGGGGGCCCTAGTAAGTGGATACAGCCCTCACTTTGCCACTTCCCTCTGCCTTGTGAGCTCTCCTCTGGTCACAGAAAAGACTTTTCTACTCCCCAGGTTATTTTCATGGATCTGCTCAAATATTCCATTGCCTAACCTACTTTTCATAGGTCACACTGTCAGTGGCCCTGGGCCCTCCAGCTATGGTGAAGAATAGACACAGCAATGCTAATAGCTAATATTAATCGAGTGTTGAGTGTTTATTATGTTTCAAGCACTCTCCACACATTAGTGTATTAATCCTCACAGCAACATGATGAAGTGGGTACTCTCTATTATTAGCCCCATTTTCCAGATGAGGAAATTGAGGCACGGAGCGGTCAACTAACTTGCCAAAGGTAGCATGGGAAAAAAATAGCAGTATTTAGAATCTAGCCCCAAAGCCCACATGTTTAGCCACACCTTTGAGGCAGATTTCCCCAGTGTGTCCACAGACCACCTGTATCAGAATCACTTGGAGAGCTTATTTGAAACTTCCAGTTCCTGAGGAAAACTAACCCTTCATGCTCTGTATTGCAGGGTGGGCCCATCTTCCCTTTATCTCCTGAGGTCTGTGGGTCTCATAAACCAGTCGGTTTCTGACACAGGGGTCATCGGAACTGCCTTCGTAGTTTGTTAAAAACGCAGACCCCAGGGATCTACCACCAGAATCTGACTTAGTAGGCTTGGGGTGGGATCCAGAAATGAGAAATTACCAGCATTTTACCTGTCATAAACACAGTAATCCTCACTTCAAGTTTTCTCTCTTTTTTTAAGATTTGATTTTTTTTATTTGAGATAGAGCAAGAACGGGGAAGAGAGAGAGAGAGAGAGAGAGAGCGAGCAGAAGCAGGGGTAGCGGCAGAGGAAGAGGGAGAAGCAGGCTCTCCACTGAGCAAGGAGCCCAATTCGGGTCTCGATCCCAGGACTCTGGGACCATGACCTGAGCCGAAGGCAGACACTTGACCGACTGAGCCACCCAGGCACCCCTCCAGCTTTCTTTATACACCGCCGCCTCCTTATGGCTCAGCAAAGGTCCTCACCATGTCCTTTACCTGATGTGGGATCTCTCAGCTCTCCACCGCACAGACCTCTCTTTTCTTCAGATCTTAGAAGGCACCTTTCCCTTGGGCAAACGTGTACACGCATGAGGTCTTGATCCACCCTCTGCTGGCCTCCCAGGTGAGGATCAAGTACTTTTACTCTCTTTCCCCCTCTCTGTCTGGCTTCTCTCCTCAAGTAATAAATGTGCTCAACACTGCCCACAACAAAAAACCCAAACTTCCTGCTTTCTGCATAAATTGCTGTTCTGTCTTTTCACTCACCATAAATTTCTTGAAAGAGTAGTTTCTAATCTCCCTGGACAAGTTACCTAACCACTCTGTACATCAGTTTGGATTAAGTTTATTAACATACATAAAGTGCATAGAGCAATTCTTGGCACATGGCAATGTGTTCATTTTAATTATTAGCCATTATACGTGGTAGTTCTTATTTTATTATCATTATTCACAATATCCAATGACTTTGTCTCGATTCTCTTCCTGAAATCATATGACCTTCATTTCTGTTTGACTTCCCCCTCTTTTTTGTTTTTAATATTATTTATTGAAGAATAACACACACATGGAAAAGTGCCCATTTCATAAGGACACAACTCTATGAGCTTTTCCACAGGAATATATCTGTATGTACTCAGATCCATAAATAGAGCAGTACCATTACCCCTAGAAGACTCCCTTTGTAAAAATTTACTTTTTTTAACATATTATGGTTTTTGTGTAATACCTAAAAATTTAGAAGGACAAATAATTTTACTGTAAATTACCTATTTGCGGGCGCCTGGGTGGCTCAGTGGGTTAATGCCTCTGCTTTCAGCTCAGGTCATGATCTCAGGGTCCTGGGATCGAGGCCCGCATCGGGCTCCCTGCTCGGCGGGGAGCCTGCTTCCCCCCCTCTCTCTCTCTGCCTGCCTCTCTGCCTCCTTGTGATCTCTCTCCCTCTGTGAAATAAATAAATAAAATCTTTAAAAAAAATTACCTATTTGCTTGTATAGTCTTATTTTACAAACTACTTTGTTAGCTTCATTTTTCCATTAAGTTCTGAACATATAAAGCTATTTTTAGGAAAACACTGAATTAAAAACTTCTTAATTTGAATTATTCCTTATAATGATTTTTCAGTGCCTTGAGGAAGATTTTAACTTTTAATCATGTTAGCTCTTGTGTATAGAGTTAGCACATCACATCACTGAAATGTTTAAAATTTGAACATCGGAGACGCCTGGGTGGCTCAGTCGTTAAGCGTCTGCCTTTGGCTCAGGTCGTGATCCCAGGGTCCTGGGTTCTGGTTCTGCATCAGGCTCCCTGCTCTGAGGGAAGCCTGCTTCTCCCTCTCCCACTCCCCCTGCTTGTGTCTCTCTCTGTCAAATAAATAAATAAAATCTTAAAAAAAATAAAACTTGAACATTACAGCAAGTCTGTTTGGGTAAATTTTTATTCACTGAAAAAACATCATGACTGATTGTTTTTCCATTAAAACAAAAAGAAAGCACTTGAAAATTAAGATTTTTTTCTTATTTAAAGAAAGGTATTTTATTTGAAGAAAAATACTACAAAATCATTTTAATGAGTCTCTCATGGTATCTAGGAATCTTTACACTGATTTGTTGTTAATGAAATACAGTGTAAAATAAAATGTAATAACACGCTCACTTGGAGAAATTCAATTCACCTATAATCCCACTGGGAGGAAACCTCTGTTAATATCTGGTGTCTGTTCTTCTGTTCTTGCCAAGCTTATTCCATGCAAATGGAACTATAAGAGCCACTCCCCAGTCTTATCTGCCTATCACCCTCTCTGCTCTGTTCTCTGGGGACTTCCTTCTCTCTTCAAAGATGAATGAGAGGAACACACCAAGGCTAAAAAAACCTGACCTGACTCAGAGTAAAGAAAAAATGAAAACAAAACAACAAAGCAAAACAGAAAGTTCTTACATTTCAAAGCTTCTGCTGCAGATTTTTTTTTTGTGTGTCACCAGGGCTTAGTGGGTCTGCTTTTAGACAAGGCATTGTAGTTAGCCTCAGGTCTCTACACCAGTAGAAACAGAAGAAAGAAACAGATACTGCTTTGCAAACTATGCAAAACTCAGAATCCACTGTGGGTCCAAATTCAGAAAAAAAATTATATTGCTTTTAAAATGCTGATTTAGATTTTATTATCTCTGAGAATTGGTGCTTTCCTCGAAAGGGATGGGATGTGCGAATGACAAAAAGAGAGGCGATGAATTCTGATCAAATAGTTTATTCACTAGAGAGTTATGGGGAAAAGGAGGCTGAGCACATTACATCTGCAGAAAAGGTGCCAGAGGGGGAAACCCCCCCCCCCCGGCATTATCCCGCCTCCGAAGCTCCGGTCTCAGTATTATCAACTGAATAATTTCAAGTTTGGTGACAGTACTGTTGAGAGTTACTGTTGGGTGCTGTTGACATATGCTTGGCTTGCTACTGACATCATTTAATTTTAATTATATATTTAAAAATTGAAACTATATTTATGTTTTGAATAAGCAATGCATTCACTCCCTATTCTCAGCACTGAGGTTGTCTCCTCGGCGCTTCTAGGTATCCGTTCTAAGATAGTCTGTGCTCGCCATACTCACATGTGCCTCCTTTTCGTCTGGCTCGGAGGTACAAAAGGCTTTAGTATACAAAGGCTGTAAGCATGAAACTGGGGACGCTGTACTTTGGCGGCAATTTAAAGGATTTTTAAGGGCCAATCTCAACGATTACTCTCAGTTACTCCAGCCAAAAACCAGGGAATCACCTCTGATCCTGCCTTTCTCCTTACTGTCCACATAAAAGAAATGTTAATTCAACTCCCAGTGTTTATTCATCACTGGTGCCTTCTTCTCTCCCTGCTGCCACAGCCCCCCACCAGGGCACTGCCCTCTGTCATGGATGAAAAGAGGGCCTCTCAAATCACTTCTTGCCTCCAATCTCTCTCCTTGCAATCCGTTTTATCCCCCAGATGTCACCAGATTCCTCATCCCTAAAGCACAGGTTTGATGTGTCATTCTGTCTGAAAAACTGGATTCTACTGCCTCTAGAGCAACATTCTAACTCCTCCGTAGGGAAGATTTTTTTTCCTTCAAAGTGTGGGAGCTAGTTGCAGAAATTGTCTCTCTTCTCAGGTGTGGCTGGTCGCTGAGTCTGGGTCCTATAGGAAGGTGGCTCGTGGAGTTGCTACAGAAGCTGGTCCTCAGGATCAGAAACCAGACACTCCCAGAACCACCTCCCATCTCCCACAGTCATGCTGGCATTCCCGGGAAAGAACAAACCAACTCAATCAGGCTGCCACAGTCCCCAGAATTCCCACTTACTACTTAGGCCAATACCTAAGGGCTAGAATACCCTGAGTATTCCCTTGGTTTCATGGTAGCCGAGAAACCCAGCTATAGTGGCTACGTGAACATGGGAAAATAGTTGTTGCTATCCATTTCCATCCTCCTCTCTTTCAAACAAAATCCTGATCGAGACTTTCCAAGAGCTTAGAACACACCTCTAATTCCATAAGGCCTTACTAGCCTCTTCCTAAGAACTGATTCAGTTTGGTCTTTTCCCATGGTGGCTTCACCTGAGCCACCTTGTAACTTCGGCCCCCAGCCCCCTCCCCCAACGGTCCGTTGCAAGACGGCCAGGGCTCTAGACTTTCTCACAGGTTCAAAAGAGCTGCAAGGGGCATGTGTTCACCAAGCCACAGATTCAGCTTGAGCCAATCACTGAGGCCTGGGAGAAGTGGTGCTTTGATTGGTGGGCTGAAAGGGGGAGGGCCGTGGCGATGACCCATGCTCCTTTACCCCAAGAGGGTGACAGAGGGATGATACCCCAAAAGGAAGATGGGGACTTTTGCTGGAATGCGGGAAAACAGATGCCGGAGGTGTGAACAACTGTTCTTTATTCACATCTCGCCCAGTGCCATCTCTGTGTGTTTGCCTAATGAGGTCCTCTCAGCCTGAAGTGCCCTTCCCATCAGGGCTGCCCACTTAAAGCTAAGCCGACCTTTCGAGGCTGCCTCTTCCACCCAGCTTCAATCAATGCCAACCTGACCCAGAGCATTCCCACTTCATTTCCTCATCTTCTTCCTGGACCACAGCACCTACTGCTGGGCCTTGCGCTGGCAGTCCCTTGCATTTGTGTGGCTCTCAGTTCTGAGGCTGTGAGGCCACCTTGGAGAGCGCTACGAACACTGCCTTTGGGGTTCCACGCTTGGCCTTCCTGGGGCCCTCCCCAGCCAGCAGTGCCTGCTACTGGAGATCCTCGGTATATTTAGCTGAACTGAATAGGATGCTTAGGAGAACAAGCTGTTTTCAAACCAATATTTCCAGAATTATTCCTCAAATATTTCCAGAAGCCTTATGTACACACTTGTGAATGTGTCCCAATCATTCAAGGATATTCATTAGAACAGGTCCCTTGAGCAACTCTCCAAGCCAGCTGAAGCAGCAGTTTTGCACTTAAGAACAAAGGATAGAGTCAACATCACACTTGTGGTATCTCCACTTCTGGCCAGTCCTTCAGCTCAACAACTCTGGTGTGTTCCTAAACTCCTTAAGACTGATCAGGGCCTGGGAGAGGGATGAACGTTCGCACGGTTCTAGAAAGAGGGCTCACCTGGGAAAAGGGGCCTATCAAACCTCCTTTAGGCCTCCCCTAGCTCCCAGCTCAGCCTTGCCCATGCCCTGTGGCTTTCTGTGCTTCCCTTCTAGTTTGTTCCCCACCTCCAAGCAAAAAAATAGGAAACAAGAACTCCTCTTTCATTTTCTAATTTCTCAGGTGAGATGGAAATCTTCTAAGTGCCCACTAGATACTTGGACTACCTGAAAACCTCTGTGAAGTGGTGTTTATCCTCCAATAACAGAGACCTCACCACCTGCTGAGATGGTTCTGTATATTTTCAAATACCTCGATTATCAGCACGTTCTTTCTTTCTTTTTTTATTTTTAAAGATTTTATTTATTTATCCATGAAAGAGAGGCAGAGGCAGAAGGAGAAGCAGGCTCCCCGCCAAGTAGGGAGCCTGATGCAGGACTGGATCCCAGGATCTCGGGATCCTGACCTGAGCCAAAGGCAGACGCTTAAGCAACTAAGCCACCCAGGCGCCCAGCATGTTCTTTCTTATGCAAGTCCAAACTGCTTCCCTATTTCTCCTGCCTTGTGGTGTTGTGGGGTCACACACAATGTTTAGAGACAGGTCCTAGATTTGTGTGTGTGTGGGTGTATGAGAAAGAATGAGAGAGACAGACCGAGAGAGAGACACACACCAAAAGAGACAAGGAGCAAGCCAGCTGGAAGGGCCCATAGAAGGCCCTGGGTCAGTGGTTAAAGTTGTTTTGGCAAAAGTCATTCAGAAGTAATAAACATATTTAGGGGGCATGTTTTTCCATTCAAACTAAAGTTGGGACTTGATGGTTGAGTAAATGTGCATTTGCATAATTTCCTTAGGAAAGACCCACTGAAATAAAAAGGAACCGAAAAGAGGTAAGAAGACATCTTTCTGAAACAAGGTAGAGGCCACAGAAGCAGAGCACAACCTCAGTGTTTTCATATGCAAAATCACTGACACCAAAGTAAAAATGAAGACACCAAGAGAAAAATGCATAAGCTACCCTACTCCTCTCAAACGTCCCCCCTCCCCATGAGGAAGGCCAGTAAACTGGTTTTTCTTTTCCATTTCCTTTCTCTTTCCTGTTCCAAGAGCCAACTTTTCTTTCTACTTTTCTTTTTCTCCTATTTATTTATTTGTTTATTTTTAAGATTTTATTTATTTGACAGAGAGAGAGAGAGAGAGACACAGCGAGAGATGGAACACAAGCTGGGGGAAAGGGAGACAGAGAGGGAAAAGCAGGCTACTTGCTGAGCAGGGCCCTGGGATCATGACCTGAGCCAAAGGCAGATGCCTAACGACTGAGCCACCCAGGGGCTCCTTATTTATTTTTTTTAAAAGATTTTATTTATTCAGGGCGCCTGGGTGGCTCAGTGGGTTAAAGCCTCTGCTTTCGGCTCG
>LNAC01000363.1:378078-391227 GCA_002007465.1 Ailurus styani | reverse complement strand
GGCGGCGGCGGCGGCGGCGGCAGCAATGGCGACGACGACGGCGGCGGCCTAGAAGAGCCGCGGGGCCGCGCCCCCGACGGCGCCGGCCTCGAGCGGCTTCACCGAGTTGTAGTGCTCCCCAAGGTTGCAGGCGTAGCGCAGGTAGACAAGGGTGAGCGGCTTCCTGGTGTACTCCGCCCCGATGACGACGGCGGGCGAATCGGCCTGGATCACCTCGATGGGGGTCTGCAGGACATGCGACAGGGCCCTCAGCTCCAGCTGGCCTCCCCGCAACGGGCTGCGCACGATGTCGTCGCAGTAGCTCAGGAAGTCTTCGCGGCTGTAGGCGTTGCCGGTGTCCGGGTCCCTGAAGAAGGGCAGGAAGTCGTCCACGTGCTTGCGCATGTAGTCGGCGGTGCGGCGCCGCAGGCTCTCCACCGTCACCGAGAACACCAGCTGGTCTTGGATGGCGCGATACATGCAGTGGCCGTCGGCCGGGATATCCTTCAGCTCCAGATTCTTGGACCCGAGGATGGCGGCGAGCTTCTCCTCCTCATTGCGGCGTAAGCTGGCAAGGGGCTCCATCTCGGCCTCGGCCATCCTCTCCTGGCACTCTCTCTCGAGGGCCGTCCTTCTTTCACGCCTTCTCTGTGCCCACGAGTGGCGGGGAGGCTGGTTTTCAAGATCCATCTTGGCGAGATCTTCCGTGACGGAGTCGAGGTTGCCGTTATCAGGGAAGCTCTCTCGGAACTTCTCCAGCTCCTGCTGGTGCTTCTGCTCCATCTCGGCCTCGAGGCGGGCCACGTCTAGGAGCAGCTGCTTTTTCTTCTTGTCGCTCTTGGCGACCGAGTTCTTCATGCTCTGGATGCGGGCCTGCAGCTCTTTCTTCTCGCAATAGTGGCGTCGTATTATCTGCTGTTGCTCACTCTGAGGATCTTCCATGACGTTTAACGGCAGGTGAGGCTCGAGGATGGGTGGTAGCTGAAGTACGGACTACGGTTCCGACTAACAGCTCAAACCCTGGAACACACAGCGGCTCTTCAGCCTCGCCTCATGGCTACATTCTGCTCGCGTCTCTGGGTGTTCGCCCTCACCCTATTCACAGCCCTCGTTGCCATTGGCCACTGGCTCTACGTGGCTACGCCCCCTCGAAAACGCCTGGCACTAGGATTGGCTGTTGGGAGGCCCTAAACACGCCCCTAGTAGACCCCGTAGCAACGGTTGCTTCCGATTTCAGCCAGGTTTGAATCCTGGGCGTAGAACCTCAATGTTGAACATTACGTAGACCCTCGACGTTGAATATTACATGTTGCAGTCAGTCTTGGAGAATCGTTTGTGGACTCAGTCCCTACTTCATTCCCAAACCTGAACACAATATAGGTGCTGGTCATGCCTGACAATCACATAACAAATACTATACCACCAGCTACGTGTGCTCTGATGGTGGACTTGTTACTCCTAGTCTTCATGAGGCAATGAGCCTTTCTTGTTTTTCGGGTCCCCGGACTGGTGAACCTTCACATTTCCTAATGTTCCTGGGAACACAGAGGCCTTTCAGGTTAGGTCTCACACTAATTAAAGTGTAAGATCTTGGTGTAAGAAGGCAACGGCCACTCTTCTTAAACTCATTCACTGCAACTAAGCACACTCTATATGGCCTTTGCTGTCAGAATGCAGCTACCCTAACCTCTCCTCCTCCTGAGTTTCCCGGCTTCCAAAATGGGCTCCGTAGGATGCCCGTGAAACACAACAGCTGGCATTCATCGAGCCAGTTCCTTCTGTTTATTTTGAATCTTTAAAAGTTCTAAAACGTAAAATAAAATATAAAATAAATACAAGCCCTAAGCTCTTCCAAATATGCTCTCATTCTGCCCCACTCTGGTCATCCGTATTTTGAATTCCCAAACAAGAAGGCCCTTGAGACAACCCCCTCCCCCGCCAACATACATCTTACTACAAATGAGGAAAATGGACATTTGTTCAAGTTGTTGCATATCTTAAATTTCACTCCTTTTATTGCTAATAGTCCATAATAGTCCATGATGTGGATACATTGTACTTTGTTTAGCCATTCACCTGTTGAAGGACTCTGGGTTGTTCCCGATTTGGGGTTATTATGAATAAACATGCTATAAAAATTCGGGTATAGGTTTTTGTGTGAAGAAAAGTCTTCATTTCTCTGGGAAAAATGCCTACGAGTGCAATTGCTGTGTCATATTATCAGTGTATTTTAATTTTTAAAGAAATTATTTTCCAGAGTGGTTGTACCATTGCATAGTCCCACCAGCAGTGTATGAGGAATCCAGTTCCTCTTCATCCTCACCAGCATTATTTTGGTGTTGTCATTATTTTTTATTTTAGCAATTCTGATGCATGTGAAGTGACATCTCATTGTGCTTTTAACTTGTATTTCCTAGTGGCTAATCATGTCCATTTTTGCATGTGCTCTCTTGCCATCTATGCCATATCTTCTTGGGTAAAATATTTCTCTCATTTGCCCATTTTACAATTGGACTGGTTTTTTTTTTACAGTTGAGTTTTAAGAGTTATTTATATAAGTATAGCTACTAGTTCTTTGTTGGATATGTGGTTTGCAAATATTTTCTCTCACACTGTGACTTTGTCTTGTCCATCTTTTTAGCCGGTGTTTTTCAGAGCAAACTTTTTAAATTTTGATGAAGTGCAA
The DNA here is from genome assembly GCA_002007465.1 of Ailurus styani. Lineage (NCBI taxonomy): Eukaryota > Metazoa > Chordata > Mammalia > Carnivora > Ailuridae > Ailurus > Ailurus styani. Next base: position 388,562 of record LNAC01000363.1, on the reverse strand, counting down.
TTTATCAATTTTTCTTCCTATGGTTCATGATTTTGGTGTCAAGAACTCTTTATCTAACTCCAGATCCCAAAAATTCTGTCCTGTCTTTTACTCAAAAATTTATAGCTTTAGGTTGTAAGTTTAAATCTGTGATCTATTTTGTGTAGTTTGAGGCTTAGGTCTTAGTTTATTCTTTTGCCTGTGGTTGTTCAATTGCTCCAGCGTCATTTGTTGGAAAGGCTATGCTTCCTCCATTGAATTAGTTTTGCACCTTTGTCAAAAACCACAAGTTTTGGTATATTGTATTTCCATTCTCATTCTGTTCAATGTATTTTTTGGATTCCCTTGAGACTCTTTGGCCCGTGGGTTATTTAGGAGTCAATGATTCGTTTCCAAGTGTTTGCAGATTTTCCTGTTATCTTTCTGGTTTTGGTTTCTACTTTGATTCCTTTGTGGTTGGAGAACACACTTGTTTAAACACAATCCGTTTAAATTTGTTGGGGTTTGGGGGCGCCTGGCTGGCTCAGTGGGTGGAGCATGTGACTCTTTATCCTGGGGTCATGAGTTCAAGCCCCATGTTGGGCATAAAGCCTACTTAAAAAAATTGTTGGGGTTCGTTCCTGGCCCAGAATATGTTCTATCTTGACATATGTTCCATGGGCGCTGGAAAAGAACGCCTATTCTGCTATGGTTGGGTGACGTGTTCTATAAATGTTCTTCAGATCACATTGGTTGATAGTGTTGTTGATTTCTATATCCTTCCTGATTTTCTGTCTAATTCTATTATCATTGTGAGAGGAATGTAGGAAGTCTCCAACTGTAATTGCGGCCTTTTCTATTTCTCTTTTCAGCTCTACCAGGTTTTGCTTCACATAATTTGCACCTCTGTTGCAAATTCTACAAACTTAGGATTGCTTTGTCTTTTTGGTGGATTCACTCCTTTAATCATTATGTAATGCCCCTCTCTGTCTTTGGTAATCTTCTCTGCTCTAACACCTATTTTATTTGATATTAATATAACCACTACTTCTTCTTTATCACTGTTTGCATGATACATATTTTTCTAGCCTTTTACTCTCAGCCTCCCAATATTATTGTACTTGAAGTGAGTTTTTTTGTAGATAGCATGTAGTTGGGTCATGGTGTTTAATCATCTCTGCCAATCTCTGTCTCTCAATTGGTATACATAGGTAATTTACATTTAAAGTAGTTTTTTAAAGATTTATTTCTTTATTTTAGAGAGAGAGAGAGAGTGCATGTGCACATATGCACAAAAGCAAGGGGAGGGGCAGGGGAGAGGGAGAGAATCTCACACGGACTCCCTCCCGAGTGCTGAGCCCCACATGGAGGCTGATCTCACAACCCTGAGATCACGACCTGATCTGAAATCAAGAGTCAGGGCTTAACCAACTGAGCCACCCAGGTGCCCCACATTTAAGGTAGTTATTAATACGTTAGGACTTAAGTCTGACTTTTTTTTTTCTGTTTGTTCTGTCTGTTTTCATTTCTGTTTTCTTTTTCCTGCCTTCCTTTGGGTTACTTGCACAGTTTTTATTTTTATTTATTTATTTATTTATTTATTTATTTATTTATTTATTTAAGATTTTATTTATTTATTTGACAGAGAGACAGCAACAGAGGGAACACAAGCAGGGGAAGGGGGAGAGGGAGAAGCAGGCTTTCTGCTGAGCGGGGAGCCCGATGTGGGGCTCGATCCCAGGACTCTGGCATCATAACCTGAGCTGAAGGCACACGCTTCCTGACTGAGCCACCCAGGTACCCCTTGAACAGTTTTTAGAATTCAGTTTTGATTTATCTATAATGTTTTTGAGTGTAACTGTATAACTTTTTAAATGGGTGCTCTAAGTACTTTTGTGTGTGTGTGTGTTACTAAAAATTATGATGTCATTTTACCGTTTTAATGAAGCATAGAAATCTTATCTCCTTTTGCATTCCTTTACCCTTGCCCATTTATAATACAGTTGTCTTTGATGTCCTCTTTGTAAATTTAGGACCACATTAATTTTCTAATTCTGGCCTCAACTTTCAAACTTAAGGGGAGAAGGAAAGTCTATTGTATCTGCCCATAGTTTTGCTTATCATGTTTTTTCTTCCCAATTTTCTAAGATTTCTTCTTTTATCTTTACTGTTCAGAAAACTTCAGTTAGACATTCCCTCATGGAGGTCTCCTTGAGACAAATGTTTTTAGTTTTCCTTCATCTGAGAATGTCTTGATTTCCCCTTCATTTCTGAGAGATATCTTCACTGGAGGTAGGATTCTAGATTCACTATTCTTTTCTTTCAGCTTTTGAAAAATGTTGTGTCAATTTTTGTTGGCCTCCATGGTATCTGATGAGAAATTCTCTGTCTTTCAAACTGCTATTTATTTACTGAAAGTGTTGTTTCTCTTTCTGCTTTGAAAGATTTTTCTTTGTCTTTAGTTTTCAGATATTTTACCATGATGTATCTTGGTGTGGATTTCTTCAGGTTTGTCTCATTTGGGTTTTACTCAGCTTCTCAAATCCTACATTTGTATCTCTCACCAAATTTGAAAAGCTTTTCAGCCATAATCTCTTGGAATACTTTTTCAGCCCCACACTTTCTCCTCTTCAGGACAGGAACTTTAGATCCTTTGTCATTGTCCCACAGGTCCCTGATGCTCTTTTCATTTAATTTTTTTAGAGAGAGAGTGAGAGTGGGGATGGGGGGAATGTAAGGGAGAGAGGGAGAGAATCTTAAGCAAGCTCCACCCCCAGCACAGAGGCCAACATGGGGCTTGATCTCACAACCCTGAAATCATGAACTGAGCCAAAATCAAGAGTCAGACACTTTTCTAACTGAGTCACCCAGGCACTCCTAAAAACATTTTTCTTAATAGACTTTAGTTTTTAGGGCAGCAAAATTGAGTGGAAAGTAGACAGAGTTCCCATATATTCCTTGCTTCCACACAGGTGCAGCCTCCCCCACTATCAACATCCTACACCAAAGTGGCACATTTGTGGGTTTTTAAAATTTTTCTTTAAAATTTTTTTTAAGATTTATATATTTGAGAGAGAGAGAGAGAAACAGAAGGAGGGGGAGGGGCAGACGGAGAGGGATAGAGAATCCTCAAGCAGATTCCCTGCTGAGTGTGGAGCCTGATATAGGTGTTCAATCTCAGGACCCTGAAAACATGACCTGAGCCAAAATCAAGAGCCTGACTGACTGAGCAACCCAGGTGCCCCTATTTGTTTTTTAACTTTCAATTAAAAATTTTATTGAAGTATAATTGACATATAATACATTGGATTCAAGTATGCAACATAGTGATTTGATATTTATATACATTACAAAATGATCACCATGATAAGTCTGGTTACCATTTGTCACCATACATAGTTTTTACAATATTACTGACTATATTCCCCATGCTGTACCAGAATGGCCCATCTGTTACAATCAATTAACCTACACTGACACATTATTATTACCCAAGGGTCAGAGCTTACTTTACTTTTTTTTTAAAGTAATTTCTACCCCCAATATAGGGCTTGAACTCACGACCCCATGATTAAGAGTGGCATGCTCTACTGTGCCAGCCAGGTGCCCCTCACCGCTTCCTTTAGAGTTTACTCTTGGTATTGTACGTTCTATGGCTTTGGAAACAAATATATTGACATGTACCCACCATTAAATTATCATACAGGATAGTTTTGCTTCTTTAAAAAATCTCTGCTGGGGCAAGGGATGGTTCAGTCGGTTGAACATCCGACTCCTGATTTCAGCTCAGGTCATGATCTCAGGGCGTGGAGCCTACTTAAGATTCTTTCTAACTCTCTCTCTGCCCCTCCACTTCCCTCTAAAAAAAATCCTTTGTGCTTCGCTTAGTCTTTCCCCTTTTCCCTCTAACCCTTGGCAAGCACTGATGCTTTTACTGTCTGTATAGGTTTGCTTTTTCCAGAATGTCATATAGTAGGAATCATACAGTAGGTAGCCTTTTCAGGCCAGCCTCTTTGACTTAGCAGTATACGTTTATAGTTCTCCATGTCTTTTCATGGCTTGATAGCTAATTTCTTTCTAGTGCTGAGTAATATTCCATTGTGTGGATGTACCATGACTTATTTATCCATCACCTATTGAGGACATCTTGCTTGCTTCCAAGTTTTGGTAATTATGAATAAAACTGCTGTAACCTTTCATGAGCAGGTTTTTGTGTGTGGACCTAAGTTTTCAACTCATTTGGGTAAATACCAAAGAGCGTGATTGCTGGATCATATGGTAAGAGTAGGTTTAGTTTTATAAGAAACTGCCAAACTGGGCACCTAGGTGGTGCAGTTGGTTGAGTGTCTGACTCTTGGTTTCGGCTCAGGTTGTGATCTCGTAGTTGTGAGATCAAGCCCCACCCACATCAGGCTCTGCACCAAGTTTGCTTGAGTTTCTCTCTCTCTCTCTCTCTGCCTCTTCCCTCCTGTCTCTCTCTCTCTCAAATAGATAAATAAATCTTTAAAAAAAAAGAAACTGCCAGACTGCCTTTCAAAAATGTTGTACCATTTTTCATTTCCACCAGTAGTGAGTGAGAATTTTTATTGCTCCATATCCATGCCAGTGTTTGGGTATTGACAGTGTTTTGGATTTTGGCATTTCTAATAGGTGTATAGTAATATCTCATTGTTTTTATTTACAGTTCCCTAATGAGATATGATGCTGAGCACCGTTTCATATGTTTACTTGCTATCTTTATATTTTCTTTGGAGTGATGTCTCTTCAGGTCTTTTGCACATTTTAAAAATTGGGTCCTTTATTTTCTTATTGTTGAGTTCTAAGATTCTTTTAGGATTTTGGGTAACAGTCCTTGATCAGGTATGTATTTTGCAAATCTTTCCTGACAAGCTTGGCTTATCTTCTCAATCTCTTGATTCCTTTTTTTTTCCAGTCTATTTTCTCTCTGTTGTTCAGATGGGATCATTTTTATTGTTCTGTCTTCAAGGTCATTAATTTTTTCTCTGTCCCTTCCATTCTGCTGTTGAGCTTGTCCTTTGAGTTTTTTTTTTAATTTTGGTTATTGTACTTTAGTTCTTAAATCTCTACGAGGTTCTCCTTTATATCTTTTATTTCTATGCCACCATTTTCTTTTTTTGTTTTTCTCTGATTTTCTTTTTCTTTTTCTTTCTCTGCTGAGACTCTATGTTTTCATTTGTTTCAAGCATGTTCGTTGCTTGTTGAGGCATCTTTAGGATGGTCCCTTTACAAATCTCTTTTTTAATTTTAAAAATTTTTAAAGATTTTATTTATTTATCTGACAGAGAGCATGAGAGAGCACAAGCGGGAGAGCAGAAGGCAGGAGGAGAGGGAGAAGCAGGCTCCCCAAGGAGCAGGGAGCCCGATGTCAGGCTTGATCCCAGGACCCTGGGATCATGACCTAAGCTGAAAGTAGATGTTTAATCCAGGCTCCCCCTCTTTAAAAATCATTGTCAGATAATTCTACTAGCTCTGTCATTTCAGTTTGGGCATCTGTCTACTGTCTTTTTTTTTTCATTTGGTTTGAGATATTTCTGATTTCTGAGTGATATTTGATGGAAACCTTCACATTTTGGGTATATGTCATGAGACTCTGAAATGCATTTACAGCATCTATTTTAGCTGGTCTCCTCTGACACTGCTGCCATTAGGAAAGAGGAGTTTTGTATCATCACTGCCAGATAGAAGTATAAGTCTGGGTACTCCACTTGGCCTCCACTGATCCAAAGGGAAGCTCTTCATTACAGCTGGGCAGGGCTCAGAGTTTCTGCTTCACATGACACCTCCACTGATAGTTTTTTGACTGGGAGGGGTTGGGGTGCTGAATTACTGCTTCCTTTGTCACCATGTCATCTGACCCCCTTTATCTTTGGGTAGTGGTAAAAGTCCTAACTCTCCACTAGGTCTTCTCTTACATCAGCTCAGGGAAAGTGAGGGGGTACCTCATTCGTGCAAAGTGGGGGTGGAATTCTAGGCTCCCCTCGTTGTTTCTACTAATGTAGCATGTAGGTGGGTCTTGTTACCTGCCAGTGGTGATGAAAGTCCTTGCTCTGTATTTGGCCTTCTCTGATACCATGCCAGCAAAGGAGGGGGTTGGGATCTTTGGGACATGTCATTATAGCCTCATGAGTGTGGAAGACTAAGCTCCCCACTTTGTCTTTCCTAGTGGGGGTGGGGATAGGGCCACAGTTTGTTCTCTGATTTTGGTTGGAGTAGAGTGGTTATTGTCTAAACAATTTGTGTATTGCTAGGTTGATCTGTTCCTAGTTCTTCAGCTAGAGAGAACAGACTTTGACTGGGGCTTTTGTGGGGGGGGGTGTCTCTGCACACTTGGGTTGTTAGCTTCTTCAGCACCAAGTCTGGGATCTAGGAGGCAAAAAGAAAATTCATGTCATTCCTCCCATGCTGAGAACCTAAGTGATCTGCCTTCTTCTCTCCACCTTTCAGAGTCTTCTTATGTTTGTTTTGTACATAATGCCCAGGGATTTTAGTTGTAGCAACAGGAATAGGCAAAATACATCTATTCCATCTTCCCCTTTTGTGGGAAAGTATTTCTGAAGAAATACTTCACACTCTCCTTTACTGTCGTTTTCATGTTTCAAAGAAATTAAATATTGTGACTTAAAACACATCAAAGCAATGATAATTTTAGAAAACCATTATGCCGATCCTGAAAGAGACATCTTTTGGACTCTGATAGCGTGATAGCAATGGTCATGCAAAGTGTGCTTATTTGCTGCAATCAAGATTGCTTTTTCAGATTCTGCAGAAGGGACGACAGGTCCCTTTGAATGTCAAGCCCCATTGCATGGATTTGTTTTTGTGGCCTGAACTGAAGAAAACCCAGCTTTGCAAATGTTGAGCTTTCTTGTCTGTAGTTTGTGTTGAGGAAACCATAGCTATTTTAATTTGAATGTACCTTTTCCAGCTCTGCACTTTCTAGCTCTGTCCCATAACACCCTTCCCCACCTTCCCCCAACACATCCCCTCTCATCTGGAGATTATGATTCAACTTCCAGGGCACATGCCATGCATCTCCAGCAATGGATGGACTGCCTGCTTTTCAGGCAGCTCTCTCTGAATATCATTTCTCACAGTTGAGAAGGCAGGGAGTTCAAGGTTACCTTTTCCAATAATAAGCTCTGGGAATAGTGATGGGCCGTCTTGTCGATGAACAGCATACACTTTGCCAGTCAGTAAGGTGGGAGGGGCAAGAGAATTAATGTCTATCTTGCAGGGGGCTGTGATGATCAAATGTATGTTAAGGACCCAGCCCAGTGCCTGGTACCAAGGAAGATAGCAATAAACAGCAGTTTCTTCCCTCTGCTGTACCTTAGTCCCTACCTCCCAGCTCCTGCTCCCCCCTCCACTCTCTTACAACCTCCCCTTTCCACCTCACCACCCCCATTTCTCCTGTCCTCTAGAGGCCACCAGACATGGTAGCTTCCATGGTAATCAGCTTCCTCATTAGTCTGGAGTTTAATGGTCCCTGAGCGTCTGTCTGGACTGGGTTCCCAGCTCACATTAGAGGGAGCTTTCCAGTGAGCTCAAGAGCTGTTGAGAAATTGTCACACACAAGTCATTATATTTAAGTTGTTACAATGATATTTTAGTGTAAAGAGAGAGGATGTAAAGAAATTATTTCATCTTGGGATGCCTGGGTGGCTCATTCGGTTAAGCGACTGCTTTCTGCTCAGGTCATGATCCCAGGGTCCTGGGATGGAGTCTGCATCAGGCTCCCCACTTGGTGGGGAGCCTGCTTCTCCCTCTGCCTCTACCCCTCCTCCATGCTCATGCTCTTTCTGTCTCTGACAAATAAATAAATAAGGTCTTTAAAAAAACCAAATTATTACATCCTGTCCAGGGCTCATAACTCCTGAACATCTGGAGAACTACTCTGTCCCCAACATTGGCTGATGAGGGATTACTTCACTGGGCTGTAGGTGTTGGAATGTATAAGGGATTATGAGAGATTGGACAACAGGGAAACTGTCATTGAGGGTTTTTTAACTCATCACTGAGGATTTGCTCTTTCCTCATCCTCCCACCTAGGCCTTAAGGATCAAAGGTCACATGAGTTGCCTTAAGGATCAAAGGTCACATGAGTTCCCTGCTGTGTTCATGTTTGTTTTCTGTACTGATCCCTTTGTTCCTGACCCTGTTCTTACCCTTCACCTGCTTTGCTACTCAATTCATTCCTTCGGTTGCCATTCATCAGTCTATCAGGCATTGCTCACTGTGGATATAGCAGTGAACAAAATAGACTAAGATCCCTAACCTCAAAGAACTTGTGGCTGAATAGGGAAAGACAGACATGAAAACAACTACAGAATGACATGCAAAATCGAAGCTGAGCTTTTGGACAGAGGTTCACTGTCACGAAGGTCCTCGTCCTGTTTCTCCCTTTGTTCCTCCTCATCGATGGTCTGTATACTCAGAGTAGCTTCTCCTGTCTCCCTTCCACATCTGCTAAGGGATTGCATGAAGACACATGGGAGAGTTTAAAACTCATTACTGTCACCAGTGGCATAAGGTTAGAGGTAGGGCTGAATCATCTGGGAGAAATGGCCGTGTGGGGCCACAAAGGCTGGGGCTATTTGGAAATAGGAAAGGTATCCATTGCTCACCAGGGCAGAGGAGAGTAGCTATCTCCAACCCTCTGAGGCATTAAAGAGTGGCTCCGGCACTTTCCAGATGCATGAGTCTTGGCCTTGCCTGTCCTCCATCATGAGCCTTATGTTCTGATTTCTTGGTCAGGCCTCTTATCTCCTGATCATTCTTAGTTTGCCAGATGAGTGAAAGGGAAAAGTGGCACTTGAGCCAGAATGCCTGAAACCCTTGCCCAGGAAGCAGAAGAGATGGATGGGATGGGGGTGAATGTGAGGTGTGTAGGAAAAATCCCCCAGCATAGTGACAACACCTTTGAGAGAATTTAACTAAACCGTTCAGTGCAAGGGATGGTAGATAACCTGATTTCCAGGGCAGCTGGGAAAACAAGGGTGACACACAGACCTCCTGGACCACTGAGTGGGGTCTGGTCTCTGGATGTGGTGGACACGGTTTGGCTGTGGCTGCCATGGTATGCTGACTGCTGACCATGTGATCCTGGGTTACAGGCCTGCTAAAAGGTACATGACTCAATTAAATCTGACTTCAGATAAACAATGAATAATGTTTTAGTAGAAGCATGTCCCGTACAAGATTTGGCCTCCTGCATTTTATCTTGTAACCCTACCTGGCTGAAGTGAGAAATTCTATGTAAGGGAAGGACTGACTTTATTTTTTGTTGGTTTCCAGAGGCTTAGAGTAGGACCAGTGAGGAGTTGGACCAGGTTCTGAGAGCAGGAAGAAGGATTTCATTGGGAGGGGGCTCAGTGAAGGCTGTGGGGAGCCCTCCTTGGATGGCTTGGAATCAGGAACCTCAGAGAGCCCTACCAGCTCTGGTAATCTCTGAGCTTCAGGATCTCCAGGGATTTTGAGAGGATGGAGTGGGGACATGATGGAGGGGGATACGACTGAGGACTGGAAGCTCCCAAACAGTCTGGACTGTTTCCCTCTTTGGTGTTAGGTTGGTGGGACGCAGGCAGATGCGTCAGCTGGGCACATGGCCTTCTCTGTGCATATGGAGAATGAGAGCTTCTAGAATATTCTAAATGCTCACACTGTCATTGAGTCTGCTCTTGAGTTTTTGACACCCTTTCTCCAAGGTAACACTGCTTGCAGAGAGGTTCCTCCCAGGGCAGGCCCAGCTGAACTCTGGGCTCTCCTCAGTGCTCTGCCCTCCCCTCTCCACTTCTCTCAATCATAGTGACAGCAGCAACCTACATGTGGACACCATTTCACTGTTCACAAAGTGGCCATCTATCACTTGTCTGGATTCTCACAAGTCCAAGAAGGAACCCTCATCTCTTATTTAACTTTGAGGATATCAAGCCCCAAAGATTTGTCCAGGTTGAGCTTCCATCCACTTGGGCATTTTGATAACAAGTGTCAGAGTATGCCTACTGTGTGTGTCAGGAGCTGGGCACATGAGAATAGTAAGACGCAGTACCATCCAGTTTCTGCGGGCTCCCCCCCCCACCGCCCCTGCCACCGCCGAGAACTCCCAGACCGTGTTGGGAGGGTGAGAAACCAGGATTGGTGGACAGATGCATGAGGAGGCACAGGAATAACAAAACAAAAACAAAATCCTCAGGGGGCGCCTGGGTGGCTCAGTCGGTTAAGTGTCAGGCTTTGACTCAGGTCATGCTCCCAGAGTCCTGGGATCGAGTCCCACATCGGGCTCCTGGCTCAGCCATTGGGCTCCTTGCTCAGCAGGGAGTCTGCTTCTCCCTCTGACCTTTCCCTTCTCGTGCTCTCTCTCTCAAATAAATAAATAAATAAATAAAATCTTAATAAAAAAAAAACAAGTCCTCAGGGCCAGGCTTGATGTGAAAGACGACCCTCTCAGGGGTGGCTCAGTAGAGGGGGTAGCCCATAAGCCCCCCCATCCCCGACCCCCCTGCCAC
>LNAC01000363.1:357458-377800 GCA_002007465.1 Ailurus styani | reverse complement strand
GTGAAAGACGACCCTCTCAGGGGTTGCTCAGGAGAGGGGGTAGCCCATAAGCCCCCCCACCCCCGCCCCCCCTGCCACTGCCCCCGCCACCTCACATTTTTCCTCTCCAGCAGGCAGCTCTTCCTCTTGTCAAGCAGGCCCCAGTCTCCACCTGCTACCATAGCGCTGGCCTCTCGATGTGTCCCCGGGCCCAATATGGTTGGCCCATAGCCTATCCCAGCCAGGCCGAAGCAGCTTCTCCTTGGCAGGGAAGTGTGGATCCTTTCCCTGCTAACTCCCCAAGAGCCATGCAGCACCTTCCCCTTCCCTAGCCCCTCTTTTGTCAAATACTGTCTTTTGTGGAATTCCAACTGAAAGCAGATTAAAACAGAGCCAATGTGCTGTTTCCAGTGGGGTCTGGCAAGTCCAGAGTCCTCTGCTCTGTCCCCACTGTAGTTACCCCTGTAGCACATCTCCGAAAGCCCAGGGTCAGCATAACACGTCTTAGAAACCAGCAACTAGCTTTGCTAGGCATCTTAGGGCCTGCTGGTCTCACAGACCCCTCTCCCAAATGGTGGCCCACACTGAGCTTCTAATTTGCTCCACCTACCCCGAGAGAAGTGCTCCTCCTCGCATATTCCCCATCCCCACGATCCACCCAGGGACGGAGTTGGAACCTTAGCCATCCCCCGTGGCTCCTCTTCCTCTTCACCTTCCACATCAAATGCCCAGGCTGGAAGATTTCCCATTGGTCAGGCCTTCTCTGTCGCTTGCCTTTCACCTGTGTTCAATATTCATGGAGCTTTGTTCCCCAGGAGAGGATGGTCTCAGAAAGTCTCCCTAACAGGAACCTAAATAAAGAGTGGGCTGCTTCTATCCCAAACAGTAAAGTCAGTTTAATGAAGAGAGAGATTTGGGCCAGCAGGCCTTTCTGGGCTAGGGAAAGTCCCTGTGAGCCAATCAACTTACTCTCTGTGGAGGCAGAGCTGGGGCTATAAGTCTGCGTTGGAGAGGAGAAATAGGTGGGCCTATGTGTCAGGCACAGGAACATACGGGACCCTGGGCCTTGGCAGTCGCCCTGTTCCCTACAGTTGTCCTCACGTGGCCTTTGGCACGAGTCACCATCCCTGCTTAGAAGCTGATCTTGCCTCCTCACTGTCCACAGGATTAAGACCACACTTCTCGTCCCCGTGTCCAGACTCTTTCAGAGACTGGCTCTGCTGCCTTTGGCAGCCTCGATTCCCACTAGCCCCTTTGTAGGACCACCATTCCCGCCAAGCAGGGAAGCTGCCCCCCTAACATCCCCTAACACCTTCCATGTGTTTCCTGTAAAACTGGATGGGACAAGGCTGGATGCAAGAAAGGTACCCAGGCCCAGGTGGGGCCCATAATGGGTGCTGACCAATGGGACTCCCGTGGAGAGGCATCTGAACCTCAGAGAGGAGAGTGCCCACATGGAGCCTCTGCTTCAGAAGAGACACCCAGAATCCAGCCACTTCTTACCATCCTGGCTACCACCAATCTGGCCTGAGCCACCATCATGTAAATGTTATGAAAGCATGCATTTTTAAAATATGTTTTTCTCTCTGATCTAACCCAGCTGCCTAGAACAGTCCCTGGCATATACTACGCCTTCAGTAATTGTCTGTTGCATCAGGAAACCCTTCTAGTCTTACACAATTTCGTCCACTTGGCTCACAGCACACACCTGGCTGGACTTAGGCGCTTTCACAGTCATACAACCCTGGAGCACACAGACACATGTTTGGAGATGCCACCTACTGATGGGGATATATAATTGTAAGTTGATAGTTAGACATTTTCCCCTTTGTACATATATACACACATGCAAAGGCCACATGTACACACGTACAGGTGTGGACAAATCACATTTTTTAAATTAAGGCTTTTTTTTCTTATTTATTTGTTAGGGAGAGCGAGAGAGAAAGAGAGAGAGAGAGAAGGAGAGAGCAAGCACTAGCAGGGGGAGGTGCAGGCAGAGGGAGAGGGAGAAGCAGGTTCCCTGCCGAGTGAGGAACCCAATTCGGGACTCGATCCCAGGACCCTGGGATCATGACCTGAGTCGAAGGCAGATGCCTAACTAACTGAACCACCCAGGCGTCCCTTAAATTAAGTTTTAATATTGACTTTGAAGCACATTTTTGGCAAACTTCTAGAATAAAAATATTTCAAACCTACAGAATAGTTGAAAGAATTGCACAGTGGACAGCCACCACCTAGGTTGTACAAATAATGTTTTGCTACATTGGATTGATCGTACATCTATCTATCCACATATTTCTCTGTCCATCCGTCAATACATCTTATATGCATCTCAGAGTAAATTGTATCCATCAGCATTCTTTTCCACCTAAATACTTCAGCATTAAGGAGAATTCAATATTTGTTTGCTTTTTAGGTAAAATTTACATGTAGAGAAATGCACGCATCTTAAGTGTACACTTGCTGAGCTTTGACAAACGAGTTTTTGACCTGTGTAACTCAAAGCTCTGTCAAGATGGAGAACATCATCATCGGCCCCAAAATTTCCATCATGACCCTTCCTAGTCAATTTGCTATCAGGGGCAACCACTACTCTGATTTTTTCACCATAGATTATTTTTTGCCTGTTCTGGAATTCCGTGTACGCAGAATAATTTGATAGGTACTCACATTTATTTATTCACTCCACAAAAAAAATTATGCAGCACCTACCCTACACTCGTAGGCCTATATCTGATGTCTGTTCACGGGGAGTAACAAGTTCTCTGGGATTGATCAAATGACCAAAGGTATTTCTAGGTATGGCCTCTGGCCTCCTCTCTCCTCCCCTGAGATCACGTTGTCACTGAGAGACCACACACACAGCTGGGCCTCATAAATAGAAATGCAGGCCACTGGGCTCCTGGCTGCCCACCTCTCTCCCCCATTCACCCTGGCTCTGGAGGTCCGTGGTCAACCACAAACCTCTCCCACTCACTTCACACACCAGAGCTTCATCCACATTTCTCTACGCAGGTGTGCCAGGGGGTGTCACAATCTCAGCCGAGGCTGCGCCCAAGTGGGTAAAAGTGCATGTCAGTAGACAGCTGGAAGGAGCTGGGCAAGCAAGTGTATCCCTGCCGTCATGTGCAGGGGTGGGGGGTGGGGGTGGAGACTAGCTGGGGGCTGGAGCAGAAAGCATGAAGAGAGGAAACCTCAAAGGCCCCTGAGCAATAGGGGCTGGGAAGCCAAAGGAGCAGCACTTACCTGGAGCCCCTGAGACCCTGAGCACAATGCTCTTGCCCTCCAAGAAGGACCTTAAGACTGCCCTGGAGGTTTTTGCTGTTTTCCAGTGGGCCTTGAGTGCCTTTGTCATTGGTGAGTCTTCAGCCTTCCGTAGGCTGACCACCTGCCCTGGTATGCCTGGGACTGAGGGATTTTAGGGTTGAGCGGGGTTTTGAATGCCAAAACCTGGGTTGTCCCAGACAAATCCAGATGACTGGTCACCTCGGCGTCTCGCCTGACTTGCTGGGGCATGGTGCCTGTGGAATCTCTGTGTGTCGTACACGAGGGTATGTTTGTGCGCCTCTGGGTGTGTGTCTACGCGGGGGTGCATTTGCGCCTGTGCAAGCAAGCCTTGATGCCGATGTGTACTGCGAGCCCTCCTGAGTCTACACTGGGGCACGCAGGGCGTGTTTGGGGAGGATGGGGAGCAGTTCCATCGACGTGATGCTACCCAAGGAAAAGGACTTAGCTACTTGAGCAGACCATCCGTCAGGGAGAGCTACCTGGTGGCAGACGGAAGCCCTGAAAGCCCATCGCCTGGGGCAATTCATCCACCTACCCAGCCATTCCCCCACCCTGTCTACACCACAAACGCTTATGCACCGGCCACTGTGTTCTGGGTGCTAGAGAAAAGCAGCCCTGTGTGTGTGTTTTTGGGTCAGGGGAGAGGCTGGAAAAAAATTCTCGTTTGTCAGGTGGTCTAGGTGAAGACAAGCTGGAGGCAAGGGTGTGAATCCAACGACCTTGTAAGATAGCTGGGAAGCAAGAATGCAGGCAGGCCTTGGGAGTCGGGGGCTTTCCAGTGAATTGGGAGAGTGGGTTAGAGGACAGGGAATGGGAAGCTCAGAGGCCTGCCTGGAGTGGGCACCAGGACCCCTCCGTGTCGAAAAGAGCAGTGTTACCCTAGGAATGATTAGCAGTCAGAGCTGGAAGAGCCCAGCATAAAGGAATTAATATGTATTTGGTACTTTGTACCAGGTATTTTTACACCTATTATTTCCTTGTAGCCTCCTTACGAGCCTTACGAGGTAGGAGCTATCATTATGCATAATAATATATACTAATAGCTACACACACATAATAAGCATGAACACTCATAATATTAGCTAACATTAATTGCACCCTGTTTTCGTGTCAGGAGCTGTTCTAAGCCCCTTGTGTGGCTAATCAGCTCCATTTGTACAGATGAGGGTGCTGAGGTGCACGAGGTGTCAAGTGGTCTGTCCAAGATCACAGTGCTGAGGAAGCTGGTCTGGGAGTTGAGCCCACAAGGACCCGATTCCAGTCCGTGAGATCTTTTCCCTACCTCTTGCAACAGCTCGTTCACCGCTGATCCTCATGGCTGGGTCTGGGCATGTCCCTGGAGCATATGCTAAGCGAGAGCGTGCTCTAATTTGTAATTGCCTCGTTTTAAGTTTCTGGTCACTGCCCATTCACGACCTTTGCCCGTTTTTGTCCCAAATGAGTTGACCCTTGAAGGGCACATAGGAAGGGCACACAGAGAGGGGGTAACCCGAGGCAAGGCTAGGGTGGGGAGACCATAAAGCATGCAAGGAGCTGCTGGTGGTTAAGTGGGATGAGGGGCATGAGGCCCAGAACTGATGCTTGATGCCTGTCAAATAAATGAATGGGAGACGGAAGAAAGAGGACGCTGGAGAAGCAGATAGGGGATGATTGTGCCGGGCACAATCGTCTAAGGAAAAGAGTTTGGCTTTCTCCTGAGGGCCATGGGGAGCCATGATAGGGGTTGGCACAGGGTGACAGTGTCGGGTTTGTGTTTTCGAGAGCTCACTCTCACTCCATATAGCACAGTGACTCTAGGAAGAGGCCTTTGTCTGCATCCCTGTTCCTAGAGGGAGGGGAAGAGGGGAGACTGGAGGAATTGGAATGGAATTCACACGGCCTGATGATCAGAAGACATGTGCGACAGAAACGGAAGAGGCAAGATGGAGGGCGTGGGGCCCGGTGTGATGGGGCAGAGGGGCGGGCGGAGCAGAGGAGGCTGAAGGAGGAGAGCGGCCGGAAGGAACATGAGTACAGAGCGAAAACCATGCCAGGGAGCCCTTCATTAGAGTCTGACTGGGGCGTACAGAGAGGGAGTGGAGAGCAGGCAGAAGGGCTCTAGGCCTGGGCCTCAGGAGATGGGGGTTCCAGTGCTCCCCCTCTCCTTGCCAGCTCACGTGGGGTGGGTGGGGCCTTCCCAGCTCTTCACCCTGTGCATGGAATCCTATCTCTTTGGACCCTGAAGGCCTTGAGAGGAGACCCTCACGCTGTCTGTGAGGAAGAGAAGGCAGATACGGGCCGTATGAGTCCCAGTCAGCGTGTGAAGTTCGGCGACTTGTCTGAGCTCACACTCGTGGGAAATGGACGCATCTCACTGCCCCCGCTCTCCACCCGAGGCCACACTGTCTCACAAGATGTCCATGACACTGTCTGGGTTGAGCAAAGCCTCGGGGAAACAGGGAGATCTCTTCTGGACTAGACCCATGCCTCTCTGTATTTCTCCAGAA
Source organism: Ailurus styani (assembly GCA_002007465.1). NCBI lineage: Eukaryota > Metazoa > Chordata > Mammalia > Carnivora > Ailuridae > Ailurus > Ailurus styani. Next base: position 372,044 of record LNAC01000363.1, on the reverse strand, counting down.
AGTCCAGTAGTCTTAGAAGGAGCAAATCTCTGTTCCCTAGAGGCAGCCACTTCCAGCTCTTTCTTCTGGTATTTATCTCCAGGTGTCTACATTTTACTACTTAAGATGGCTACAGATTACCATAGTATTTCTGACTGAACAACTGTAGACGTTGCCACTGACTTCCTGATATGGAAGATGAGAATTTGGCCCTACCTGCTGTTGCTAGATCTTTCCTCTTCCTCCACCCTGCTGAGATTGTAATAGTACAGGTTTGGGTTCATGACTGGGAATATCCCTAGTGGAGCCATTTGGTGTACTGAAAGCATATTTCCTCGCCTGTTACAACTTTCTGTTTTTCCTGGAACTCATCGTTGCCTCATTTTAAATGTCTTTTGTTGTCTATCAGATATCCATCAACTACGCCAAGTCATCTTCGAACTCTCCACAGACATAGTGATCTCTTCAAATGTGTGAGCACATCAGGAAGCACATAGGTCCTCCCCCACTGCTTATTTCCTGGAAGACATGGTTATTGGAGCCCAGCATCGTCCTGTTATGAAACACTGGTCTTCTTACGCATAGCTCTCACCTCCAGGGCCCTTGAGGCACACGGGTGTATAATTTAAGAAGGTGTTCACTCTCCAAGTTGTGCAAGTGTTGGGTCAGTACTTGCTTGACCCTGGGAGTGTTTTCTTCTGTTTTGTGCCCTAGGAACCTATCTGGCTTTGCCCTAGCTCTGGCCCTGGTTACTTCCTTCCTTCGTTGGCTCCCCCTCTTCCCCCCCACCCCCGGATCCCGTGCCTTCCTCTGTTTTGGCTAACTCTGTTATCCCGATGGAGCCCATCCTCCAGTAGTTTCCTGAGAAAGAGACATGGGAGACAAACCATCTCAGGCTATATGTCCGAGACTGTCTTGATTCTACTTTTGTGCTTGATTAATAATTTGGCTGCATAGCGAGTCTCTTAGCTGTCTGTGTCTGGTGCAAGTGACTAAGTCGAGAGTCTCTTTGGTTCCATTTTGTAGAGAGTAGTCCTTCCCATCGTCCAACTACGTTGGGGAGGGAAGGGGACCTGGAGCTCTAATTCCCTCTTCAGTAAACATTCAGTCAAGCCCCATGCCTCACACTGCTTTTGTGTCACACCTGCTGGGTCTAGATTCTGAGTCTTTCCCAGATTCTCCAGCACAAACAGGCTTGCTCCTATAGCCATTCCCTGGGGTGGGGGTGGGGGGCGGTGAGCACGGTTAGGTTTTCTTTGTCTGAAGTTAGTTACTCCCTCCATCTACTTTCCAGCATGCTAATATTTTGCTGGTGTCTCTCGTCTACTGTTGTTGGTCTTTGTCGAATTCTTTTTCTCATTGCAGAGCTGTATCTTTTAAAAACACTCTTAGGGTAATTTTCATGAGGACTTGGCAAGGAGTCATAGTAGGGAAAAAAAAAAACCAACTTGCATTCAGTCTGCCGCACTCAGAAGTGTGTCCTGTCTTTTCTAGCCTTTGCTTTTACCTGCTTTCTCTCACAACTGTCTTATTCACAGCTGTCTTAAAAATGGAGTCCAGTCATAATTCTGAGTGTGGCTCCCTAGGACTCGTCTCCATGCAGTCCATCGTAACTACTCTCTACTCCTGCCTCACTAGAGCCTAATACAGCCCAGTTCCTTATTGGTCCCAGCTTGCACTGTCCTTTGTTTCTCATTTGCCAACTTGTGTGCTCTCAGCCTGGCTGAAGTTGGGTCTTCTCTTTCTCTGGTATTTCCTCCACTGATGCCTCATGGAGAAGATCTGGAGAGGAAAATGTGAGGCCGGGGAAAACTGTTCCTGGCTCTGTCTTTCCTGGACTCCCAGCCTCCAATGGTTAGATCAGAGTGGCCCATTGGTGACTCCCCGGCATTGAACACAGCCCACAGCAGGGCCAGAGCACGTCCTGGGGAGCACACCGCTTACTGCATGAGGCACAGCTGGAGAGGAAAGCACCTTGCCTTCTAGATCTGCAACAGGGCTCCCCAGGACAGACAGGGGCGGGGGCACACACAGCCTGTGCTGGGGTGAGGAAGCGAGAGTGTTTGGAGAGCGTGGGTGACAGTGTGTGTGTAACCTTGGGGTGGAGAGCACCCGGAGGGAGGGCAAGTGGGGAGGACTGTTCACAATTCATTAACTCTGGGCTGGGCTCCCTCCAGTCCTCACTGTAGTGTCTGTCAACCTCTACCTGGTGCTGTTCACGCCATACTGGCCCGTTACTGTGCTCCTTCTCACCTGGCTGGCTTTCGACTGGAAGACCCCCCAGCAAGGTAAGGGCCCCTCTGGGGCTGTATTGCCACTGGCCACATGCTCTCTTCTCTCTTCTTCCCATAGTCCCAAGAGGCTCTGGCCAATTCCCAGGTGGCCCTTTTAGCCTGTCCCCCCTCCCTGGGTTAGAGAAGCTGAGGGAAGGGGCCTTTTCAAAATGCTGGGGAGGCCCGGATCAGACCCAGAGTCGTTTTAGGGAAAGGCAGTGGGTAAAGTAGCATGCTGGGCCTGCCATAAATCGGCCCTGATGTGACATCTGTCACTTGTCCCCGTTGTCGTTTACAAGGCCAGGCAATGGCAGGCGGTGGGGGGTGACCCTGTGGCTGGCCCAAAGGGGCTCCAAAGGAGATGATGGGGGTGGACAGAACGTGGCTACCTCGGCTCTGTTTTCAGGGGGCCGCCGGATTGACTGTGTGAGGAGATGGTGCATATGGAAACACTACTGCGATTATTTCCCCCTGAAGGTGAGTAGCTCCAGGTCCCCCACCCACACTTGGGTCCTGGGCCCAGCCCCAACTCCAGGGCCAGCAGCTGGGCCAGGGTGGAGGTAGGGGGCATCATTCCCATCGAGCCCCCTATGAATGATGCCCCCTGTCGCCGTGTGTTACCCACCTGCCCGGCTGCACATGGCTGCCCTTCCCCCCCCACCCCCCGCCAGGCTCTGGCCAGAGGAGGAATACTCCTCCTTGGCCATTCCCCTCCTGACTCCACTCTCCTCCACAGCTTTTGAAGACTCATGATATCTCCCCCAACCACAACTACATCCTTGTGTGCCACCCTCACGGGCTCTTGTCCCACTCATGCTTCGGCCACTTTGCCACAGATACCTCAGGCTTCTCCAAGATCTTTCCCGGTGTCACCCCTTATATTCTCACCCTGGGAGCCTTATTCTGGGTGCCGTTTCTCAGAGAGTATGTCATGTCTTCAGGTGAGTTGGCTCCTAAGATGTAAAGCCAAAAGAAACATGGCTCCCCCAGGGAGAAGCATTGGGGGAATGGGAGAGAGCAAAGGCCAACCCGTGATCCTCTCCAGTCTTAGAAAGCTACCGTAGGCTCACCTGCCTGACATGAGGCTCTCCCCTCCTTTGAAGAGGTAGGGAGCAAAGTTAGGAGGTTGGGGAAGTGGCCAATGAGCTTTTGGTGTTTTCTGCCCCCCCTCCCAGGGGCCTGTTCTGTGAGTCAAGCCTCCATGGACTTTCTGCTCACACACAAAGGCAAAGGCAACATGCTGATTGTGGTGGTTGGTGGCCTCGCTGAGTGCAGATACAGCCTTCCGGGCTCTACTACGCTGTTCTTGAAGAAACGGACTGGCTTTGTACGCATGGCCCTTCATCACGGGTAAGGACGGCTGTGGTCCAGAATGGGGAGAAGGGCTCCAAAAGCCCCGCATGGAAGCAGTAAGGGATTTCGAGGAAATGATACCTACAAAGGGAGGTAGAAAGCAGCTTGTGTGTGGGAATAGAGCCTGGGCCAGGTCCTAGAGGCATTTCTGCTTAGGAGGAAAGCCTAGAGGGCCAGCGCTTGGCTCTTCTCCCTCACACTAGGCTCTCGTCTGGGCTGGTCCCTCTATAAAAGGCGACTGGCTGCAAGCTCATGTCAGAGAGAACCCAAACTGCTGTGTGGGTTAGAGCCAAGAAAGCTTGATGAAACTGCCCTTGGGTCTTCCCATCCAGTGTTTCAGACTCGTGGCTTCATAGGAGGGTCTGGGACCTGCTTCCTTAAGCTTGATGCTACTTTGCCCCCACAGGCAGCCTGGGGTAGACACCGGGGCCCTCGCACTTAGTCTGGATGTTGGTCCCCCTAAGTCACAGGCCAAGAAGCCTAGAGGCAGACCCATGGACCGTGAGTAGTCAGCGTATCTGGCCATCGAAAGATATGCCTTTCCTCTGCAGAGTTCCTCTAATCCCTGCCTATGCCTTTGGGGAGACAGACCTCTACAATCAGCACATTTTCACTCCTGGGGGCTTGGTGAATCGCTTCCAGAAGTGGGTTCAGCGTATGATACACATCTACCCTTGTGCTTTCTATGGGCGCGGCCTTACGGAGAACTCCTGGGGCTTACTGCCCTTCGCCCGGCCTGTGACCACCGTTGGTGAGTGAGCCCGTCCATTGACAGTCAACGTCTAGGACATAGGATCCACTTCTGGGGCTGCACCTTGGCTCTGACTATGTCCAGAGGCAGAGAGGCAGACTAGGATGAGGGGCACGGTGGGGGGAAGGGTGGGGAGACCCCGGGCTTGAGGGCTGAGGCCCAGTCTGAGGAGTGAACGGTTCTGACACATTTCCCTTCTCCTTCTCCGTCTCCTCTGGCAGTCGGGAAGCCGCTACCGCTGCCCAAGATTGAGAACCCGAGCCAGGAGACTGTGGCTAGATACCATGCACTCTACATTGACGCCCTGCGCCAACTCTTTGACCAGCATAAGACCAAGTATGGCATCTCAGACCACCAGGAACTGGTGATCGCTTGACAGACACCCCCAGCGGCTTCTCGGCCTGGCTGGAAGGTGTAGAACCTGTGGAACAGGAGGACAGAAGTCACCTGTGGTCCTCCTGCTCCTGATTTGGCAAGTCCTCGACATGAGGAGGCCGTTCTCTAGGCCCCGCTTCTTCCTTCATCTCTCACCTCCTTCCAGCTCTTCTCTGCCTTTCCCTTGGGGCTACAAGGACTACAAGGGGGGGCTACAAACCCCCAAAAGCAGGGAAAGCCCTAGGCGAGAGATAGCCTGAAGTCTCCCTCACCCACGGCCGCTCAGCATCAGTACTGAGGAAAACAATGTACAGAATAAAAAGCTCCTCTTCCGATACTGCTTGTGGTCCAACTCGTCTGTTTTAAGGGCCTAGGATCCCTGGGTTCATGACCTTGTTGCTCTAGCTCTCAAGTTGCCCCAACTCCTGGCATCGAGGCTCCTGCAGGACTGAGTACCTTGGGTGCCCGTGTGCTTGGGAGTTCAGGCTCCACCGCCTTCAAGCCATATGACATGGGACAATCTGTCATCTCTGAGGCTGAGCTTCCTGACCTGTAACACGGGGCCCAGAATCCCTCCCTCCCCTGCTTACCTCAGGAGCTACTGGGAAGGCCAATGATACTGAATGTGATTGACCTTTGGAAACTGGACAGCTACCCCAAATTAGGCTCCTTCACTCATTCTGCCCATTTCCCATCCTTGAGCAGACTCTGCCCTCAATTTCATGGCATCTCGATGCTTAAAAGAAAGTATACAGAGTAAGCTCTGGTCAGTAGCCCTCTGAATGTTGAAGTTGCCTTTCTACAGTTGGGTGACCTTGGGTGAGCTACTTAAACTCCCCAGGCATTGGTCTCCTCATCTGCCAAATGGGAGGTTACCTCATGGGGAGCTGGAGGCTGGATCTTCCCAAGCTATTAGGGGCTCAGGCCTGTTGCGGATGCTGCAGCATCTGGCTCAAGGAAGCTCCAGGCTGTGTCTCTGCCCTCAGGACAGCAGTTCTTTCCCGCAGGACCTATAGCTTCCTGGACAGGCAGTGATGGGAAAAGACCTCAGGTGACAGGGATGGGGGCATGTGTGGTCTGGGACACAGAGAGGATGTGGGAGGTTCTGACAGGAACCTTTGGCAACCTTCGGTTGCCCCCTCTGAAATGGGTGCCTTGGCCCCTCCCTTAGCTCACCTGTGGTCACACTTGCAAAGTGGCTCCTGGCATACAGGAAGCACTTAAGTTGATTTCAAGAACAGGGGGGCGAAAAAAAAAAGCTTTATTTGCAAAGAACGAACCATTAATTTACACAAACTTACATCCCAGTTTATGTACATTATATATAGTTTATATACATAGTATCTCACACTGGATGCTGACCCCCCAAAGCAGCACTGGGCCTGCTCCAGGCCATTCTCATCACAACCCCCCCCCACCCCAGGTGGAAGTTTTTTGAATCAAGAAATGACACACCCTGAGTCCCCTTGGAGAGAGCCCCTACAGGCGTTAAAAGAAACAATCTGCTTCCTTCTCTGTGCTCACTGTGGCCTAGGGGAGCCTCTGGGTTGGAAGGGAGGCCAAGCCAATGCCAGGGTAGCCTAGGGACTTCTTGATATTGGGCCAGCCCAGAACCTTCCAGTACAGAGACCGGGGCAGGGAGAATACCTAGGGGGTGGGGGTTGGGGAGAGTTCTAATGGCCGCTATGGGGACTCTTTCCCCTGCCTGGCCAGGCTCCTGAAGGGGGCCGAGCACTTCCAGCCTTGAGTCTGGGGGTAGAAGAAAGGAGGGGTCCATGCGGGACAGAGACTGCTCCACCCCCTCACTCCTTTGAGTCTGCAGGTCAGGGCTCGTTCACCTTCCATCTCTGGGCCTCTGGGTCTCGTGCTAAAGTTCTCTGACTCTATTCGCATCCACCAGAAGTTACAGAAAACACACGTACTTGCACAGGGACCCAAGTCTCTGCTCGCTTCCAGAGTTCCCAGCCCTTTCCTGCTTTGGTGAAAGAAACCTGGCTCGAGATGGATGAGGGGGGCCGGAAGGTGAAGACATTTCCCAAGGAACCAGGAGCTCAGCGGCCCCCAACAGCTGCCTTTTATGCTGGCCTTGGCCGTTGAAACCCAAGCAGCTGGCCAAGGCCCCTGCCATGCAATTCTCCTTCAAACCTCTGCCATCTGCTTGCTCACAAATGTCCTCATCCCATTCCCCGTGCTAGCCCCAGCCCACTGGTGAACTCACGTCAGCGCCATTCCAGACCGTAAATCTATTCCCACATCCTCTTGCTAGTAAATCGCTTCACCACGTTGTCGATGAGTTCACTGTAACAGGGCCGGCCCCCAGCTGTCTATTACTTCCCTCCTTGCCTCCTTCCCTCTGTGGAGGGTTCACAGTGAATGCAGGGTCCTGTGAGAAGCCTATCGCCCCTATAATCCCCTCCCTATCTGGACGTCTGGATGGGGGTCAGAATGTCTGTTAGGGGTACAATTAGAGGCCTCCTCCTCCCCTCTCCTCACACACATCTGGCTTTAGAGCCAGGCTTCTCTCTCGGGCCTTTCCTCCATCAGGAGACATCCTGGTAGAATAAAGCTCTCTGTGGGATGGTAGAAAGAGCCAAGGAGCCACCGAGTAGCTGTGGGAAGCGGACCAGCTCGCGTGACCTGTCTGTACGGTAACCAGTGGAGGCCCTTGCCCATGGGAGGGGTTCTGTACACGATGGGTGGGTGGAAGAGCATGAGGGGTACAGTTCTGTGGGTACTGGAGGCCTGCTGCTTCGACACAGTGCCAAGACAATTCTGACCACAAGAGCCCTAAGGCCGATGGTGCTTTCTCAAAGAAATGTTCTACTCTTTTCACCACAAAGCCCCCGGGAGCCAAAGAACATCAAGGAATTACCGTCAAGGAACAAAAACAAGTGTGTCTGGGTTTCTCTCTGGGATGCTGAAGGATTTGGGGTCCTTATTTCCATTTTTATTGGTCCTCTCTAGACCGCACATTCAACACAATGCTTCAGCATAATGGAATGGCTTTGGAAGCAGACCTGGCTGAAGCCCCTGGGCTGTGGTTTAAACTGGTCTTGATCCTGGTCAAAGCACTTCACCTCCAGGGGCCTAGTCTACACAGTGGGATTCATAGGATCCTCAAAGGAGAAAATGAGAAAGTACTTTCCAAACTTTAAGGAGAGCTTCCCTTCAGTTCTTGCTACAACTGAGGACTGTCTAAGGCACTTTCCACGAGCCTGGGCCAGACGCATGCCTCAAGTTCACCCCACCTGGGTTGCAAGGCTGTCATTAGCAACCAGACAATGGCGGTATAGGCCACCACCTCCGGCTGAGCATTATCGCTGTTTGGAAAGGGAAGGTACAGTGGAGAAATGAATACCTGTCCTTGGTGGATTTCAGCTGCCTGAAGGATAAGTTCCTTCTCCCCTCCCCTCTCCTCTCTTCTCCTGTCCCCATCTCTTCCAAAGGAAACTGGTTTCAGGAGTGAAAGTAGCAGACTCTACAACGTTGGCTCTCCCCAGCTTTGGGCTAGACCCGGCATTTAGAAACCAGGCTGGCCCCTGGCAGTGAGAGCTCAGGCCCTTGAATGGACCCACTATGTGATCCAGTGGGGAACTTGGGGTCGGTGGGGGTGGATAAGGGGTCTTTGGACCTAGCTATAGGGCAGAGCCTTGCCCGATGCCTAGATGCTGGCTTCTCTTGAGGCTGGATTCAGGGGATCAGCCCTGGAATCTATAGCAACTCTGCTACGGGTTTCTGAAACTAGAGTGAGGAAAGGTGGGTCTGTAGGGCATCGGTGGCTGTCCTTTTGTATAGCGCCTTGGCTCATGGCCACTTGGGTCACAGCAACCTTGAGAAAAAAAAAACAACCCACTTCTTGCCCTTTTGGGGTCAGGAAGAAAAGTTCTGCCTTGCTGGTGACCAGGGGGCAGGCTGGGGTTTGGGAATTTTCATAGGCTATTGTGGAAGCTGCCTAAATATTCAAATTTGAAGGGACTCCCGGAGGTCATCCAGTCCAACCCTTTGCCCCCAAACACAACTCTACTAGATGAACATTTGTGTCACTTAATAAACGGAAAAGTCTCTTTGCACCCAGGTCACCGGAAGAGTATCCCAGACTCACATAAGCACAGGTCCCAGCGGGAGGCACCTGTCTTAGACAGAGGTAGGCTCTGTGGAGAAAGAAGACAGGAGTTCTGGTCGGGCTGGGAAAGGGGGCAATTGGAAGGGGACCCAGAGATTTTTCTGAGTGTGGAACACAGCTGTAAACAAAGTTATAGACACGTGGCGCCAAGGCCGCCTTCAGGTTCTTGGGCAGGCACGGGGGTGGGGTGTGGGGGTGCGTGGTCATCGCCTGCCAACCTCCTGTCCCCCAAAGCCCAGCAAGCTGCCGTGAGCTGGCTCGCAGCCTAAGTGGGAAGAGCCCCCACCCACCCCGACCCTGAGGCTTGGCAAGTTTCTCCCTGGGTCTCTGCCACCAGTGCCTGCCTTTCGCCTCCCCACCCGTCCGCTTAGGCTTCACTGCTCCCCTCCCGCCCCACCCTTGTCCCCCGCCCTACCCAAGAGAGGAATGGCAGCCCCTTAGGGTCAGAGGCTTGTCCCCACGGTCTGGAGTCCACCTTTGCTTTCTCTTGCCTGCTGCCCCGAAAACCCCACCTTAGTGCAAGAAACAATCACTCTGACAACAGGGACCTTGAGGTTGAAGAGTCGAGCCATAAGCCAGCTGATGCGGAGCCAAGGAAGAAGGTCCTGCTTCCTGCAAACCCTGGGGCTCCATCAACCATCCCAGGAACTCAAGATCATTCTGGAAAGTCAAGCGGGCCTCCTCGTCATCCTGGAGTCAGCGGGGAATAAATAGCCCTGGGGTATTGATCTCTGTGGCTGCGACACCCCTAATACCTCACTCCACAGCAGCACCGAGAGGTTCTGGGAGTCCCGGCTCCCAACCCTGGGGTGGGGACGTGGGCAGGGGCAGAAAGGGGGGATCTAGGATGCAGGGGCCTCGCCCAGCCTGATGGCCCCAAAGAAGGTGGTGTGCTTGCTCATGTTGATCGAGATGTCGGCATGTACCATTTTCACGGCAATCTTCTGCCGGGCTTTGAGGAGACAGACCCCTGCGGTATAACAAGTATTGTAGTTGGTCTTGCCCGTCTCAATGCTTCGGGTACACTGCAGGAAGGGCTTCTCGTCCACCACCACCTCGTAGCTGGCGAAGTCAGTGAAGTTGATGTAATACACCTGGGTGAGAGGCAACAAGAAGGGATTGGGGGAGAGAGGAAGGAGGGGGTGGGGCCCTTCCCTGCGAGCCGGCCCACACACCTCGTGAAGGGGGGGCAGTGCCACCTGAGGGCGTGTTCGTTGGTCTACAGGAAAGGCGAGATGATGGGCTGACGCGCTGCACTCCCCCACCAACTCCGTGGGGCTTTGGGGCTGAGCAAATCTCTTTGCAAAAGCAGGCCAGCTGTCAGCTCTGTGTTGGTGGGATCAAGGCCATTCTCACTCGGGTAGCTCCCCCAGCCCTTCCCTGCCCTCCACCCTGCTCAGGCCCGGCAAGAGGCAACGGGGCTCTGCACACAGTAGGGGCTCAGTCAGTGCTACAGACAAATGAATACAAATTGACTTCCCATGCCCTGCCCCAAGGACTATTTGTGGCTGACCTTGTAAGTTGCTGATTCCTGAGAGAGGGCACGGTAACAACTTGTCATTTCTTCAGCTCTTTAGGGCTGGCCACTCACTCAGCTTGCAGCTTGCCCTCCCTCGTGACTGAATTTCTCTCTCTGATTTTTACAATGCTGCTTGGCCCTCTGATGATCAAGGAAACAGATCCGGAGAGACAGAGTGCTATCCACCACAAATGAGCTAAGGAATTTGGAAGGACAGAACCCAGGCTCCTGACTTTACTTTGTGGCCAGAGCGAAGTGCCAACCTATGTTCAGTGGCCTGGTTTCAAGGGGGATTTTCCGTTTTCATGGCGTTCAAGGCCTGAGGCCACTCCCAATCTATTCTGAGCCCATAAAATACCCCCCTTTGCTTCCTCCTGAGGAAGCTTTGCTTCCTCACTCCCCACCCCCCCAAAAGGAACTTAGGAGAAATGACCTATAGAATAATACCCATGTGCCCCCTGGGGATTGGGACCACCTCCATTGGTCATCCTAAATCACTTCATGAAAGGTTGCTCCCTCCATAGGCTCTTCAGGAGGGAGTAGTGTATACAGGAGCCGTATGATTTCTGTGCCAGGATGCCTGGTGGGCTGAGCGAATGCTTGTTAACCCACCTTCTCTGGCCACTTCCCCGTGAGACCCTTCTGTTGGCTCTGCAGTCCTTCTGTCCATCTGCCTGCTCCCTGCCCACCCCACAGAAGCCCCAGTCTCTGGGCTTATCTAACCTCCAGCTCTGAGGAGACACCCCAGTGGAGGCAAACAACAGGGGCGGGAGTGGATGGGCAGACCCGGGGAGCAGGCCAGGGGGCGGGTACAGGGCTGGGAGAATGGTCCAGGATGGAGGACAGAATGACAGAGACACAGAAAGGTGAACAAGCAAATGGGAGAAAGAGGAAGAGGAAGGAAAGAGGAAAGAGGAAGGACAAGCGAATGGGAGAAAGAGGCAAGAGGAAGAAAATGGGAAGGAAAGAGAACAACCATCCAAATGGTTTCGAGGTGGAGAGAGAGAGCCTACAGGAGCACTATTTAATGTGAAGCTAGCGGTGTCAGGGGGAAGGGGTGACTCTCTGAGGATATATACCGACACAGAGTTGGAGTTTGGCAGTAGAACCAAACAGCTCAGTGGGGCAACAAGGGCCTGGGGCCCAGCGGGAGGGGATCGGATGGTGGGGTGTGGGAGGGGCCCCTTTGCAGTTTTTCAAGGACAACCGGCTGTGGTGGTGGGGGGACCAAAACAGGTCCTTCTCTTTCCTCTTCTCAACTCCCTCCCAGCGTAGCACCCCCACCCCAGTCCCCCTAGAAAGCGGGAAGTTAGCAGGTGTTTGCTGGCTCCACAGTGCCCCTATGTGGCCTGCACGGGATCTGCATTCTGGATATAAGAAGAGTTAGGCCTGAGACCGTACTCACTTCTACCTGACTATAGATGAAGTAGGTGCCGTCCACCAGTACCTCCAGCTCCCCGCTGCGGGGATGTAGCTTAAACACCTTGGGGTTCATGGTGATGCGAGACCAGTCATTGAGCACTCCACCTGAAAGATCTCAGTATGAGAGAAGGGCAGTCACTCAGTACATGTCAGAATAATCCGGGCAACAGAAACAAGAGACATCGAGCAGCGCCCCTCCCCACCCCCACCCCGATCCCAGCGCAACGTGGAGAGCCCCTGAGGCCAAGCTTTCAGAACAGCATTTGGAAGCAGACAAAGCTTTCTGTTTGTCTACCAGCTGCCAGGCCTGCCTCAGGTCCCTGGGGTCCAATTGTCTGCCCCCCTCTCTCATCTCCTGACCTCTCCATCTGGAAGGGTCTTTAACCCACATCTTCTAGCTAGAATTGGGGGTGAAGGCAAGCAGAGAGTGGGCATGCTGCCCTATTTTCTTTGTTGTTCTAGGGCCTGCGCAGGCAACATTCAGACACTGAGTGGCAGGCGAGGTCTTACCATTCCCTTCTATTTCTCTAGCCCTAGCTCCTGAATTCCTCCCCCAGCTCTCAGGTTTGTGGGTTTTGTCCTTCTCCTTTAAAGATTCCTTTTTACAGTTCCTTCATGCCCGCTCCTTTCTGGAGGGCTTCCCTGCCTCACCCAGGAAACTACTCAGCCCTAGGGACTGTCCACCTGGAGAACTTAGGGATCGGGGGTGAGTCAGACTTCATGGCAGCTGGAATGAGTGGCCACCAGTCCTAAGAGAGGAGAGGGGGACTTTTACGAGAGTGAGGGATAGACAACCAAGCAGCACTAGAACCAGCCCCGGGGCTGGCGAGGGCGTCTGGGAGCCAAGGCACCTCTGGTAAAGCATCTGTCAGCCCAACCCCATTGGGGGCAGAGGGGGTGTCCTACCGCCTTTGCTGGACAATGAGAGCCAGTATTCGAAGGCAGAGGAAAAGCTTCCCTTTCAATCCTGCAGGAGGGATGTCCCCCCCCCGCCCCCGGAGGAGAGAGTCTAAGCCCAGGGTGCCTTTTGCCCTCAAAATCCTCCCTTCTTCATCCAAGGAACTATGTTGTGTCTCAGGAGGCCTGCCTCTTGGAAGTGTGAGGAAACTGGCCTTCTGGAATAGGTGGTCACCTTCCCTTGAGGTGATAGTGGGTGGGACAGGAGTTAGGAAGAGGTGCCCTGGTGCGGCCCCTCCAGGTGACGGCTCTGCCTGGTGTCCTTCCACCCCTCCCCCCTCCCTTCTGCTTTCAATGTAACTTAAGATCAGCATAAACTACCATTAGGGATTGGCCCCAGAGGGGTTGGAGCCGGTCTTGTCTCGTGGTAGTGGGAGCAAAATCTGTAGCTTCGGGCACAAACTGAGGATGGAGGCCACCCGTCTACCCGGACGAATCTATCTCCTGACTGTCTCACTCCTCCCTGGACAGATGGTGATGATGGCCCATCCAGGGCCCCAGGGCCCAAGGCACCTGGTCCCGGCAGGACTCCTTGGGTTTTGCTACTGTTCTGTTCCTCCTTCCACTTTGGAGGCGATTAAATTTGAGGCATCCAGGTGGCAGTCCAGGATGTGGCTAAGTCCGATCATCAGGGCAGCTCAGCACAGCACAGCCGGTTCAGGGTGGACTGGACTCTTAGGAGCTGTCCCCATGCAGCAGGTTTCTTAACCTTCATTTACTGTTTCTGCACTCGGAGCCCCTCCCTTCCACTCTACTCGACGTAAGCATCTGGCATCCTGGCTGGCTTGCTGCTTCCCGAGGCTCCTGGGGGGGGGGTCAGGCATTTTAGACTGTGCACCTTGGGGACTGGACATTATTTCGAAGTGCTCTTCTTTAATGAATGTTCATGTCTCTTTGGGGGAGAAAATGAACCTAATCATTTAGTGGAATGTAGGCACATCACTGAAGGAACCCAGTGCCGCGGAAAGAATCAGACAGACATAGTTTTTAATCCCAGCTCCTACACTTAACTGAACTTTTGGGCCAGGTAATTGACTTTTCCGAGCTTCAGTTTCTGTTTCTGCAAAAAGGAACTAATACCTGCACCACAGGGTTGCTGTGAGGATCACAGGAAATGAAAGACAAGAGGCACCTGGGTTGCTCAGTTGGCTAAGCGTCTGCCTTCGGCTCAGGTCATGATCCCAGGGTCCTGGGATAGGGCTCCCTGCTCAGTGGGGAGCCTGCTTCTTCCTCTCCCTCTACCCCCTGCTCGTGTGCTCTCTCTCTCTCTCTCAAATAAATAAAATCTTTAAAAAAGAAAGACAAAACGCATGCTGAAAACTCCAAAGGACCATCCAAATATAAGGCAGTATGATTTCTTACGGTATTATCCATTCTCACTGGGACTCTGGTTCCCCATCTTTTAAAAGCAAGGATTACATTAAGTCAGTTTTCTTAAGCCCCTTAAACCTGTTTCCCTTCTTATAGATACTAGCACCTCATACTCCCAGGAGAGTCTGGCATGTTTCCCCCCACCCCCAACCCTGGGAAATACTCCCTTGACCCGTTTTCTGCCGAGACCCATCAAACAAGAATTAAATTTTCTGTAGTTTTACCTTCTCTAGCTTGTATTGTGAAGATGTTGATCAAACTACACATATCCCCTTGGTAACTCTGATACCACCTCCATCTGCCAAGAATTCCCCGTCTCCATGATGTCTCAAATCCCTTTCGGCTTCCTCATCAGTGATTCTAAATGCAATTTGTGTGTAGCGACCGGTCTAGGTGCAAGCAATTACCCAGGACAGCCAGTAGAGGGCAGACGGAGTAGCGAATGGCGCTCCCCCCTTCCCCC
>LNAC01000363.1:290387-357230 GCA_002007465.1 Ailurus styani | reverse complement strand
GGGCTGACTTTGACTCTTACCATTCTTGACTTGAATTGCTGACCCTTGGCCCTGTAGATGCACCACAGCTGGCTGGGAAGATGAGAAGGATAGAGAGAGTCGTCACTGAGAGACACGGCTGCCTGCTCAGCCACCAGTCAACGTGTTCCCACCTCTGACTTCCAGTCTCCTTTCATTTCCCAATTCCGATCCCTTTCTCCTGTCCTGGGAGGCCAGCGCCCACTTCTCGGCTGGCGGGTAATGTGATTTGCAGCTCCGCCGCTCCCTGGCTAGGTGACCTCAGCGGAATGTAATGCCCCCCAGCCTCATTTCCCTGTGAAATGGGGATTTTAAGAATCGCTCTCAGGCCTCTCTTACAGGGATGTCTGAAGATCAAATGAGGTGACGGATCTAAAATTCCCTGCAAGCCATAGAGCACTGGGCCGCCATGTAGATTTATAACTGCGGCCAAACAGCTGTGTGGTGAGTGAAGGGGGCTGAGATGAGCCAAGGCAAGGCAGCACAACTTGCCAATACAGACAGATTAGGAAGCTCAAAGACAAGGGAGGAGCCCTTCAGGCTGTAAAGGCAGAAGCCCAGGCTGAGTTTGGCCTCCAGCTGGTTGGCTGATTTTCAAGCTCCTGATCCCAGGCGGTCTGAGCGCCAACAAGGTGTCTGGTGTGGCTGGGAAGTCAGAGGCGTGGGTGGATAGGCCTGACTGGCAGCTCATTTCAGGGGACAACTGCACTTGGATATGATGACCTTCTGTCTTCTGTGCCATGGGGAGAGATGGCCGAGGCAAGACTGAGTTAAAGGCAGGCCCTGGGGCAAAGCTTTTCTATTCCTCAGGAAGGGAGGGGGCCGTGAGTGAACAACTTCAGGACCCCCAGGGCATCCTCACAAAACGGAGCCTCAGCAAACTCAACAGGGCGCCACTGAAAGGTGG
Source organism: Ailurus styani (assembly GCA_002007465.1). Taxonomy (NCBI): domain Eukaryota; kingdom Metazoa; phylum Chordata; class Mammalia; order Carnivora; family Ailuridae; genus Ailurus; species Ailurus styani. Next base: position 356,305 of record LNAC01000363.1, on the reverse strand, counting down.
TTCTAGCCTTGTGGACTTCCCTCCTCCCCAGGAAGAGAGCAATTCCCAGCCAACCTGGTTTTCTCGAGGTCCAGCTTTATCAGCAGCACCTGCAAAATAGGACATGACAATCAGGGGGGGATGCTCCTTCTTCCCTTTCTCTCTCCTCAGCCAGGCAGCGAGTGGCGGTGAGCCTTGCTCTGGGTAGCTAAGCCCTGGGATGGGAGAGGATACCACTCCCTTCTCTTCCTCCTCCCTGACCTGCCTCTTCAGTGGGCCAGCGTCCAGCAGGGAAAGTGGCCTCTGGCTAACGCTGGCCCCAAGGCAAGCCTCACCAAACACCCATAGAGACAGAGGAGAGTGCGTTCCTGCCACTACGTGTCCCTGAGACAGTGCCGTTTGCTTCTTTAGTCTTTCGCTCCCTTTCTTTCAGGGTCTTCATAGAGAGCACTGCCATCTGTAAATATCTTGCTTCTTTAATCATCTCTCTCCTCCCCTGGGACATAAACTCCCTGAGAACAGGGCCCACTTATCAATATATCTCTTGCACACAGAAAGTGCTCATATCTGTGGAAAGACGGGGATATAAAAAAACAAAAGAAAGAAGAAACCCTCTAACTTCATCTCTTATGGTCACGGTAATGCTGATTAGCCCCATTTGAACTCTGAGTCAAAGAATCTGAGTCCTGCTACAGAATTTTTGGACCCAGAGAAATCAGCTGTGTAAAGAGTCCATTTCCTTAAAGCCCCAAGATACAAGAGGGGAGCAGGAGGAGGAAATAACAACCGACCTACGCTCTGGCAGCCTGACTCCTGTCACTTCCAATTAGGCGGGTTTGGATTGGCATCTATACCTTCTGGATGCCCTTCTGGACCCAAGGGGAATGACGCAAAGAGATTTGATGCTATTTGAATGGGCAACGCGATGGGATGCCAGAGGGACTTGGGTCCTCAGTCTGAGTGACTGCGTTTGCTTCTTCCCCAGCCTTGGTGACTTGTAAGTTTCCAACTCCCTGGTCACCAGTGACTATTTGTCTACCTCTATGGGAAAGGCCCTTCAGAGTTCATGGGATGAGACTGTTCTAGGGTCTGTCATTTCTTTTAGTCCCCAACATTCCTCTCCATAGCCTGTTTCCAATCAGACATAAATATTTGGTGCTAGATGCTGGAAATCAGAGCAGACCAGATCCATCCCCCACTGGAAATCTAGTATAAACCCTTGGGGCCTCTGGCTCTGGCTCATGGGAGTTTCCTGGCTCACTATAGGGAGGCCTAGAGTCAAGGAGAGCTTATAATGGAAAGGTCAATAGCAGGCAGAGTTAGAGTAGGTCAGGCCCTACTGGCTTGTTCACGTCCCAGCTCTCCACTGAGCTAGGAGCCCTGTTCTTCTTACTGCTTACCAAAGCCATCACCGCTGTTGCAAAGTGCCCTCAGGATCACCCATGCCTGCTCTTTTTAAGTACTTCCAAGGAGCCTAGGGGCAGGTGGAGAGGCAGAGGAACTCACCAGAAGGTCCCTGGAGGCCAGGGGGTCCCTGAGGACCAGGGGGACCTGGAGGGCCAGGTGGTCCCATCACAGTTGTTCCTGGAATTCCAGGAATTCCTGGAATCCCTGGGGGTCCCTGGGGTCCTGGGGGTCCCGGAGGTCCCGGAGGACCATTGGGCCCAGGAGGTCCTGCCTTCTTTCCTAAAAGACAAGATTCAGTGTTACATTTGTAGTTATTGATTCATAACAAATATACTGTCAGGAGTTCTACAGACTTCCAAGGACACAAAGTCAGGCCTTTGGGAATTCCTGCTGCTAAAGAGGTGAACACTTTATGATACAACACACACACACACACACACACACACACACACACACACACACACACACTCCCTATCCCTTTTCATGAATAATTATTTACAGAGCTGGTTTGAAGATACAGAAATAAATGACCCTGACAGAGCTCAGTCTACTGGGGAAACAGACACAGTCACAGGAGAGTCTAAGTGCCATATTAGTAGTAGTGACAAATGCTTAAGAGGTCAGAGAAGGTTTCAAAAAGGAGGTTACCTTTCAGCCGAGTCCAAAAGATCAGAATTACCAAGTGACCAGACCCGTGGGTCACTTTTTTGAATAGAGAATTGGGCTACTGTTGAAGAGTGTGGCTTTGATGTTTACTGCCCAGTTTGGGGGACTTGATGCGATGAGAAGAGGGAGCTAGGAGGACAGCCTGACCTTGGGAACACCTACAGGGTTTCCTATAGAAGTCGGGATGTACAGGAACTAGGGGTTGGTATAGAGGTCGTGGTAGCTGGGAATGAGGATAGGGAAAGAATTGGGGAGATGAGAGGTGGGGGGTATGGGGGTGAAGAGAGAGGGAGAGAGGGAGGGAGGGGGAGAGAGACAGATATGGAAGGAAAGAAGGGGAGGTGGAGAGTAGAAAAAGCCAAGGAGGCAGCTGGCAGGTTTTGCTTTTTCAGCTGACCTCTCTAAACCCTATTTTTAAAGATCTCTGGGAAAGGCAATTCTGTAAACTCCCTTGGTAACATGTTCCTGTGTTTATCACCCCTTCACTGTTAGGAAGTTCTTCCGTATATTTAGCTGAAATCCCTCCTCAGGGAAAGCAATTTAAGCTTTTATTCTATTCTTTGTGTAGATAGAGAAGAATAGTTACCATCATACACATAATAACCCTCACATGCTCATAGACATTAAGTCACCTATCAACCTCCATTTTTATAGGCTAAATAATCTGGCTTCCCAGCATCTTTCCTCTGAGGCCCTATTCTCCAATGTATTATTCATTGAGCCCACCAACTCCTCCCCTTTTCCTCCTCGCTATCCTTTCAGAACAATCCTGGCCCTTCGATTCCATATTCCAGTCCTTCCAACATTCCCACCAGGATGTAGCTATTTGACTGAGTCATAACCGTGGTCTTGTACCAAAACCCACAGCTCCTGTTTACTTCCTCTGCTCCATGCAGGCCAATTCACGGGCTGCTGGTAGCCACAGTGGCGGGGTGGAGGTGTCTTTTTCCCTTCACTACTTTCTCACAATTTGTGGAAATCCCAGGAATAGAAGGCTTTGACCAGACGCCATGACAGTATCTCCACCTGCAGTACTGTCTTAGCTCTAAACGTGACCCTCTTAAGTCTCACTGAAATACCTCCTTAACAACTCTGACTCCTTGCTCCCCAGACACTTAGGCAGGAGAATCCTGACCTGATTTATCAGGCCCTCCTTTAAAAATAATGCCAGAAACTCAATCCCCATGGCAATGCCATTCAAGAGGCCAGTTGTCCACATCTAACCACATCTGCATTAGGCATGAAACAATGGGGTCACTGTGGGGCTCCTGCCCCAGGGAGACTCCCTGTAGTCTTAGAGCCCTAGAGGTAGGAAGGAGCTTTAGCATTTTCCCTGCACGTAGTAGCAGCAGCAAAAGACTGGATCTGCCCAGTTTCTAGATTAGCCAATTTCAAGATGCTGAACAGGAAAGCCATCTCCCTTCAGATTTGGGCAGCTTCCAAGTCAGGCTTATTCAGCACCCAAGTTTCAATTCCAGCTAGTGCAGTGGAAAGAAGACAAAATCTGTAGTCAGGAGATAAGGTTGGAAGCCCCAGCCCTGCTACGGATGCACTTTCGGCAAATCCCTTTCTCTCCCTGAGCCTTAGTTTCTCCATTGGTGAAATGAGGAGTTTGGCCTTGATGATTTCTCTAAGTTTCCTCCCAAGCTTGAGGTTCCATAAGGAAGACTGACTTACGCTCAGCAGTCAGGAAATTTCCCTAGCCTGGTTGTAAGCTCTGCTTCTCCCTCATTATTCTCTATTCTCCCTTATCTTCCTCTGTGTCTACTGGCACAGACACAGAGGAAGGTGCATATTAGACTGTTCTATGTCCCAGAATTTCCAGGCCTAACTGACTTTGAAGCTGGAGGGTGTTCTGTGGGTAGGACAAACTTCAGTGTCAAGACTGTGACTCTCTGTGACTGTTAATGTAATTCTGGAAGAATTATAGCCAGAAACTCCTCTAGTCAAAGAGAATAATGGTTGCCGTGTAAACAGAGGATGCTCACTTATGAAAATGTTAGAAGGCATTTGGGAGAAAGCTCCTGCTCTGCTCTGGTCCTGCAGCTGGTCCTCTTTGCTCCTCTGTAATTAGGTTGAGGCAGAGAGGAACAGGTACAAAATGACCCCTGGACAAGAGGATGACTTCAGAAGATTGAATTCCTTCTCCAGATTTCCTGACTTAATCCAAACACTTCATGATACAAAAGCCCAGAGACTTCTCTACTGAGAAAATTCTCAAGTGCAGTCTTAGATGACAGAATGTTCACATTCTTTTCCAAGCTAAACTTCATGAAAGGGGCATCTTCCTAACCTTTTAGTGAAGGCCAAGCTGTTGAAAGAACAAATAAAAACAAGTGAAACAAAGTGAGGGCTGGGAGAGGGAGAGGGAGGGAGAGGGAATGAACACAAGCAAGTTAGTTGTAGGAGGGGAAAATTCTATTAAAGTTGGAAATGAAATGAACAACTCAATTTACCTCTTCAGGCATGTGCCTGTTCATTGTGTCCAAGGAAATCTGTATTAAATGGCTTCTAAATCACTTTCAGTCAAAGTAAATGTTTAAGACCTATGTGCATTCTCCTTCTAATAATGGCCCATATACAAGGCAGCAGTGCTGGGCAGTGATCCGAGTCCCTGCCAGAGGCATTGGATTCTTTGAATTACAATTACAGGGCTTCTAGCCTAGACAATTGTCTTCTCTTGTCACTAGCAAGTATGTTCTCTCAGTGCTCACTCATTGGATGACCCTACAACTGGGTGCCATTCCCCAACACACACATAACCTACACTTTGGTACATCACAAGCCTACTTGCTGTTCCCCCAAACAGGCCATGTTCTTTCATGCTTCTGAGGGATCTGAGTATGCTGTACTTTTTTCCCTGAGATGTGGCTCCTCACTCCCCCATGGAGAACTACTTGCTCCTTCTTTGTGCTCCCACAGCACGCTGTTCATGCTTCTATGATAGCATTTTTGATAACGTACTGTAATTATTTGTGTGTACTTCCACTATTCCAGCTACACTGGGAGATTTTTGAGGGCAGGCACCACGTTTCTTTATCTTGGTATCTCTATTCCTGACAAATATAAGGAGCTTATTCACGGTCTAGTGAATAAGTGAGAAGAAAAAAACTAGTAGCTGTAATTAGAAAGTGTTCCCAAGTCTACCTGTTAAGACCCTTAGACTTGTTTAGGAGCAGAGGATGTCCTTGCCAAAGCCAGGTGAGCTTTCTAGGTTTATTACAATTTCCATTTTAAAAGGGATGTGATGAAAGTTAAAAACTAAATGCTTGAGGGCGCCTGGGTGGCTCAGTGGGTTAAAGCCTCTGCTTTCGGCTCAGGTCATGATCTCAGCGTCCTGGGATCGAGGCCCGCATTGGGCTCTCTACTCAGCAGGGAGCCTGCTTCCTCCTCTCCCTGTCTCTCTGCCTGCCTCTCTGCCTACTTGTAATCTCTCTCTCTGTGTCAAATAAATAAATAAAATCTTTAAAAAAAAAAAACTAAATGCTTGATAGAGTAATCAAAACAGGGTGGTACTGGCACAAAAAGAGACACATAGATCAACAGAGCATAATAGAAAACCCAGATATGAACCCACAATTATCTGGTCAATTAATCTTTGACAAAGCAGGAAAATAATATCCAATTAGAAAAAGACAGTCTCTTCAACAAATGGCATTAGGAAAACTGGACAGCAACATGCCTAGGAATGAAGCTGGACCACTTTCTTTCACCATACACAAAAATAAGTTCAAAATGGATTAAAAACTTAAATGTGTGAAACCATAAAAATCCTAGAAGAGAACACAGGCAGTAACTTCTTTGACACTGGCCATAGTAACATCTCTCTAGATATGTCTCCCGAGGCAAGGGAAACAAAATAAAAAATATACTATTACAACTGCTTCATAATAAAAAGCTTCAGCAAAGCAAAGGAAACTATCACAAAACTAAAAGGCAACCTACAGAATGGGAGAAGATATTTGCAAATGACAAATCTGACAAAGGGTTAGTATCCAAAAATCTATAAAGAACTTTTCAAAGGCAATACCCTCAAAACAAATAGTCCAATTAAAAATCAGCAGAAGACATGAATAGACACTTTTCCAAAGAAGACATACAGACGGCCAACAGACCCATGAAAAGATGCTCTACATCACTAATTATCAGGAAAATGAAAATCAAAACGACAATGAGATACCATCTCACACCTGTCAGAATGGCTAACATCAACAACACAAGAAACAACTGGTGTTGGGGAGTATGCGGAGAAAGGGGGAACCCTCTTATGCTGTTGGTGGGAATTCAAACTGGTGCAGCCACTCTGGAAAACAGTATGGAGGTTCCTCAAAAAGTGAAAAATAGAACTATCCTACAATCCAGCAATTGTACTACTAGATATTTACCAAAGGATATAAAAATGCTAATTCAAAGGAATACATGCACCCTGATGTTTATAGCAACAGTATCTACACTAGCCAAATTATGGAAATAGGCCATGTGGCCATTGGCTGATGAATTGAGAAATAATATGTGGCATATATATACAATAGAATATTGCTCAGCCATAAAAATGCAGCCATTGCAATGACATGGATGGAACTAGAGTGTATTATGCTAAGTGAAATCAGTTAGTCAGAGAAAGACAAATACCATATGATTTCACTCATATGTGGAATTAAAAAAAAACAAATAAGCAAATGGGGAGAGAGAGAGAGAGAGAGAGAGAGAGAGAGAGAGAGAGAATCCAAGAAACAGACTCTTAATTATAGAGAACAAACTGATGGTTACCAGAGGGGAGTGGGTGGGAGGATGAGTGAAATAGGTGATAGGGAGGGCATTTGTCATGATGAGCACTGGGTGATGTGTGGAACTGCTGAATCACTATATTGTACATCTGAAACTAATATAACACTGGATGTTAACTATACTGGAATTAAAATAAAACTTAAAAAAAGAAAAAAAGAAAAAAATGATCTATCAAGCCACGAAAAGACATGGAGGAACTTGAATGTGTATTACTAAGCAAAAGAAGCCAATCTTAAAAGGCTACATACTGACATTTGGGAAAAGGCAAAACTAAAAAGATAATAGAAAGATCAGTGCTGGGGCACCTGGTGGCTCAGTCAGTTAAGCGTCTGCCTTCGGCTCAGGTCAAGATCCCAGGGTCCTGGGACTGAGTCCCGCATCAGGCTCCCTGCTCAGTGGAGAGCCTGCTTCTCCCTCTGCCTGCCGCTCCCTCTCCTTGTGTTTTTTTTCTCTCTGACAAATAAATAAATAAAGTCTTAAAAAAAGAGAGAGAAAGATCAGTGGTTGCCAGGGGTTGGGGGAGGCAATGATGAACAGGCAAAGCAGAGAGGATTTTTAGGGCAGTGAAACTATTCTGTAAATACTGTAATCTATGGGAATCTATGTCACTATATATTTGTCAAAACCCATAGAATGTACAGCACCAAGGTGAAGCCTAATGTTAACCATGTACTTTGAGTGATGATGATATATCAATGGGGGTTCCTCAGTTATAACAAATGTACTACTCTGGCGCAAGATGTTGATGGTGGGGGAGGCTGTGAATGTGTGGGGCAGGAAATAACATAATGGGAACACTCTGTACTTCCCCTCAATTTTGTTGTGAACCTAAAACTGCTCCAAAAAACAAACTATTGGAAAAAACGGACATGCTGAAAAATCAAATGTACTTTTGTGTGTTTTTTAAAGATTTTATTTATTTATTTGACAGACAGAGAGAGAGAGAGAGAGAGATCACAAGTAGGCAGAGAGAGAGGAGGAAGCAGGCTCCCTGCTGAGCAGAGAGCCCAATGCGGGGCTCGATCCAGGACCCTGAGACCATGACCTGAGCCAAAGGCAGAGGCTTTAACCCACTGAGCCACCCAGGCGCCCTCAAATGTACTTTCGTAAATACATAGTTATCTTGGCGAATGCCCAGGTCCAATGGAGAAAGTTTTCCTCCTTGACCCCAGCTCTTTGGCTCTTTTCCAACTTTGCTCAGATCAGGTCCTCAGGAGGCCAGGCCAATCCTGAGCTTCTTTACAACAGGGACACAGATTTTTCCATGTGGGCCATAGTACTACCAGCACGCTAGTGCTCAGAGAAGTGGCAGGCTGCAGCTGAAGCCAGTCTCTTTGGTCTACTCTGGGACTGATAGTCTATAAAGCTCCAGAAATCTTAACAAAATCATTTTACTTAAAGTATTTATTTATTTATTTATTTGACAGAGAGAGAGAGAGAGAGGAAGAGAGAGGGAGAGAACAAGCATGGGCAGGGGGAATGGCAGGCAGGGGAGAAGCAGGCTCCCTGCTCAGCAAGGAGCCTGATGAGGGGCTCGATCCCAGGACCTGGGATTATAACCTGAGCAGAAGGCAGCTGCTTAACCAACTGAGCCACCCAGGCACCTCTGTTTTTTATTTTTTTTAAAAGATTTTATTTACTTATTTGAGAGAGAGAGAGAGAGAGAGAGAGAGAGAGAGAGAGAGCGCACACTGGAGTATGGAGGAGGGGCAGAGGTAGAGGGAGAAGCGGGCTCCCTGCTCAGCAGGACCCCAGGATCATGACTCCGGAGGCAGAGGAGGCAGACACTTAACTGAGTGAGCCACCCAGGTGCCCCTACTTAAAGCGTTTTAATGAAAAATCATTAATTTCACTTTATTTTCTTTCCAGGTCAGAACACAGAAACAAATAGTTACTTAAAACTGGTTTTGTATTTGGTTTCTTTTTTTAATCCTAAGGAGTGGACCATATTGACTAATTCTGTCTTTTGGAAATTGTTCTGTTTTTTTGGGTTCTCCTCTTCAAGTATGCAAGTGCTTGTACAAGCTCTTGGGCCAGTCCTGTTGTAAGTATATCAGAAATATACTGACCCAACAATGACACAAATTCTGCTCAACCAGAAGCTTCTTTGAAAGGACCAGAAGATCAAGGTATTCCTTCAGCTTTCCTTTTCCCATCACAGAGAAAATGATATTGAAACCCCAAAGTGAGAAATACCTTCACTGACTATCCAAGGCAAAGGAGAGGGATAGCTTTAAGGCCAAGAACAGGGTACTGACATCTCTCAGGAGGTGGTATACCTAGTTCCCACAAGCTGTCTTAGGACTTAATTTATATGTGGTCACTGATTCAACAAAGGAGGGCAGAGAAAGGAAAAAGGAGAAGGACAGGGGAAAGAGTAAGGAAGAATGAAGGAAAAAGATGTAAATTTAATTGTCCAAAAGGGGGAGCAAGAAAGAAAAATAAAAACTTTTCATATGCTGCTAGAGAAGCAATTTCATGGATTGTCACTGAAAAACAATCTTTATTTCTTGTTTCATGGAAGCTACCCTACCCAAGGAGGTCACAGGTGATCGACAATGGACAACCAACGTTGAAAGAATATATAAAAATCCTACTCCCTTGTTTTTTCTCCTTCTAATTTTAGAAAAGACACAAGAGCAATTTTATAAAATCAGGAGCTTAACTTACCCTTTTTCTTGTTTTTAACTGGACCTGTTAAAAAAAGAAAATGGAAAATTAAGTCACTTGAAATTAATAGAAAGTGTTTATTCTCCAAGATAGTCAAAGGAGAAACTCTCAAGACACTGCAGATTTTGAGGGAGCCCCACACCAAGGGTCAGGTCATTGGCAAGGTATCTCACAATTGTCAGACCTCCCCAGTCTGTTTCTGTCTTTTGACCATTGTAATAAGAACGTTACAAGAAATATTCTTCCTTAGGAAACTCTTTCAGTCTCCGTCTTTGCAGTGAGGGAATGCGTACTTCTTCGTAGAGATGAAATGCCCACAAACGCAGAACTCAACAACCTTAGGACGGCATTCCATTAATTCTGCAAGTCCTGAGATTGAAGAGTTGTGCATTCAGGTGAAGAACTGATATGAAGTCTCCTGCACTGAAGCTAAATGGAAAAGAGGGTCATTTTCATGGAAGCAGCAGCAGCAGCAGCAGTTGACTTTTTAGTTACTTATTGTGATTTAAATTGTTAGTTATTAAAGCAGTGTGACCAAAATACATTCATGTGGGTGCCACATGCACTCCCATTGTAATTGACTCTAAGTTAACAGACACTTTAAGTGTCATAGGGTAACTTGCACTACTGGGTATTTACCCTAAAGATACAAAGGTAGTGATCCTCAGGGGCACATGCACCTGAATGTTTATAGCAGTAATGTCCACAACAGCCAAACTGTGGAAAGAACCTAGATGTCCATCAACAGATGAATGGATAAAGAAGATGTGGTATGTATACACAATGGAATACTATGCAGCCATCAAAAGAAATGAAATCTTGCCGTTTGCAATGACGTGGATGGAACTAGAGGGTATTATGCTAAGTGAAATAAGTCAATCAGAGAAAGACATTTATCACATGATCTCTCTGATATGAGGAATTTGAGGGGCAGGGTAGGGGGTTGTGGGGGGTAGGGAGGGAAAAATGAAACAAGATGGGATCAGGAGGGAGATAAACCATAAGAGACTTTTAATCTCATGAAACAAACTGAGGGTTACTGGGGGGTGGGAGGGGGTAGGGATAGGGTGGCTGGGTGATGGACATTGGGAAGTGTATGTGCTATGGTGAGTGCTGTGAAATGTGTAAGCCTGATGATTCATAGACCTATACCTCTGGGGCAAATAATACATTATGTGTTAATAAAAAAATAAAAAAAAAATAAAAATAAGTGTCAACAGTTTCACTGACAATGAAATCACAGGCATTTTCTTGGAAATTACTTCTAAAAAAACAATCCTAATCAATTGAGGACACTCGACGGGAAAACCCCAGGCTTTTGTTATATGGTTAGGTGACAGCCACTCCCCAGGCATACAATTTTGGTATCTCCCACACATATTTTCCCCTCCTGGGGACCCAATTCTCTTTATTCTGTAGGTGGATTTGATTTTCTTTAGATGCAGGTGTTTCAAATCTGTTCCAAACTCCCATGAAGACACTATTGGACCTTAAACCATTGTCAGTGTCCTCAGGAGCTTAGAAAAAGAACACCAAGCATTTGTATATTGTTTTATAACCCATAAAACCCACTTATTTTCACTTATCTCATTTTATCCTTACAACAAGCCTAGAATGATCTTTACCTATAAGAGCATGCTCTCAGAGGCAGGCATAGGTCCCTTGAAAACCAACATCTGTGTGGCCTTCCCTTGCCAAATAATTTTATTTTCGTAATTTCCCTGCTAAATTTCATGTGTAACAGGTATTATTACACGCATGGGATGTTTTAGAGTGGGTTCAGCAACTTGCTGCACCGAAGATCATCAATCCCGATTCTTTTATCCTCGTTGCTCCTCCTTTTTCTTCCTCTCAGCATTTGTCTTATCCTTTATGTGTTTAGTGGCATTGAGAGTTCTTGATAATGTGCATGGAGGTTCTGGGAAGGAAGCACAGCTGCACAAATACTACAAAGAGGGAGCAACTCAACATGAGAAGGGGCATCTCTTGGACCAAAAAAAGGTATTTGAGGAAGGCTTTACACGGAAAGGCCCAGCCCCATCAGCCAGCTACCAGCCAGAGAGTCAGCCACCTCCACTGGGCTAGCTGTGCTAGCCCTGGACAAGTTTCTGACCATTTCAGTTGCCTAAAGTGTTAGTGCAGTCACATCATGCTTCAAAGCAGGTTTTGAGGAAATCAGACCATCACAAGCAACCAGTCTTCACCAAGCATGCCTCTGGAAGGCAGCAAGGTAAATAATGAAACACAACTCTATCCTAAAAGAACTTGCAGTTGGATAAAAAAATATTAAAGAGGGGAGACAAGGAATCATATTGGCTATTTGAGAAAAACAAACCAACCCAAACTTCCTGGAGAAAGTGTGATTAAATCAACAACTGAAAAGAGGGAAAGGGAAGTTAGAATTTTTTTTTAAACTTCTGTTGGGTTTATATCAGGAACCAACTCATTGGACATACATAAATGCATGCATGCATACCTACATATAGAAAAGGGGGAAGCAAAAAGGAAAAATTAATTTATTTAAACAAAACTATTTTTATTTCATTCTTTTCTTTTTTTCAGTGATTCTTATTTTTAATTGAAGTGTAGTTGACACACAATGTTACATTAGTTTCAGGTGTATAACAGCGATTCAACAACTCTATATTATGTTATGTTATGCTCACCACAAGTGGAGCTACCATCTGTACCCATACATTGCTATTGTAATATTATTGACCATATTCCCTGTGTTGTATCTTTTACCCCCATGACTTACTCATTTCATAAAGGAAGCCTATATATCCCACTCTCCTTCACCCATTCTGCACAGCTCCCTATCCCTTTCCCCTCTGGTAACTCTCACCTTGTTTTCGGTATTGATAGCTCTGATTCTGCTTTTTATCTGTCTGTTTATTCATTTGTTTTACTTTTAAGATTCCACATGTAAGTGAAAGCATACGGCATTTATCTTTCTTTGTCTGATTTATTTCACTTAGTATTTATACCTTCTAGGTCCATCAATGTTGTCACGAAATGCAGGATCTCATTTTTCCTCTGGCTGAGTAATAATATTCCATATTATCTATTGATGGACACTTGGGCTGCTTCCATATTTTGGTTACTGTAAATAATGCTGCAACAACTGTAGGAGTCTTTGAATCTGTGTGTTCATTTACTTTGGGTAAATACCCAGTAGTAGAATTACTGGATTATATGTTACATCTATTTTTAATTTTCTGAGGAAACTCTTTACTGTTTTCCATAGTGGCTGAATCAATTTACATTCTCGCCGACAGAGTACAGGTCTCTCACCTCTTTCCCAACACCTTTGTTGAAGAGACTTGTCTTGCAGCTTTAAAATTGTTTTCTTTGTCACCATATTTTGCCATTTTAATTCTAATATGTCTTGGGTGGATCTGCTTTTGTTGATTTGGTTGTGGTTCTCTGTGCCTCCTGCATCTGGATATCTGTTTACTTCCCCATTAGGGAAATTTTCAGCTCTTATCTCTTCAAATATATTTTCTGCCCTCCTTTCTCTCTCTTCCTCTGGGACTCCTATGATGTAAATGTTATTACGTTTGGTGGAGTCACTGAATTCCCTAAGTCTATGCTTGTAATTCATAATTTTTTTCTCTTTTTCTCAGCTTGATTACTTTCCACTACTCTGTCTTCTAGGTCATTAGTTCATTCCTCTGCTTCTTCCAGCCTGCTGTTCATTCCATTAAATGTGTTTCTCATTTTGTTTATTGAGACCTTTATCTCTGCCAAGTTATCCCTTATCTCTGTGTTAAGAGTCTAACTCATGTCTTTCACTCTTTTCTCAAGTCCAGAGAGTATCCTTATGTTCATTGCTTTAAAATTCTCTATCAGGCATGTTACTTATATCTGTTTCACTTAGATCTCTGGCCATGGCCTTGTCCTGTTCTTTTATTTGGGACAAATTCCTCTCTCTTCTCATTTTGTTTAAGTCTCTGTGCCTGCTTCTCTGTGTTAGGAAAGTCAGCTACTTTTCCTGTTGTTGACAGTAATGGCCTTATTAAGAAGAGGACTTGTACCCTGCAGTGTTGTGTCTCCAATATGTGCTGTGTGTGTTCAGAAGTTGTGTCTTGGCTGCTTTACCCTTCAGGGCAGTCATCTGCAGAAGATGTCCTTGTCTGTTGTGGGCAATGTTTGGTCCTTGGCCTGAATGTGGTGGGTCTTACCTAGGTGTGCTTCGTCTACTTGTGAAATGAGACCTGTCACTATTGCTGCTGGAACATATGTCCTGCAAAACTCCTGGGTCAGGAGATATGGTGTGGGCAGGGGTTTGGGCTGGTCTTTCTGGGGGAGGGAGCCCTCCATGCTGGGACTGAGGCAAGCGTGACTAGGAAGGGTGTTCCACCAGAGCATGAGGATTGGGTCTTGGTGTAAGCAACTTAGGTAGTGAGTGTCCATTCTGCTCTGGTTCCTGCAGGTGGGTCTGTGTTTATGCTGAGGAGGGTCAGGGAGGGAAATGGTGCCTGCCAGTTCCTTTGTTCCTGGAGGGGTATCCCCATTAATGCTACCTCTCTGGGACATGATCTTAGATGGGCAAATAACCTCCCCACTGTGTGTCCTAGGTACTTTTCAGATTGCTGTTTCCACACTGTATGTCTGCAGGCTGTTTGCCCTGCCTTCTCTCTAAAAGCAGCTCCAATGCCTCTGGGCTCTCTCTAAGCAAGCCCGATGACCTTTAGAACTCCATGCTTTAAGCCCTGCTGGTTGTAAGAACTCACAAAATTTTGCCCCTCTCACTTTCTGAACCAATTACTATGGGGATTCATTTTCTCTTTGCATTCCCCAGTGTGTCGCTTTGTCCCTTGCCATTCTTCCCAACTGTGGCTCTCTCCCCACTGCAGTGGCTATGATCTGTTTCTCTTCCAAACCACATCTCTGTACTTCCTACCTTCTTCAATGGGGTCTCTCCTCTCCCTTTAGTTGTGGAGTTTGTTTTGTCAGTCTTCAGGTTGATTTCTGGGGTATTTAGGATGATTTGACAGTTATCTAGTTGCATTCACAGGATGAAGTGAGCCTAGGGTCATCCTACTCTGTTGCCATCTTCCTGGACTCCAAGTTGTATAAGTTTCTTATGTATTTTGGATATTAATTCCTTATCGGATATATAATTTGTAAATATCTTCACTTGGTTGCTTTTTTGTTTTGTTTTTTATTTTATTTGCTACTTTATTTTCATATAGTCCCAGTCGTTTCCTTTTGCTTTTGTTTCCCTCACGTGAGGAAACATAGCCATAAATATGTTGCAAAGGCTGATGTCCAAAAGTGTACTGCTTACATTTTCCTTTAGGAGCTCTATGGCTTCAAGCCTCACATTTAGGTCTTTAATCCAGTTCGAGTTTATTTTTGTGTGTGGTGTAAGAACGAGGTCACATTTAATTCTTTTGCATGCAGCTGTCTAGTTTTTCCAGTATCATTTATTGAAAAGACTGTCTTGGGTGCCTGGGTGGGTCAGTTGGTTGGGCAACTGCCTTTGGCTCAGGTGGTGATCCCGGAGTCCCGGGATCGAGTCCCATATCGGGCTCCCAGCTCCATGGGGAGTCTGCTTCTTCCTCTGACCTCCTCTCTCATGCTCTCTCTCACTCTCTCTCTTTCTCAAATAAATAAATAAAATCTTAAAAAAAAGACTGTCTTTCATCCATTGTATATTCTTGCTTTCTTTATGTAGCATAGGTTTATTTCTGGGCTTTCTATCCTGTTCCATTGATCTGTGTATCTATTTTTGTGCCAGTACCATACTGTTTTGGTTACTGTAGTTTTGTAATATATCTTGAAATCTGGGATTGTGATACTTCCAGTTTTGTTCTTCTTTCTCAAGATTGCTTTGGGTCTTCAAGATCTTTTTGGTTCCATACAAGTTTTAGGATTTTTTTGTTCTACTTCTATGGAAAATGCTATTTATTGGTATTTTGATAGGGATTGCATTAAATCTGTAGATAGTTTGGGTAGTATTGACATTTTAATGATATTAATTTTTCCAATCCATGAGCATGCTATATCTTTCCATTCGTTTGTATTGTCTTCAATTTCTTTCATAGATGTCTTAGAGTTTTCAGAATGTAGGTCTTCCGCTTTCTTGGTTAAATGTATTCCTACTAGCTTATTCTTTTTTGATGTAATTGTAAATGTAATTGTTTTCTTAATGTCTCTTTGTGCTATTTCATTATTAGTATATAGAAATGCAACAGATTTCTGTATATTAATTTTGTATTCTGCAACTTTATGGAATTCACTTATTTGTTCTAACAGTTTTTTTTGGTGGAGTCTTTAGGACTCCATATAGTATCATTTCATCTGCAAATATTGAAAGTTTTACTTCTTCCTTGCTGATTTGGATGCTTTTTATTTCTTTTTCTTTTCTGATTGCTGCAGCCAGTACTTCCAGTACTATCTTGAATAAAACTGGTGAGAGTAGACATCCTTGTCTTTTTCCTGATCTTAGAGAAAAAGCTTTCAGTTTTTCACCATTGAGTATGATGTTAGCTGTGCTTTTTTCAATATATGGCTGTTATTATGTTTAAGTATGTTCCCTCTAAATCTACTTTGTTTAGAGTTTTTAATCATGAATGGATATGGTGTTTTGTCAAATGCTTTTACTACATCTACTGATGATCATGTGGTTTGTATTCTTCTTCTTGTTAATGTGATTTATCACATTGATTGATTTGTGAATATTGGACCACTCTTTGTATCCCAGGAATAAATCCCACTTGAATGTGGTGAATGATATTTTATTTATTTATTTATTTATTTTATTTTTTTTTAAATTTACTTATTTGACAGAGGGAGAGAGATCACAGGAGGCAGAGAGCCAGGCAGAGGGGGGGGGGAAGCAGGCTCCCCGCTGAGCAGGGAGCCCGATGCGGGCCTCGATCCCAGGACCCTGAGATCATGACCTGAGCTGAAAGCAGAGGCTTTAACCCACTGAGCCACCCAGGCGCCCATGATATTTTAAATGTACTGTTGAATTTGGTTTACTAATTTTTTTTAGATTTTATTTATTTACTTGACAGAGACACTGCAAGAGAGGGAACACAAGCAGGGGGAGTGGGAGAGGGAGGAGCAGGCTTCCCACTGAGCAGGGAGACCCATGTGGGGCTTGATCCCAGGACCCTGGGATCATGACCTGAGCCGAAGGCAGATGCATAATGACTGAGCCACCCAGCGGCCCACTAATATTTTCTTGAGGATTTTTGCATCTGCAGTCATCAGAAATATTGGCTTGCAATTTTCTTTCTTTCCTTCTTTCTTTCTTTCTTTCTTTCTTTCTTTCTTTCTTTCTTTCTTTCTGTAATGTCTCTGTCTGGTTTTGGTAGCAGGGTAATGGTGGCTTTGTAGAATGAATTTCAAAGTTTTCCTTCTTTTTCTATTTTTTAAAAATAGTTTGAGAAGAATAGTTATTAACTTTTCTTTAAATGTTTCATAGCATTCACCTGTGAATCCATCTGGACCTGCACTTTTGTTTGTTGGGAATTTTTTGATTACTGATTCAATTTCATTACTAGTAGTTGGTCTGTTCAAATTTTCTATTTTTTCCTATTCAGTTTTGGAAGATTATATATTTTTAAGGATTTATCCATTTCTTCTAGGTTGTCCAAATTTTGGCATATAATTTTCCACAATATTGTCTTATAATTCTTTCTATTTCTATAGTGTTGGTTGTTATTTCTCTCCTTCATTTTTAATTTTATTTATTTGAATCCTCTTTTTTTCTTGATGAGTCTGCCTATGGTATATCAATTTTATCTTTTCAAAGAACCAGCTCTTGGTTTCCTCCTCTCTTCTACTGTTTTAAGTCTTTATTTCATTTATTTCTGCTCTCATATATATTTCCTTTCTTCTACTGGCTTTGGGCTTTGTTTGTTCTTCTTTTTCTAGCTCCTTTAGGTATAAGGTTAGATTGTTTATATAACATTTTCTTTTTTTCTTGAGGTAGGCCTGTATTGTGAAGTTCCCCTTTAGAATTCCTTTTGCTCTCTCCCAAAGATTCTAGACCATTGTGTTTTCATTTTCATTTGCCTCCAGGTGTTTTTTATTTCCTCTTTGATTTCTTCATTAACCCATTTGTTGTTTAGCCTCCATGTGTTTGTGTTTTTTCCATTTTTTTTCTTGTAATTGATTTTTAGTTTTATACCATTGTGGTCCGAAAAGATGCTTGGTGTGATTTTGGTCTCTTAATACTATTGAAACCTGTTTTATGGGATAACATGTGATTTAGTCTAGAGAAATTTCCATGTGCATTTGAGAAGAATTTGTATTCTACTGTTTTTGGATGGAATAGTCTGTGTATATCTGTTAGGTCCATCTGGTCTAATGTGTCATCCAAAGCCACTATTTCCTTGTTGATTTCCTATCTGGATGATCTATCCATTGATGTACATGCATGTTAAAGTCCCCTAATATCATTGTATTGCTGTCAATTTCTCCCTTTATGTCTGTTAAAATTTGCTCTATGTATTTTAGAGGCTCCTATGTTGGTTGAATAGATATTTACAATTGTTATAACCTCTTCAATCCTCTTGTTGGATTGATCCCTTTATCCTTATGTAGTGCCCTTCTTTGCCTCTTGCTACAGTCTTTGTCTTAAAGTCTATTTTGTCTGATATAAACATTGTTACCCTGGCTTTTTTTTTTTGCTTCCACTTGCATGATATTTTTCCCCATCCATTCACTTCCAGTCTATATGTGTCTTTAGGTCTGAAGTGAGTCTCTTGTGGGCAGCATACAGTTGCATCTTGTTTGAAAAAATAGCTTATTAAACTACCCACAAATAACCAGTATTAACATCTTAATGCATATCTAGAAATTTCTTAAGGCATATGTATATGTACTTTTTGCAAAATAGGATCAAATAAAATGTTGTTTGAAAACTTTTTTCTATGTCAGTAATCATATTTCTACATTATCATTTTAATATGGATATATCAGCATTGTAAGGGTTAATTCTTCATATTTTTCTAGTTATTTTATGATTTTACTTTTTATATTTAAATATTTAATTTAGTATAGATTTTAATATACAGTGTGAGATAAAGAGCTAAAGTTTTTATTTTCCAAAATGACCATGAGATAAAGAGTACTGAGAGAAACAGGTCTTAAAGCCAGTCCTTTCTCTACTTCAACTTGTGTCACAGAAGGGCTATGAGAGAGCTTCTACTCAGTGGATATTTGGCATATCCCTTGGAAAGAAATGAGGATGAAAAGTTATAGACAAGATTGTCATTAGACTATATTACATTTCTCACAAATGCTAGTGAGTACACCATCTTTCTTTCTTGTTCTAATATAGCTCACCACAGCTAGTAAATAATTCTTATGAGTTTTAACATGGACCTCGAAGGCCTGGCTCTATAGCCACCATACCCATTTCTTTCGCTTGAGACCACTGTAGTTTTCTAGCTTTGAGAGAGAAAATGCCAAGGAGCTAGAACTCTATCTGACTCTCATGTTAGATATGGGTATCTTGACCCAGAACAAAAGCAGCAACTTCTATTGAGTTCTATATCCTCTTAGATATATTGATTTCTTTTCTCTATGTACTTCAGAATATTTTTCATAGCTACTTAGAGTACTACCACTGTCACATGTCTGTTTTTGTGGTAATAGGCTATATTTCTGTATCACTCCAATTCCCTCTATTTTTAGCCATCATGCTTTTTGTTGGCAAAACCCACAAATTCATCAGAGTGGGACAGATAGCTGTCCAGTCCAAGAAGGATTTGCAAGGAATAAAATTGAGATTTGACTGGTTTTGATCAATGTGAACATGGAATTTGCTATCTGACATTAAGAAGAGGGGTTCTTGTAGCAGCATGGAGGCCATGAAGGCCAGCAGCAGTCCTAGTCAGATTCTGGTCCTGACTGAACCACAAAATGATGATAGCTCAAGTGACACTTTTTATTTGATTCTTCATTTTCTAAGTTAGGGAACATTTTATATACTTTGTCTTTATTCAAGGCCTAGAGTCCTGATGAAGATAAATAATGTAATAACTACAGCTAACATTTATTGAACATATATGAGCCTTGATTGCTTTAGCTATCTCATTTAGGTCTTATAATAATCCAGCAAAGTAGTCTTTATTATTATTATTTTACAGATAAAGAGATGTATTAAATAAATTGCACAAGGTCACACAACCTGTAGATATTTTAAGATAAGCTGAAACTTCAGAATGATTCATGTTATTCTAGATGTGTTTTGAAAACTTAAAAATAAATGTATACATTTCCCATTTCTGGTTTGACATGTCAACAGCTTGAAAGTCATCACTCCCATATTCCCAACAAGAAAAAAGCTGAACAGGGCGCCTGGGTGGCTCAGTGGGTTAAAGCCTCTGCCTTCGGCTCAGGTCATGATCTCAGGGTCCTGGGATCGAGGCCCACATCGGGCTCTCTGCTCGGCAGGGAGCCTGCTTCCTCCTCTCTCTCTCTGCCTGCCTCTCTGCCTACTTGTGATCTCTCTCTCTCTCTGTGTCAAATAAAGAAATAAAATCTTAAAAAAAAGAAAAGAAAAGAGCTGAACAAACTTAAAATCAACTCTTAGATCCATCAAAGAATTGAGGTCACAAGGCAAAGTGCTGTTCTGATGGATACAGAGAATCACAGCTTATGAGGAGTAGAAGCCTGGAGCTGGAACTGGTATCAGTAAGAGCACTTTAAAACTGTAATTGAGAAATTGCTACAGGCTCAGTGTGAACTAGCTTAAAAGCTAAAAACCTCAAGGGAGTCCAGTCTTAGGTGGGCCTCCACACTTTCATGAGTTTACCTTCAAGAGACCTACCAGGTTGTCACTGTGAAGATTGGAGAAAATTTCCCTTATGTTTCTGGCAAGGGGAGAGGAAAAGTAGCCATTTTAAAATATACCCAGATTTCTCTATTCCCCTTAACAAGGACTGCCCTGAAGGAAAATTACTGTATGAGAGCCTAACTGACTGGGTTTTATGAGAGCCTAACTGACCTGGGGAACAGGAAATACTAAGCTCAAGCATGCTAAAAGATTGGGATCTAATCATAGGACTACAGGATGCTTCCCCTCCACTTACATTTTACCACCACATCAACAGGGCTTCTATATAGTAACAGCAGATTATAACTTTAAAGACCTGCAAATTTCAGACTGTTAGTTTCTAGGGAGACCCAAAGACAACAAGAGGAGACTAAAACAAAAAAATAAAAGAGGAAATTTTGACCTCTGACACCATAGCTACAGCAAACGTAAACAAATCCTAACTCCAAGTCAGATAAACATTAAATATTACATTACAGGCCTATGCACCTCTATTACTTTTACCTGGTACCTTATATCTGGCTTTCAGTCAAAATTTAAAAGGCATACCAGAAGGTAAAAAATAAAAAATATAGTCCGAAGAGACAAACCAAGCATTAGAACCAGACTCAGATATGGCAGAGATTTTGGAATTATTAGACCTGGAATTTAAAATAACTATGACTAATATGCTAAGGGTGTTAATGAAAAACTGGACAACATGCAAGAACAAATGGGTAATGTAAGCAGAGAGATGAAAACTCTAAGAAAAAGTAAAAAAAGAAATGCTAACCCATGTAAATGTAGTCAACTGATTTTTAAAAATTTTTCTATTTTTATTTTTTTAAAAAGATTTTATTTATTTATTTGACAGAGAGATAGAGAGTACAAGTGGGCAGAGCAGCAGGCAAAGGAAGAGAAGCAGGCTCTCTGCCAAGCAGGGAGCCCGATGTGGGACTCGATCCCAGGACCCTGGGATCATGACCTGAGCCGAAGGCAGTGGCTTAACCGACTGAGCCACCCAGGCACCCTAGTCAACTGATTTTGACAAGGAACAAAGACAATATAGTAGGATAAAAAAGTGTTTTCAAAAACAGTGCTGGAACAACGAGACATTGACATACAAAAGAGTGAATATAGACACAGACCTCAAACCATTCACAAAAATTAACTCAAAATGGATCACAGACATAATTTAAAGTGCAAAGCTATTAAACTCCTAGAAGATAATATAAAAAAAAATCTAGATGACCTTGGGTATTATGATGACTTTTTTGATACAGGACCACGATCCATGAAAGAAAGAATTGATAAGCTGGAATTAATTAAAATTAAAAACTTCTGCTCTCTGAAAGACAATGTCAAGAGAATGTCAAGAAGACAAGCCACAGGCTGGGGGATAGTATTTATGGAAGATACACCTGGTAAAAGACAGTTATCCAAAATATACAAAGAGCTCTCAAGTCTCCACCATAAGAAAACACTTCTCCAAAGAAGACATATGAATGGCTAAGAGGCATATGAAAAAATGTTTAACATCATTAGCCATCAGGAAAATTTAAATCAAAACCACATAGAGATACCACCTTACACCAGTTAGAATGGCAAAAACTAACAAGGCAGGAAACAACAAATGTTGGAGAAGATGTGGAGAAAGGGGAACCCTCTTACACTGTTGGTGGGAATGAAAGTTGGTATAGCCACTTTGGAAAACAGTATGGTGGTTCCTCAAAAAGTTAAAAATACAGCTACCCTATGACCTAACAATTGCACTACTGGGTATTTACCCCAAAGATACATATGCAGTGAAAAGAAGGGGTACATGCACCCCAATGTTCATAGCAGCAATGTTCACAATCGCCAAACTGTGGAAGGAGCCAAGATGCCCTTCAACAGATGAATGGATAAAGAAGATGTGGTCCATATATACAATGGAATATTACTCAGCCATCAGAAAGGATGAATATCTACCATTTGCCTTGACATGGATGGAACTGAAGGAAATTATGCTAAGTGAAATAAATCAAGCAGAGAAAGACAATTATCATATGGCATCACTTATATGTGGAACATAAGGAACAGGACAGAGAACATTAGGAGAAGGAAGGGAAAAATGAAGGGAGGGAAATCAGAGGGGGAAATGAACCATGAAAGACTATGGACTCTGGGAAGAAAAGTGAGGTTTCAGAGGGGAAGGGGGGGTGGAGGGATGGGTTAGCCCGGTGATGGGTATTAAGGAAGGCATGTATTGCATGGACCCCTGGGTGTTACACGAAAACAATGAATCATGGAACCCTACATGAAAAGCTAATGATGGTGACTAGTATAACATAATAAAAAATAGAAAAAAACAAAACAAAAAACAGAAACAAACAAAAAGAAAACCAATAAAACAATTTTTAGGGCCAAAGACCTTAAAAGATATCTCACCAAAGAAGGTACACAGACAGCAAGCAAGTATATGAAAAGATACTCATATCATTTGTCATTGGGGGAATACAAATTAAAACAACAATGAGAGGGCACCTGGGTGACTCAGTTGGTTAAGCCGCTGCCTTCGGCTTGGGTCATGATCCCAGGGTCCTGGGATCGAGTCCCACATCGGGCTCCCTGCTCAGCAGAGAGCTTGCTTCTCTCTCTCCCTCTGCCTGTGACTCTGCCTGCTTGTGCTCTCTATCTCTCTGTCAAATAAATAAATAAATAAATAAATAAATAAAAACTTAAAAAAAACAATCAATGAGATAAAACTATGTACCTATTGGAATGGTCAAAATCTGGAACACTGACAATACCAAATGATGCTGAGGATGTGGTGCAGCAAGAACCCTCATTAATTGCTGGTGGGAATGCAAAATGGTGCACCTACCTTGGAAGAGTTTGGTAGTTTCTTATAAAACTAAACTACTCTAACTATACAACATAGCAGTAGGGATCAGTGGTTTCTAGAAATTGGGGGTGAGGGATAAATAGGTGGAGCACAGGATTTGCAGGTCAGTAAAGATATTATAATGATGGATGCATGTCATTATACATTTTTCCAAACCCACAGAATGTACAACAGGAGTTTAAACTATGAACTGGGTGATTATGATGTGTCAATGTAGGTTCAACAATTGTAACAAATGTACCATTCTGGGGGGGATTGTTGATAATGGGGGGAAGGCTTTTCATGGGGGGTCAAGTATATATGGGAAATCTCTCTTTTCCCTTCAATCTTGATGTGAACATAAAACTGCTCTAAAAAAAAGTAGAAGTAAGTAAGAAAAAAATATTAACAATAAGAAACACTGAAACTAAGATCTGGTTCTTTGAAAAGATAAACAAAATTGATGAACCTTTAGCTAGACTCACCAAGAAGAAGAGATAACTCAAATAAATAAAATCAGAAAATAAAGGGGAATGTTACAACTCATACCACAGAAATACAAAGGATCATAAAATACTACTAGGAGCAATTATATACCAACAATTTGGACAACCTAGAGGAAGTGGATAAATTCCTAAAAACATACAACCAAGACTGAATCATGATGAAGTAGAAAATCTGAGCAGACTAATTACTAGTAAGGAGGCTGAATCCATAATAAAAAGCCTTCCAACAAACAGAAGTCCAGGATCAGATGGCTTCACTGGTTAATTCTAACAAATACTCAAAAAAGAATTATCAATCCTCAAATTCTTCCAAAAAATAGAAGAGGAGGGAACTTATTTTATGAAGTCAGTATTACCCCGGTTCTAAAACCAGTCAAGGGTACCACAAGAAAAGAAAATTATGTGACAATATCCTTTATGAACATAGATGCAAAGGTCTTCAACAAAATATAAGCAAACCAAATTCAACAACACATTAAAAGGATCATACACCACAATCAAGTGGGATTTATTTCAGGGATGTAGGGACAGTTCAACATCTGTAGATCAGTCAATGTAATACACCACATTAACAATGAAGGATGAAAATCATAAGATCATCTCAATAGATGCAGAAAAAGCATTTGACAAAATTCAACATCCATTTATGATAAAAACTCTGAACGAAGTGAATATAGATGGAATGTACCTCAACATAATAAAGGCTATATATGATAAGCCCACAGTTGAAAGTTTTTCTTCTAAGATCAGGAAAAATACAAAGATGTCAACTCTCAACACTTTTATTCAACAAAGTATTAAAAGTCCAAGCTAGAGCAATTATTTAAGAAAAAGAAATAAGAGGAACTTAAATTGGGAAGGAAGAAGTAAAACTGTCCCTATTTGCAGCTGACATGATATTATATACAACAATCCAAAAGACACTAAAAAACTTTTAGAATAAACAAATTCAGTAAAGTTGCAGCATACAAAATCAATACACAAAATCTGCTGCATTTGTATATACTAATTATGATTAATCTGAAAGAGAAACTAAGAAAACAGTTTACAATTGCACCAAAAACCACAAGATACCTAGGAATAAACCTAACCAAAGAGGTAAAAGACCTGTATATTGAAAGCTAGAAGACATTAATGAAAGAAATGGGAAAAAAAGGGAAAGATATACCATGTTTGTGTATCAGAAGAATTACTATTGTTAAAATGTTCATACTATCCAAGTAATAACGTTTCAATGAAATCCTCATAAAAATTCAAATGGCATTTTACACAGAAATAGAACAAACAATCCTAAAATTTGTATGAAACCACAAAAGAACCTAAAGAGCCAAAGCAATATTGAGAAAGAAGAACAAAGCTTGAGGCATCATGCTTCCTGATTTCAAACTATATTACAAAGCTTTAGTAATCCAAATGGTATGATATCAATCCATGCATACATAGTCAAATAATTTACAACAAAAGAGTGAAGGATATACAATGGGGAAAGGACAGTCTCTTAAAAAATGGTGTTTGAAAATTTGGATATCCATATGTAAAAAAATGAAACTGGACCACTATCTTACACCATGTTCAAAAACTAACTCAAAATGGATCAAAGACTTGAATGTAGACCTGAAACCGGAAAACTTCTAGAAAAAATGTGGTAAGCTCCTTGACAAAAAGGTTTTAGCAAAGACTTTTTGAATCTGACATCAAAGGCAAATCTGCACAGCAAACAAAACCATTGAGAAAAGGAAAAGGCAACCTACTGAATGGGTGAAAATATTTGCAAATCATTTATCTGATAAGGGGTTAATATTTAAAACATAGAAAGGACTTTTACAACTCAATAGCAAAAAAAAACGCCTCCAAACAATCCAATTAAAAAATGGGCATAAGATCTGAATAGACATTTTTCCAAAGACATACAGATAACCAATAGACATAAAAAAGATGCTTTACATCATTAATCACCAGTGAAATGCAAATCAAAATCAGAATGGGATATTACCTCATGCCAGTTAGAATGGTCATTATCAAAAAGACAAAAAATTGGGAGTGCTTGGGTGGCTCACTTGATTTTGGGTCAGGTAATGATCCCAGGGTCATGAGATTGAGCCCCATGTTGGGCTCTGCACTGGGCGTGGAGTCTGCTTAAGATTCTCTCATTCCCTCCCCCTCTGCCCACCCCCACACTTGTGCTCTCTCTCTTAAAAAAAGATGAAAAAATAGTTAAGTGTTGGCAAGGATATGGGGAAAAGGGAATCCTGTGGATTGTTAGTAGGAATGTAAATTGATGCCAGTCCCTATGAAAAACTGTATGGAGGTTCCTCAAAAGTTTAAAAATAGGACTGACTACCATATGATCCAGCAATTCCACTCTTGGGTATTTATCTGAAGGAAATTAAAACACTGAATCAAAAAGAGATATGCACCCCCATGTTCACTGAATCATTATTTATTTACAATAGCCAAGATATGGAAACAACCTAAATATCCACTGATGGATGAATGGTTAAAGATGTGGTGTGTGTGTATAAAATAGATTATTCAGTCATAAAAAATAATATATTGCCATTTGTGACAAGATGGATAGGGCTTGAGGGTTTTATGTTAAATGAAATAAGCCAGAGAATGTCAAGTGCCATATGACCTCTTTTATATGTGGAACCTAAAAAATAAAAAAAAACTAAGTTCATAAATACAGACACAAATTGGTGGTTGCCAGAACTGGGGCAGGGGGTGGGGCAGGGGAGAAGTGAGTAAACTATTCTTTTTGTTTTTAGTTTAAAAAATTAAATTAAAAAATAATTTTGGCTATCAAAGAATCATTATAAAAGAATTCATTTGATGGTAGAGAATCAGGGACCTTGAAGATATGTTAATAGAAACTTCCTAAACAAAATGCAAAGAGAAAGGAAGAATAAAAAAGGTGGAAGAGGATATCTAATGATTGTGGGACAATTACAAATGGTGTAACATATACATAATGGGAATATTAGAAGGAGAAAACAAGATGAAGAAACAGAAGAATTATTTGATGTAATATTGAATGAAAATTTTCTAAAAGTAATTATAGACACCAAAT
This sequence comes from Ailurus styani, assembly GCA_002007465.1. NCBI lineage: Eukaryota > Metazoa > Chordata > Mammalia > Carnivora > Ailuridae > Ailurus > Ailurus styani. Next base: position 329,570 of record LNAC01000363.1, on the reverse strand, counting down.
TTCAGATACAGAAAGCTCAGAGAACACCAAATAGCATAAATACCAAAGAGCTGACCCCAGACACATCATATTCAAACTGCAGAAAAACAAAGACAAAGAGACAATCTTCAGAGAAGTGGGGAGTGGTGGTGGACACCTTACTTATAAGAAAACAAAGATAAAAATCACACTGGCTTCTCTTCAAAAACTAAGCAAGCAGATAGTGCAGTGAAATATTTAAAGTGTTAAAAAAAAGAACATGCCAAGCTAGAATTCTACATCCAGCAAAATTATCCTTCAAAGTTATACTTCATTCAAAAAATGAAGAAGATATAAAGACTTTCTTGGACAAAAATTGGTGGAAATTGTTGTTAGTAGGATTGCCTCATAAGAAATGTGAAAAGAAGTTCTTCAGAGAAAGGAAATGAATAAGTTAGAAACTTGGATCTATGTAAAGACAGGAAAAATGTTAGAAAAGGAATAAATAAAAGTAAAATAAAATCACTTGTTTTCCATATTCTTAACTGATTTAATAGATAATATTTTGTTCAAAATAATAATAGCAATAATGTATTCAGTGATTATAGTTTATGAAAAAGTGAAAGAAATGGCAGCAGTGTTATAAGGAATGGTGAGGAATTGGGAATACTCTGCTATAAGGTAGTTGCACTACCTATAAAGTGGCATAGTGTTATTTGAAATGGATTTGGATAAGTCATAAATGTATAGTCTTTTAAAAAAGATTTATTTACTTTAGGGAAAGAGTGAGAGTGGGGAGGAGGGGCAGAGGGAGAGGGAGAGGGAGAGAGAAACTCCAAGCAGACTCTATGCTGAGCATGGAGCCTGATGCAGGGCTTGATCTCATGACCCTGAGATCATGACCTGAGCTGAAACCAAGAGTTGGACACTTAACTGACTGTACCACCTATAATGCACCCCATAAAGGTAAATTTCAAACTCTGGGGCAATCACTAAATTTTTTATAAGAAGTATAATTGATATGCTAAAAGAGGAGAGAAAATGGAATCATATAAAATGCTTAATTAAAATCAGAAAAGTCAGAAAAGGAGAAGACAAAGAAAAAGGACAGTGAATAGTAAACAAGTATAGTAGATATATACAAATATAGTTACAAATATAGTAGAAATTAATTCAACTATATCAATAATCACTTTAAATGTGCATGTTCTAAATATACGAGTTAAAAGATAGACACTGTCACAGTAGATAAAAAGATCCCAAGAAACAACTACATGTCGTTTATAAGAAACATACTTTAGGGCGCCTGGGTGGCTTAGTGGGTTAAAGCCTCTGCCTTCGGCTCAGGTCATGATCTCAGGGTCCTGGGATCAAGGCCCGCATTGGGCTCTCTGCTCGGCAGGGAGCCTGCTTCCTCCTCTCTCTCTGCCTGCCTCTCTGCCTACTTGTAATCTCTCTCTCTCTGTCATATAAATAAATGAAATCTTTAAAAAAAAAAAAGAAACATACTTTAAATATAAATACTCAGGTAGATTAAAAGTAAAGGGATGGGAAAAGCCATGCTAATGATAATAAAAAAAAAGCTATTTTATATATATTTCAAAGAAAGGTGACTTTAGAACAAGGAAAACCCTCGGGGATAAAGAAGGGAATTAGGGCGCCTGGGTGGCTCAGTGGGTTAAAGCCTCTGCCTTCGGCTCAGGTCATGATCTCAGGGTCCTGGGATCGAGGCCCACATTGGGCTACCTGCTCAGCAGGTAGCCTGCTTCCTTCTCTCTCTGCCTGCCTCTCTGCCTACTTGTGATGTCTGTCTGTCAAATAAATAAATAAATCTTAAAAAAAGAGGGGAATTACATAATGATAAAGGGACCAATTCTCCAAGAAGACATAGCAATCCTCAATGTGTATATGTCTAATAACAGAGTGTCAAAAATATGAGGCAAAACCTGATGAATCCACTATTATAGTAGACTTCAACATCCCTCAATTACTAATTGAAATATCCAGCAGGCAGAAAATCATTAAGGACACAGTTGAGCTGAATAGAACCATAATCAACTAAATTTCATTGACATTTATAGAATATGTGATCCAACAATATGCAGCCTTCTCAAGTTCACATGGAACATTTGCTAAGATAAACACTCTGTGTCATAAAATGCACCTCAAAAAATTTAAAAGCATAGATATCATAAAAACTGTTCTCACATGACAATGGAATGAAACTAGAAATCAGTAGCAGAAAGATAGCTGGAAAATAATATATTAGAACAAGAGAAAGAGCGAAATGATTTTGGAAAATATCCAATCTAAGCTTCCACCTTAGGAAACTAGAAAAATAAGTGCAAATTAAATCCAAAGTAAGTTGAAGAAGAAATAATAAAATAACAAAAATAAATGAAACTGAAAACAGGAAAGCAATAGAAAAAAAAATCAAAGAAACTAAAAAGTGGTTCTTTGTAAAGATCAATAAAATTGATAAACTTCTACCCAGGCTAACCAAGAAAGGGAGCGATAAGACACAAATGACTAATATTAGAAATAATATTACTACTCGCTGCTCACAAATTTTATAACTTAGATGAAATTGGCAAATTCAGTGGAAGACACAACCTATTAAAACTCACACAAAACAAAATATATAATTTGAATAGATAATATATAAATGATTTTATATATATATAATATATATATAAAAGAAATTGCATCAACAGTTAACATCCTAAAACAGAAGGAACCAGGCTCAGATGGTTTCACTGGTGAATTTTACCAAAAAGCAAAGGGAAAAATTATATCAATTCTCTGCAACATGCTCCAGAAAATAGAAGCAGATCGAATACTTCCTAACTCATTACATGAGGTTAACATTACCCTAGTATCAAAACCAAAGACATAACAAGCAAAGAAAACTACAGACCAACATCTCTTTTTTTCCTATTAAATGCCAATAGTAAATTTCATTTATTAAGAAGGGAAAAGTGAGAAAATTAGGAAAAATTTCATATATAAATTTTGAAGAAGTCAAAATACATTATTGGAGATAATACTTAAAATTTTTGAGTAATGGGGCACCTGGGTGGCTTAGTGTGTTAAAGCCTCTACCTTTGGCTCAGGTCATGATCTCAGGGTCCTGGGATTGAGCCCCACATTGGGCTCTCTGCTCAGTGGGGAGCCTGCTTCCCCCTCTCCCTCTGCCTGCCTCTCCACCTACTTGAAATCTCTCTCTCTCTCTCTCTCTCTCTCTGTCAAATAAACAAATAAAATCTTAAAAAAACTTTTTTGAGTAATAGTTCATGATATGATTATACCACAGTTTGTTTATCCATTCTCCTCTTTTTTTAAATTTAAATTTATGTTAGTTAACATATAGCGTGGTATTGGTTTCAAGAGTAGAAGTTAGTGATTTATCAAGTGCCCTCCCTAATGCCCATCACCCATCTAGCCCAGCCCCCATCCACCTCCCCTCCAGTAACCCTCAGTTTGTTCTCTTAACTATAGAGTCTCTTATGGTTTGCCTCCCTGTTTTTGTCTTAGTTTATTTTTCCTTCCCTTCCCCTTTGTTCATCTGTTTTGTTTCTTAAATTCCATATATGAGTGGAATCATATGATATTTGTCTTCCTCTGAATGACTTATTTCACTTAGCCTAATACACTCTAGTTCCATCACAATGGACCAACATTTCTTTTGAAAATAGATATAAAAATCCACAACAAAATATTAGCAAGTCAGATCCATCAATGTATTAAAAGATTTATACACCACAACCAAATGGGATTTATTCCTGGTATGTAAAGGTGATTCGACATTCAAAAATGAATTAACTTAACCCATCACACATCAACAGGGTAAAGAAGAAAAATCAAATGATCATATCAATAGAAGCAGAAAAATCATTTGACAAAATCCAACATCCATTCATGCTAAGAAGTCTCATCAAACTAGGAACAGAGGGAAACTTCATGAATTTGATTAAAAAAGAGTCTACAAAAAATCTACAGCTAACGTTACACTTAATGGTGAGAGGTAGATACTTTTCCTCTAAGATTGAAAACAAGGCAAAAATGTCCCCTCTCACCACTACTATTCGACATCATACTGGAACACCTAGCTGATATAATAAGGCAAGAAAAGGAAATAATAGGTATACATGTTGGAAATGAAGGAATAAAACTGTCTTTGTTTGCAGATGACATGATTTTCTATGTAAAAATTCCAGGAGAATTGACAAAAGAAAGCTCCTGGAACTAACAAGCAAATATAATAAAACTGTGGGATTCAAGCCTAATATATAATAGTCAATTGCCTTCCTATACACTAGCAATGAATTACAACTGGAATTTGAAATAAAACACCCAACACTATTTGCATTAGCACCAGAGAGAGAGAAAGAGAGAGAGAGAGATTTAAGTAGAAATAAAACAAAATATGTATGAAATCTATTTAGATAAAACTATAAAACTCTCATGAGAGAAATCAAAGTCTAAACAAATAGAAGGATATTCCATGTTTATGGATAGGAAGACTCAATCCTGTTAAGATATCATTCCCCCCCCAACTTGATTTACAGATTCAATGAAATAACAGTCAAAGTCTCAGAAAGTTACTTTGTGAATATAAAAAAACTGATTCTAAAGTTTATACAGAAAGGAAAAATATTCAGAATGTCTAGCACACTATGAAGAATAAGAACAAAACTGGAAGACTGACACCACCCGATTCAAGACTTAGCATAAAGGTATAGTAACAAAAACAGTGTGGTATTGGTGGAATAATAAACAGATATATGAATGGATCAGAATATAGAGATCAGAAATAGGTTGAAACAAATATATTCAACTGATCTTTGACAAAGGAGCAAAGGCAATGCAATGGAGAAAGAATAGGTTTTTCAACAAATGGTCCTGGAACAAATGTACATCCACATATGAAAAAAATGAATCTAGACACTGATCTTATACCACTCACAAAAACAAACTCAATATAGATCAGCAACTCTAAAACTCCTAGAAGATAACATAGGAGAAAATCTAGGTGACATTGGGTTTGGCAATGGGCTTCTAGGTAGCACTCTAAAAACCCAAACCATGAAAGAAAAAAAAATGGGTAACTTGGATTAAAATTAAAAACTTTTTCATTGAAGACACTGTTAAATGAATCAAAAGAAAAGCCAGAATGGGAGAAAATATCTGCAAAACACCTACCTGATAAAGGATTTGTATCAAAAGTAGATAAAGAACTTGTAAAACTCAATAATCAGAAAACAAAAAATCCAATTAATAAATGGGAAAAGGGGGGCACCTGGGTGGCTCAGGTAGTTAAGCAGCTGACTCCTGATTTCGGTTCAGGTGTTTTTTTTTTTTAATTTATTTATTTATTTGAGAGAGAGAGAGAGAGAGAGAGAGAGAGAGAGAGAGAGAGAGAAAGAGAGAGAGATATCACAAGTAGGCAGAGTAGCAGGCAGAGGGAAAGGGAGAAACAGGCTCCATGCTGAGCAAGGAGCCTAATGCAGGGCTTGATCCCAGGACCCTGGGATCATGACCTGAGCTGAAGGCCGAAATTTAACTCACTGAGCCACTCAGGCACCCCTCAGCTCAGGTCTTGACCTCCAACGTGGAGCTTACTTAAAAAAAGGGGGGGAGGGGAAAGATCTAAACAGACGCCTCAGCAAAGAACATATTTAGGTTGTAAATAAGTACATGAAATGCAAATTAAGGGCGCCTGGGTGGCTCAGTGGGTTAAAACCGCTGCCTTCAGCTCAGGTCATGATCTCAGGGTCCTAGGATCGAGGCCTGCATCGGGCTCTCTGCTCAGTGGGGAGCCTGCTTCCTCCTCTCTCCTCTCTCTCTGCCTGCCTCTCTGCCTACTTGTAATCTCTCTCTCTTTGTCAAATGAATAAATAAAATCTTAAAAAAAAAGAAATGCAAATTAAGACAATAAGATAACACTACATACCTATTAGAATGGCTAAAGTCCAAGATAGTGACAACATTAAATTCTGACAAGAATGTGGAGCAACAGGAATGCTTATTTGTTGGTGGTGGGAATGCAAAATGGTACAGCCACTTTGGACGACACTTTTGCAGTTTCTTTCTTTTTTTAAAAAATTTAAATTCAATTAGTCAACATATAGTACATCATTAGTTTCAGATGCAGAGTTCAATAATTCATCAGTCCTGTATGACACCCAGTGCTCATCACATCATGTGCCCTCCTTAAAGCCCAATTAGCCATCACCCCATACACCTCTCCTCTAGCAACCGTGTTTGTTTTCTATAGTTAAGAGTCTCTCTTACCACACAACCCAGCAATTGTACTCCTAGGTATTTACCCAAATTTTTTGAAAACTTATCAAACAAAACCTACAAATGAATGTTTATAGTAGCTTTATATGTAATTGCCAAAAATTGGAAGAAACTAAGTTATCAATTCAATAGTGAATGCATAAACAAACTGTGGTTCATCTATACAATTGAATATTATTCAGTGATAAAAAATGAGCTGGAAAGAGAAGGAATATGGCAGTGGAGTAGGAAGACCTTAGACTCATCTCACCCTGCGAACACAACTAGATAATGATCAAATCATCCTAAAACCCCCAGAAATCTATCTGAAGACTGACAGAACAAATTCCACAACTAAAGGGAGAGAAGAGGTTACACTAAAGAAGGTAGAAGTGTGGAGACATGGTTTAGGGAACAAATGGATCACAGGTGATGCAGAGGAAGGGAGCCATGCTCACAGAGAAGGGCAATAGAGGAACACACAGGGGAATGCACAAGGAGAAGTTTTTCCCAAAGCCACTGGCTTGGGAAATGAGAGGGGCTAAATTTCATGAGTTCTTGCAACTAGGGGGGCTTAAGGACTAGAGTTTTAAAGGTCAGCAGGCTTGGCTGGGATAGAGCCTGGAGGTAACTACCCTGCTCCTGGAGAGAAGGCGAGCAAAAAATCCAGGGGCAGAAAGCATGGGAACAGTGATCTGAAAAACACCTGGGGCACACAGACAGGAGATTATTTACTCTTTTCAGGGCTCTTCCCTGAGAGGCAGCATTCATGGAGATGCCTTTCCAGAAACAAAGGAGCTGGCAGGTGCCCTTTCCCACCCTGCCTCTCAGCAAAAACATAGAGCCACCTGTGGGAAGCAGTGCAGCACTTGACACTGGCTGCCTACCTTGCTTACACCAAGTCCCACTCCCCTGTGCTCCGGTGGGTCTGTCCCTCTCAGTCAAGCTTGCCTCAGTATCAGCACAGTGGGGCCTCCCCTAGAAGATGAGCACAAACCCCTGCCCACACCATGTCTCCTGACCAGAGAGGTCTGCAGGGCTTCAGTTCTTGTGGAAGCGATATTAAGTCTCATTTCACAAGTAGACCAGAGCACACCTAGTTAAAACTCACCACTCTCAGGTCAGGGACCAAACACTGCCCACAGCAGACAATGAGAGCCTCTGCAGATGACTGGCCTGAAGGATAGAGCAGATAAAATACAATAGCAGAGTGCCAGTATCACACACCAGAGACACATCCAGAAATGCCAGACCCTGGACACTACATGACCTCTTCTTCATAAAGTCATTACTTTCAGAAGCAGGAAGTGTAACTGGCTTTTCTAAGAAGAGGAAGGCATGGTAGACAAAATGCAAAGACAGAGGAATTTATCCCAAATGGAAGAACAAGATAAGTAAGGCCATAGTCAGAGATCTAAGTGAAACAAATATAAGTAACATGCCTGATGGAGGATTTAAAGCCACAATCATAAGGATACTCCCTGGCCTTGAGAAAAGAATAGAAGACATCAGGCAGTCCCTTACCACCTAGATGAAAGAGTTAAAAAAAAAAACAATAATCAGTCAGAGAGAAAGAATGTAATAAATGAGATTAGAAACAGACTTGATGCAGTGAACAGCAGGCTGGAAGAGGCAGAGGAACAAATTAGTGACACAGAAGAATAAACAAAGGAAAACAATGAACCTGAACAAAAGAGTGAAAAATTAATTATGCAACGTGAGAATAGATTTAGGGAACTCAGTGACTCCATGAACTGTAATAACATTCATATTAGAGGAATCCCAGAAGAAGAATGAGAGAAGGGGGACAGAAAATTTTTTGAGGAAATAGTAGCTGAAAACTTCCCTAATCTGGGGCAGGGAAGAGACATCAAGACCAGGAGGCACAGAGAACTCCAATCAAAATCAACAGAGCATGAGGCACCTGGATGGCTCAGTTGGATAAGAATCTGACTCTAGATTTCAGTTCAAGTCATGCAAGATCTCAGGGTTGTGAGATCAAGACCCACAATGGGCTGTGCACTGGGCTTGGAGCCTGCTTAAGATCATCTCTCTCCCTCTGTCCCTCCCCCTCCCTCTCTAAAATAATCAAAATCGTGCCAACACCAGGACATATTTTAACTAAATTTGTAAAACATAGTGATAAATAAAAAAATCTAAAAAGCAGCAAGACAAAAGAAGTCCTTACTTAAAAGGGAAGACCCATAAGGCTAGCAGGAAATTTCTCAACAGAAACTTGGCAAGCCAGATGGGAGTAGCATGATATATTCAAATTGCTGAATGGATAAAATCTGCAGCCAAGAATACTCTATCCAGCGAGGCTATCATTCAGAATAGAAGGAGAGATAAAGAGTTTCCCAGACAAAAACCAAAAGAGCTTGTGACTAAATCAGCTCTGCAAGAAATGTTAAAGGAAACTCTTTGAGTGGAAAGGGTGGACCAAAAGTGACAAAAGGTAAGAAAGGATCTGAGAAAATCTCTAGGAACAATGATAAAACAAGTAATAAAATGGCAATAAATACTTACCTATCAATAATTACTTTGAATGCAAATGGAATAATGCTCTAATCAAAACAGACGGGGTGTCAGAATGGATAAAATACCAAGACCCATCTATATGCTGCCTATAATAGACTCATTTCAGACTGGAAAGACACCTGTGGATTGGCAGTGATGGGACAGAGAAATATTTTTCATGCAAGTGGATGACAAAAGAAAGAGGGAATAGCAATACTTATACTGGACAACCTAGACTTTAAAACAAAGACTGTAACAAGAGATAAAGGGGATCACAATATCATAATAAAGGGGACAATCCAACAAGAAGATATAACATTGGAAATACTTAAGAACTCAACAACGGAGCACCCAAATATACAAAACAATCACAAATATAAAGATACTAATTGATAATCATGCAATAATAGTAAGGGACTTTTAACACCCTACTTACACCAATAGATCATCTAAACAGAAAATCAACAAGGAAACAATGGCTTTGAATAACACACTGGACCAGATGGACTCAATAGATATATTCAGAACATTCCATCTTAAAACATCAGAATACACATTCTTTTCAAGGGCACATGGGACATTCCTAGGATAGATCACATATTGGGTCACAAATCAGGCCTCAAGAAATACAAAATTTTTGAAATCATGCGATACACCTTCTTTGACCATAACACGATGACATTAGACCTCAACCACAAGAAACAAATTTGGAAAGACCACAAATACATGGAGTTTAAACAACACGCTCTAAAGAATGAATGGGTCAACCTGGAAATCAAAAGAAATAAAAAATACATGGAAACAAATGAAAATGAAAACACAACAGTCCAAAACCTTTGGGATGCAGCAAAAGTGGTCCTCAGAGGGGAGTATATAGCAACACAGGTCTACCTCAAGAAGCAAGACAAATCTCAAATAAACAACCTAACCTTACACCTAAAGGAGCTAGAAAAAGAACAATAAGTGAAGCCAGCAGAAGGAGGGAAATCATAAACATCTCAGGAGAAATAAATGACATAGAAACTAAAAAAACAATGGAACAGATCAATGAAACCAGGAGCTGGTTCTTTGAAAATATTAAAAAATTGATAAACCCCTAGCCGACTTATCAAAAAGAAAAGAGAAAGGACCCAAATAAATAAAATCACAAATAAGAGAGGAGAAATAACCAACACCAAAGAAATACAAACAATTCTAAGAGAATATTATGAAAAACTATATGCCAAAAATTGGACAACCTGGAGGCAATGGATAATTCCTAGAAAAATAAATTACCAAAGCTGAAAATGGAAGAAATAGAAAATACAAACAGACTGATAACCAGCAAACAAAACAAAACAAAACAAAACCACAACTCCCAACAAACAGAAGTCCAGGAACTGATGACTTCACAGGTAAATTCTACCAAACATTTAAAGTAAAGTTAGTACCTATTCTCAATCAATTCCAAAAAATAATAAAGGAAAGAAAACTTTCAAATTTATTCTCTGAGGCCACAATTACCCTGACAAAGACTCCGCTAAAAAAGAGAACCACAGGCCAATATCCTTGATGAATGTGGATGCAAAAATTCTCAATAAAACACTAGCAAACTGAATCCATTAAAAAAAATTCATTCATCTTTATCATGTGGGACTTATTTCTGGGTTGCAAGGGTGGTTTAATATTCATAAATCAAGCAAGGTGATACACCATATTAATAAAAGAAAGGATAAGAGCCATATGATCATTTCAATAGATGCAGCAAAAGCATTTGGCAAAGTAGAGCATCCTTTCTTAATAAAAAACCCTCAACAAAATAGGTTTAGAAGGAACATACTTCAATAACATGAAGGCCATTCATGAAAAACCCAGAGCCAATAGCATCCCCAATGGGGAAAAACAGAGCTTTTCCACTATGGTCAGGAACAAGACTAAAATATCCAATCTCACAACTTTTCTGTTGGAACTTCATCAAAATAAAAAGCTTCAGTGAAGGAAATAATCTACAAAAGTGAAAGGCAACCTTTGGAATAGAAGAAGATATTTGCAAATGACACAGATGTGTCATTTGTCAATAAAGGCTTAGTATCTAAAATCTATAAAGAAGTTATCAAACTCAACACCCAAAAAAACAAAAAACCCAGTTAAGAAATGGGCAGAAGACATGAATAGACATTTTCCAAAGAAGACATATAGATGGCCAACAGACACATGAAATGATGTTCAACATTACTCATCATCAGGGAAACACAAATCAAAAGTATAATGAGATATTACCTTACATCTGTCAAAATGGTTAAAATCAGCAACACAAGAAACAACAGGTGTTGATGAGGATGTAGCAAAAGGGGAACCCACTTGCATTGTTGGTGGGAATGGCAACTAGTTCAGCCACTGTGGGAAACAGTATGGAGGTTTCTCAAAAAGTTAAAAATAGAACTGCCCTATAATCTGGCAATCCCAGTGGTAGTTATTTACCCAAAGAATATAAAAATACTAATTCAAAGGGATGCAAGCACCCCAACTTTTATAGCAGCATTATCTACAATAGCCACATTATGGAAGCAGCCCAAGTGTCCACCGACTAATGAATGGATAAAGAGGATATGGTATATATACACAATAGAATATTACCCAGCCATAAAAAGAATGAAATCAGGGAGGAGCAAGATGGTGGAGGAGTAGAGACCTAAATTTCACCTGGTCCCAGGTATTCAGCTAGATAGTGATCAAACCATTCTGAATACCTACAAACTCAACAGGAGATAGAAGAAAAGAACAGGAGCAACTCTATAAAGAGAAAAGTGACTGCCTTCTGGAAGGTAGGACATGTGAAGTGAATCCGAGGTGATATATGGGAAGACAGACCATGGGGAGAGGGACCCTCTGTCAGCTGGCTACCGTTAAATGATAGAGCAGAGCACAAAATCAGAACTTTTAGAAGTCTGCTCCACTGAAGGATGTCACTCCAGTGGCTAAGTGGGGGGTGGAACCCTTGCTGGGACAGTGTGGTCTCAGGACCCTTGGGGTCACAGAAAAACCATGGGTGCCTGAGTGTGGCAGAGCTCCCAGGTATCAGAGGAGGGAAGTCAGCTGCAAAGACTGAGCTGAGAAGGGGGCTCTCATTTCGTGGTTACCATAAACCATGATCTGCAGCACAGTTGGGCCACTACTCTTCCATCAGGGACCCAACAAGCAGCAGATCTGGGGAGAATCCCCTTCTTTCCCCAGGAGAGGTGGCACAGGAGTGCACCACAGCAATCTGCTGAGTTTGGAAACTCCAAACAGGGTAGTGTGCCAGAGATACAAAGGTGGGTGACCACAGAGCATGGCCAGAGACCAGGGAGAGAGGAATGACTGACTGCTTTTCTCTGAGGGCTCACTGAGGAGTGGGGCCCCAAGTTCTCAGCTCCTCTGGGGCCAGAGATTGGAAGGCCCCCATTTTCATTCTTGTCCTCCAAGGCTGTATGGAAAGCGTTCAGGGAACAAAAGCTACTGAGAGCAAACCCAAGCAGATTACTTCGTTTGGGTCCTGGCAAGGGTGGTGCAATTCTGCCTTGGGCAAAGACATTTGAGAATCACTGCAACAGGCCCCTCTCCCAGAAGATCAGCAAGAACATCCAGCCACGACCAAGTTTACCCATCAATGAGAACTGTAAAACTCCAGCACTAGGGGAATAGAGCACATAGAATTCATGACTTTTCCCCCATGAGTCTTTAGTCTTTCAAAGTTAATTTTTAAAATTTTCTTTATTTTTTCTTATTCTATTTTTTTGAATTTTTCTTCTTTTTCAAGCAACATCTTATCAATTCCGTATCAATTAGAAAAGAAAAATCTTTTTAATTTTTATTTTTACAGTCATATTTTATCCCTTCATTGTATTTAACCTTATTTTTGTATGTGTGTGTGTGTGTGTGTGTATATACACATATATATACACATAAATATATATATATACACAAAATTTTACAGAAAGAAAACATATTTATATATATATAAATAAATATGTTTTCTTTCTGTAAAATTTTGGGGTACAGTTTCTTCTAACAGACTAAAATATACCCTAAATCTAGTGTATGGCTCTGTTCTAGTCTTCCACCTGATCACATTCTCTCTCTCTTTTTTAAATTTTTTTCTTTCTTTTTCAACCAACTTCTTATCAATTCCTCTTTAAAAATCCATTTTAATTTTCATTTTTACAATCATATTCTATCCTATCATCATATTTACCCTTATTTTTGTATATATATATAAGTTTTTCTTTCCTTAAAATCTCAGGAGACACTTTGAACAGACCAAAATATACCCAAAATGTAGGGTGTGGCTCTGTTCTATTCATTAGCCTTTTCATATTCTTTTTTTCCCCCTTTCCTTTTCGCCTCGGTTTTGGGTCTCTTCTGATTTGTTTAGTGTATATTTGTCTGGGGTCGTTATTATCTTTTTAGCATTCTGTTCTCTTATTAATTTATTCTTCTCTAGAGAAAATGACAAAACTAAAAAACTCACTTCAAAAAAAAAAAGAACAAGAGGAAGAGGCTCTACCAACTGCCAGGGACGTATTCAATATTGACATTAGTAAGATGTCAGAACTAGAGTTCAGAATGATGGGTATAAAGAAACTATCTGGGCTTGAAAAAAGCATAGAAGATACTAGAGAATCCCTTTCTGGAGAAATATAAGAACTAAAATCTAACCAAGTTGAAATCAAAAAGGCTATTAATGAGGTGCAAAAAAAATGGAGGCTTTAACTGCTAGGACAAATGAGGCAGAAGAGAGAATTAGTGATATATAAGATCAAATGATGGAGAATAAAGCAGCTGAGAAAAAGAGAGATAAACAACTACTGCATCACAATGGGAATTTGAGAGATAAGTAATACCATAAGATGAAAAAGTATTAGAATAACTGGGATCCCAGAAGAAGAAGAGAGAGAGGGGCAGAAGGTATGTTGGAGCAAATTATAACAAAGAACTTCCCTAATTTGGGGAAGGAAACAAGCATCAAAATCTAGGAGGCACAGAGAATCCCCCCCAAAATCAATATAAATAGGTCAACACCCGATCATCTAATAGTAAAACTTACAAGTCTCAGAGACAAAGAGAAAATCCTGAAAGCAGCTTGGGGCAATAGGTCTGTAATCTACAATGGTAGAAACATTAGATTGGCAGCAGACCTATCCATAGAGATCTGGCAGGCCAGAAAGGACTGGCATGATATATTCAGAGCACTAAATGAGAAAAATATGCAGCCTAGAATATTATATCCATTTAGGCTGTCATTGAAAATAGAATGAGAAATAAAAAGCTTCCAGGACAAACAAAAACTAAAAAAATTTACAAACACCAAACCAGCCCTACAGGAAATATTGAAAGGGGTCCTCTAAGCAAAGAGAGAGCCTAAAAGTAACAAATGAGAAAGAAAGAGAGACAATATACACTAACAGTCACCCTACAGGCAATACAATGGCACTAAATTCATATCTTTCAATAGTTACCCTGAATGTAAATGGGCTAAATGCCCCAATCAAAAGACACAAAGTAAAAAAGAAAAAGACACAAGGTATCAGAATGTATTAAAAAACAAGACCCATCAATATTCTGTCTACAAGAAACTCCTTTTAGACCTAAAGACACCTCCAGATTTAAAGTGAGGGGGTGAAAAACCATTTACCATGCTAAGGGACATCAAAAGAAAGCTGGGGTGGAAATCCTTATATCAGAGAAATTAGATTTTAAGCCAAAGAGTATAATAAGAGATGAGGAAGGACATTATATCATACTTAAAGGGTCTTTCCAACAAGAAGATCTAACAATTTTAAATATCTTTGCCCCTAACATGGGAGCAACCAATTACATAAACCAATTAACAAGAAAATTAAAGAAACACATCAACAATAATACAATAATAGTAGGGGACTTGAACAGCCCCCTCACTGAAATGGACAGATCATCTAAGCAAAAGATCAACAAGGAAATAAAGACTTTAAATGACATACAGGGACATCACAGATATATTCAGAACATTCCATCCCAAAGCAAGAGAATACATTCTTCTCTTATGCACATGGAACATTCTCCAGAACAGATCATATCCTGGGTCACAAATCAGGTCTCAACCAGTACCAAAAGACTGGGATCATTCCCTGCATATTTTGAGACCACAATGCTTTGAAACGGGAACTCAACCACAAGAGGAAAGCTGGAAAGAAATCAAATACATGGAGGCTAAAGAGCATCCTACTAAAGAATGATTGGGTCAACCAGGAAATTAATGAAGAATTTTAAAAATTCATGGAAACAAATGAAAATGAAAACACAACTGTTCAAAATCTTTGGGACACAGCAAAGGCACTCCTGAGAGGAAAGTGTATAGCAATACAAGCCTTTCTCAAGAAACAAGAAAGGTCTCAAGTACACAACCTAACCCTACACCTAAAGGAGCTGGAGAAAGAACAGCAAACAAAGCCTAAACCCAGCAGGAGAAGAGGAATAATAAAGATCAGAGCAGAAATCAATGAAATAGAAACCAAAAGAACAGTAGACCAAATCAACGAAACCAGGAGCTGGTTCTTAGAAAGAATGAATAAGATTGACAAACCCCTGGCCAGACTTAGCAAAAAGAAAAGAGAAAGGACTCAAATTAATAAAATCATGAGTGAAAGAGGAGAGATTACAACCAACACCAAAGAAACACAATTATAAGAACATATTATAAGCAAACTATACATTAGCAAATTTGACAATCTAGAAGAAATGGATGCATTCCTAGAGACATATAAACTACCAAAACTAAAACAGGAAGAAACAGAAAACCTGAGCAGACCCATAACCAGTAAGGAGATTGAAGCAGTCATCAAAAATCTCCCAACAAACAAGAGCCCAGGGCCAGACAGCTTTCCAGGGGAATTCTACCAAACATCTAAAGAATTAACAAATATTCTGCTGAAACTGTTCCAAAAAAATAGAAATGGAAGGAAAATTTCCAAACTCATTTTATGAAGCCAGCATTACATTGATCCCAAAACTAGACAAAGACTCCATCAAAAAGGAGAATTACAGACCAATATCCTTGATGAACACGGATGCAAAAATTCTCACCAAAATACTAGCCAGTAGGATCCAACAGTACATTAAAAGGATTATTCACCATGACCAAGTGGGATTTAATCCTGGGCTGCAAGGTTGGTGGTTCAACATCCACAAATCAATCAATGTGATACAATACATTAATAAAAGAAAGTTCAAGAACCATATGATCCTCTCAATAGATGCTGAAAAAGCATTTGACAAAGTACAGCATCCTTGATCAAAACTCTTCACAGTGGAGGCATAGAGGGTACATACCTCAATATCATCAAAGGCATCTATGAACAACCCACAGCGAATATCATTCTCAATGGGGAAAAACTGAGAGCTTTCCCCCTAATGTCAGGAACATGGCAGGCCTGTCCACTATCACCACTGCTATTCAACATAGTACTAGAAATCCTAGCCTCAGCAATCAGAAAACAAAAAGAAATAAAAGGCATCCAAATTGGCAAAGAAGTCAAACTCTCAGTCTTTGCAGATGATATGATACTTTATGTGGAAAACCCAAAGGTGGGGCGCCTGGGTGGCTCAGGGGGTTATAGCCTCTGCCTTCAGCTCAGGTCATGATCTCAGGGTCCTGGGATTGAGCCCTGCACTGGGCTCTCTGCTCAGCAGGGAGCCTGCTTCCTCCTCTCTCTCTGCCAGCCTCTCGGGCTAATTGTAATCTCTCTGTCTCTGTCAAATAATAAATAAATAAAATGCAATCTTAAAAAAAAAAGAAAGCCCAAAGGACTCCACTCCAAAACTTCTAGAACTCATACAGGAATTCAGTAAAGTGTCAGGATATAAAATCAGTGCACAGAAATCAGTTGCATTTCTATAAACCAACAGCAAGAGAGAAGAAAGAAATTAAGGAGTCGATCCCATTTACAATTGCACCCAAAACTATAAGATACCTAGGAATAAACCTAACCAAAGAGGCAAAGAATCTGTTCTCAGAAAACTATAAAGCACTCATGAAAGAAATGGAGTAAGACACAAAGAAATGGAAAAATGTTCCATGCTCATTAATTGGAAGAACAAATATTGTGAAAATGTCTATGCTACCTAGAGCAATCTACACATTTAATGCAATCCCTATCAAAATACCATCCATTTTTTTCAAAGAAATGGAACAAGTAATCCTAAAATTTATATGGAACCAGAAAAGAATAGCCAGAGGAATGTTGAAAAAGAAAACCAAAGTTGGCAGCATCATAATTCCAGATTTCAAGGTCTATTACAAAGCTGTAATCATCAAGACAGTATGGTACTGGTACAAAAACAGACACACAGGTCAATGGAACAGAATAGAGGCCCAGAAATGGACCCTCAACTCTATGGTCAACTGATGTTCAACAAAGGAAGAAAGACTGTCCAATGGATAAAAGACAGTCTCTTCAAGAAATGATGTTGGGGAAATTGGACAGCCACGTGCAGAAGAATGAAACTGGACCATTTCCTTATAACCCACGCAAAACAGACTCAAAATAGATGAAAGACCTTAATATGAGACAGGAATCCATCAAAATCCCTTGAGGAGAACACAGGCAGCAACCTCTTTGACCTTAGCTGCAGCAACTTCTTCCTAGAAACATTGCCAAAGGCAAGGGAAGCAAGGGCAAAAATGAATTTTTGGGACTTCATCAAGATAAAAAGCTTTTGCACAGCAAAGGAAACAGTCAACAAAACCAAAGAGAACCAACAGAATGGGAGAAGATATTTGCCAACGACATATCAGATAAAGGGCTAGTATCCAAAATCTATAAAGAACTTGACAAACTCAACACCCAAAGAACAAATAATCCAATCAAGAAGTGGGAGGAAGACATGAACAGACATTTCTGCAAAGAAGACATCCAAATGGCCAACAGACATATGAAAAAGTGCTCAACATCACTCGGCATCAGGGAAATACAAATCAAAACCTTAAAAAGATACCATCTCACACCAGTCAGAATGGCTAAAATTAACAAGTCAGGAAATGACAGACGTTGGCAAGGATGTGGAGAAAGGGGAACCCTCCTACACTGTTCGTGGGAATGCAAGCTGGTGCAGCCACTCTGGAAAACGGTATGGAGGTTCCTTAAAAAGTTGAAAATAGAGCTACCCTACAACCCGGCAATTGAACTACTGGGTATTTACCTCGATGATACAAATGTAGTGATCTGAAGGGGCACATGGTCCCCAATGTTTATAGCAGCAATGTCCATAATAGCCAAACTATGGAAAGAGCCTAGATGTCCATCAACAGATGAATGGATAAAGAAGATGTAGTATGTATATACGATGTAGTATACATATACAATGTAGTATATATATACAATATACACAATATTATGCAGCCATAAAAAATGAAATCTTGCCATTTGCCATGACATGGATGGAACTAGAGGGTATTATGCTAAGCAAAATGAATCAATCAGAGAAAGATAATTAATATATGGTCTCATTGATATATGGACAGGAAGATTATTCTTTTTCTTTTAGAGAGGGAGAGAGAACGAGAGATAGAGGGGGTGGGGGAGGGGCTAAGGGAGGGGGGAAAGAATCTTAAGCAGGTACCATGCCCAGCACAGAGTCTGACCGGGAGGGGGAAGCTCAACTCAGAACAAGAAATAAGACAGGTGATCATAGGGGAAGGGAGGGAAAAATGAAACAAGCCAAAACCAGAGAGGGAGACAAACCATAAGAGACTCAATCTGAGGAAAGAAACTGAGGGCTGCTGGAGTGGAGCAGGGTGGGAGGGATGGGGTGGCTGGGAGGATCTGTGCTATGGTGAGCACTGTAAATTGTGTAATACTGATGAATCACAGACCTGTCCCCTGAAACAAATAATACATTATATGTTAATAAAAAATAAGTATATAAAAAATGAAATCTTGCCATTTGCAATGATATGGATTGAACTAGTGAGTATTATGCTAAGCAAAATAATTCAGTCAGAAAAAGACAAATACCATACAATTTCACTCATACGTGGAAGTTAAGAAACAAAGCAAATGAGCAGAGGGGAGAGAGAGAGAGAGAGGCAAACCACGAAAGAAACTCTTAACTATATAGAGAACAAACTGATGGTTACCAGAGGGGATGGAGGTGGGGGATGGGGTAAATAGGTGATGGGGATTAAGGAGTGATGGATGTACATGATGAATCTGTATATTGTACACCTGAAACTAAAATTACATTGTATTTAACTAACTGGAATTTAAACAAAAACTTAAAAAGAAAGAAATGAGCCATCAAACTACAAAAAGACATGGAAGAAAGTTAAATGCATGTTGTTAAAGAAGCCCATCTGAAAGGCAGCATACTGTATGATTCTAATCATATCATATTCTGTTAACGGCAAAACTATGGAGATAGTAAAAAGATTAGTGGTTGCCAGTGGTGGAGGGAGAGAGAATATATGAGAACTCCGTTTCTACTCAATTTTCTTATAAACCTAAAACTGCTCTAAAATGTAGGCTATTAATTATTAAAAATAAAGTCATAAAACATCCACTGGTTTAAAAACAACAATGAATTGCCTGTAGTTCAACACAGACCTCCAAATCCTGGATCTACATCCACCACACTCCCCTTCCACACACCTCTTGCCTTTGTTCCTTTCTTTATTCCATTCCCTTTGCCTGAAGTGCTCTTCTGTGGATCTTTCAATGCCTACTTATCCTTTAAGACAGCTCAGGCAACAGTTTGCCTGTGTTCCCATAAAAAACTGTTGCACTTTCCAAATTGTAGTTCTGTGATTAAGTGATTGCTCCATTTACTAGATTGATAACTCCTTGAGGGCAAGAGCCATGCTTTACTCACCTCTGTATATCCAGCTCCTAAAGCATTTCTTTTATAATAGGTGCTCAATTTTTTCTGAATGGATAGATGCATGACTAAAGGAAGTGGTAAACTTGGAATATGAAGGAAGATTATTCTTTTTCTTTTAGAGAGGGAGAGAGAACGAGAGATAGAGGGGGTGGGGGAGGGGCTAAGGGAGGGGGGAAAGAATCTTAAGCAGGTACCATGCCCAGCACAGAGTCTGACCGGGAGGGGGAAGCTCAACTCAGAACTCTGAGATCATGACCTGAGCTGAAATCAATATTTGGACGCTTAACTGACTGAGCCACCCAGGCACCCCTGAATAAGGATTCTTCTTACTTCAAGCTCATTGTACTTTTTAAAAAATCATAGTCATGCTAAAAATACCAATAATAATAGCATCAAAAATTGTCAATTTGAAAAGTGAGCATAATTCTATCACTTTATAGAGTTGTTTTGCAGTCTAAAGGAGTAAAAGTGATGTGCTTATAGTAGATAGTCAATTAATGTTTATTTAATTTCATTTGTTCTTTGATTATACAGGTGGAAGCTCCCTGCTTTTATGCTTTCCTTCCTTGATATAGAGAGTTACATCAGAGTACTGGACATGGCCAGTAAAAAAAAAAGCAAAACAATCATCACCATAGTCTGCATTTTCAAATCTTATAAACTTAAGAGTTTATCTCATGTTCTGTCATATACTGTTAGAACTGTAAACAGAATGCACAAATACATGTGGCATGTTCAATACATTTGAAGAAGATGGAAGCCATTAGTTTCAAAGAAGAGTGAGAATTTTGAATGAGAACCTCATGGAATGCCCATATTCAGAGCCCAGATTACATTTCCAACATCTGCTGTAAGCATGACAGAAAGGCAAGAAAAGGTAGGGCTGTATATGTTGATTCCTACCCCATCCCATCCCAATCTCTAAAGTATTTCCAATATGAGAAGGCTTGCATCCTTCATCCAAGGATTTCTCTCTAGCCCTTGCAGCAGGGGCTCATGCCTGGGGCTTGAGGCTCCACGAGCGTGACTTAAAGTTATGATCAGGGTGAAACTTTTCTGGCTCAGTTCTGGCTTGGTTTGGGAAAGACTCAAAAATATTATAAAAAATCTTACTGTGGTTCAGGCAACACTATAACAGTACCACTAACTGCTGATGTTTCAGAAACTTCATAATCTCTCAAAGTTCCATGAGGTATAGGTTTCTTCATGATACCAAAGACGTTCCCAAAGTGACAGGTGTGCGCTCTTACTAAGGAAATATTTCGCAATACCCAGTCTTTGGTTGCATTAGTGGTTAGGATGAAAAAGCCAGGCCTAAGAGCAGCAATTTCAGAAGACTAGAAAGATGAATGAAATGGATTGTATGGTCTCCTGCAGTGTTTTTCACACTATGCTCCAGGGAACACCAGGGTCCTTTGTGATGTTAACAGTTGTTCTTAGGAAAAGGATTCCTTGGTGAAAGAATTTGGGAAACACAAGGTTAAAGAAAAATAAACGGATTTCTTCAACTGCAAGACTTCTCAGATCTTTTAATACACGAATGGGAAATGTGACTCTCCAAAACAGAATATGAAATGCAGCATTTCCTAGTCTGATTTGACCATAGAACCTTTTATGAGAAATAGCTGTCTCCTGCTGAATTAATGTTTTGGGTTATGCTGTTTGGAAAATACTGAGATTATGGAAAGCATGAGATTTGTTATTCTTTCAGAACTGGATTTGGATCCTAGATCTAACATTCAGCAGCTATGTGACCTTGGGCAAGTGACTTCACTTCTCTAAATCAGTTTGGTCATTTGTGAACCTTGGGACAATAATATCTATCTCAAAGGGGATGTCAGGAGGATTAAATGGGATAATGCACAGTACTTAGCACAATGCCTGGCACGTATGGGTACTCAGTAAATACTAGCTATAATCATCACACTTATTTTTCATCACTATTATTATCAAGCTACATGCCTACCTGACAGGCTTGCCAAAACAGCTTCAAAATAGGTCTAGCCTACAAAAAAATGAAAACAACAACAACAACAACAACAAAACAAAATAGGTCTAGCCTGAGGTCTCAAATGGCTATATTTCTCACTATGTTGAGACCTGAGTATAGGAAGAAGAGAACTGGACTAGTTGTTCAGAGATACAGCTCTATGACTTATTATTTGCTGTCTGACCTTGGACAAATCACTTCACTTGTCTGCATTTCTCTTTCCTTCTGCCAAATATAGGTATGGACTAGGTGACTTCTTACTCGAAAATTTTATGAACGTCAGCTCTAAAATGCTATATAAGAGATTTATAAATTTATTGTTGAAGAAATCTGTGGAACAGGTTAAATCCAATTACGATGGATAGTTCTGTATAACAAAGCTATTTTTATGATCCAGCAGATGGCTGGCAGAAACTGTTTTTGCCAATCTGGTTACAATGAACTCTGTATAGTGAGTAGTTCTGTATAACAATTGCTTTTCTCTGGTCCTTGACCCCATAATTGTCACTCTCTAACATTGCTCTAATCAACTAAAGTACTTGATTATGTGTTGTTTTCATTGTAGACACAAAATGAGGAGCTGAGTTAAACTAAGCTATAGAATTTCTAGCTGAGACGTTTATGTCCAATTTCATTATTGTACAGCTGGGAAAACAGGAGAGGTTAAGTAACTTGTCAGAGGTCACACAGATAGTAAGTGGCAGAGCTCTGAATGAGTATGTGGATTAAATGGTTTGTCATCTATGAGCTTAGAGATTTCACTAGAAGCTCATACTTATATATATAAAAATATATATACTTATATATAAAAATGTTAAATGAAACCAAAAATAGCTATTACAGAAACTCTACTATTTATGCTTTGCAACCTAGCAAGATATGTGTTGATCACTACCCTTTATCCCTGCATTCAATCCCTCTTCACAGAATACATGGTGACACAACTTAAAGCATAACAACCTTTGCTGCAGCACTTTAATTAAAGGTTTTTTTAGTGTCTAAATAAAATCATACCCATTGATCCCTTTAAATACATGCACAGTTTCTTCTACAAAGGCTTCTGTTAGTCATTTTTTCTTATTATGAAAACATGTGCCTTTTTTTTTAAAAAAAAAAAACACTAGGAATATCAGGCCCTTCCTTTTCTCTATTTGCACACTGTCTTACAAGTGTATTTCTTTCCAGGGCTTCAACCCTTGTGGAGAATCCCAGTCCCTAAATCACAACCCATGTCTCCAATTACTAGGTGACATCGCCACTTGAATGCATTTCTGTTACCTGGAACTCACAAACTTCAGTTCAAACTCATCTTTTAAGTTAGTGGTTCTTAAATCTGGCTATCCATTGAAATCACATTAGTAGCTTCAAAAACTTGATTTCTGGAGATTCTGATGCAATTGTTCTGGAGCTAGGCATGGCCATGAGAATTTTTTAAAGCTCCCTAGTGATTCTAATGTGTGACCAAGTTTGAGAACCACTGTAAGTGTCAGTTCTTTCATTTCAGTTAATGGTTGCACCATTTTCCTCTTCCCTTGGGCTTGAAATTGGGGGTATTCAATATTCAGTTCTGGAGATCAATGAGATAATAGAAACAAAATCAAATTTTGGAGAGTGTGAAATTTTAAGAAAATACAAGGAATTACTTTAATGCACATGAATTATTACTTCATGCACAAGAATTAAGTAGACTGCTTTAGTAGTTGAGATGTGTTAACTCGTTAAACATGTTAAAGGTTACGCTGACAATTTTATCATCTTAACCTTTTTGTTGAGCAGAGGAGAGGAGTCAGAGAGAATCTACTTTTGGGATATGACATAAATCTTCAGAGATATACTATCCTTCTGTGGGCAGATCAAGCCCATCATGGCATTGGCACCCACAGGTACCATGTATTGTTCCCAGAAGCAATTCTGTCAGCCTTGTTAAAGGTGGGTAGGTGGTCTTCTGGCTCCCCTTTACTGGGAAGGAGTGCAGCCACAACAGGTAGCCAGCCAAAACACAAACCACAGTTATACTGAGAACTATACATTTGCAACATGGCTCTAAGCTGGCTCCCAGAATAGTTCAAGATGGCTAGCTGTTGTGCCATTGTGCATGTAGTGCCCCTTTAATCAGAGATGGGACTCAATCTGAGTCACACTGGATTTTTCTAATGATGGAACAAACTGTGGATTTCTAATGCTCAGTTAGTTTGTGCATACTCTGGTCATTTACATCTTACTTCCCTAGGATGAAAGTGCTACCCAATACTTTGATTTAAGAAGAAGCCAATCCAATTTTATTTTTTCCCAAGAAGGGTATATCTACTTGGCTTATTTCTGAGGTTATCTTTCAACCTGGTAAATGTTAGCTTGCCTTTTCTATCTTCAGTATTGCCACCTACATTGTTCATGCCATTTTCTATACATTGTACTCTGCAGAACTTTGTTCCAGAAAATACCTTTTCCCTTGCAGAGAGATTGGATCCATAATTGCAAACCACATTGAATTTAAGTTCCAGCTCCACCACTTACTAAGTATTGTATGACATTGAGCAAACTGCTTCATTTCTGAGTGTAAAATGGGGAAACTATTACTAATCTTACAGAATTGTAAGGATTATAAAAGATAACATAAATAGCATATGTAAGATATTCTCTAAGTGCTAAAAAATTACAAGTTCATTTCTTTGCAAAATTTCATAATCATATGACTTTCATTCACCACAAATTCAAGCAAACAGAAAGCTCAAATAACTAAGGCTTTTAATCTAATATGAATTGATGTTCAGAATCATGATATTAAGGCACAGCAAGATACTGAAATGGCCTTGAAGGATTTGACTTCCTGCAGAAAGTTTTTCTTTTTAGTTAGTTGTTCAATTATATTCAACTTATAAATGTTGTTTGAATAAAAGATGTTTAGTACTATATTTGTACTACACAGAACAAACAGTATAAGATCTGGCCACCTTGATGATCCATCTTATTTAACATATCTTTTCAATCAATTTGTCTTGGGTTTTCTAGCTATAGAATCATACCTGTAAATAATGATAGTTTATATAATTACCCAATAGTTATGACTTCTATTTCAGTTTCTTGCCTCACTGCATTGGCTGGAACTTCAAGAATAATGTTAAGCATCAGCAATTATAATAAGCATCTTGGTAAAAAAAAATGAGCATCTTGGTCTTATTACTGGCTTTGGCAGAAATGCCTTTGATATATTTATTATTAAGCACTATGCTACTTATTAGGCTAAGAAATTCTTATCATATCAAGTAATATCTTTTTACTCCTGGTTTACTAAGAATTATCAACAAAGGGGATTAATTTTTTATCAAACCTGAGCTGACCATATATTCTTTGAGCTGATGATGTAATGTGTTACTAAGAATTCCTATTGAACCATCTTTGCTTTCCTAGGACAAATCCTACTTGTGTATAACATATACTTTAACTATTTTGCAGGGTTTGATTTGCTGGTAGTTTAGGATTTTTATAAGAGACATCTTTAGTTTCCTTTTTGATACTGTTTTTGGAAGGGTTTGTTATCAGGTCATACCAATTTCATAAAATAAGCTGGGAAACATTCCTTCTCTTTCTAAGCTTTGCAATGGCTAATAGAACATGGGAAATATCTGTTCTATAATATCTTGATTTGGGCTTAACTCCTTTCTCTCCTAGGATATCATTGGGTGGTTTTTATTACTGGCAGAAAAAAAATTTACAGTAGCCTTCATTTAAAAAATTTCCTACTGGGCGCCTGGGTGGCTCAGTGGGTTAAAGCCTCTGCCTTTGGCCCAGGTCATGATCTCAGGGTCCTGGCATCAAGTCCAGCATCTGGCTCTCTGCTCAGCAGGGAGCCTGCTTCCTCCTCTCTCTCTGCCTGCCTCTCTGCCTACTTGAGATCTCTCTCTCTGTCAAATAAATAAATAACATCTTTTTAAAAAATTTACTGCTATTTCTAGTTTGTAGCACTTTTGTTAGGGACAACTGATATATGACTTCAGCTTTTTAAACAGTTTTCTCAGCCATGCTAACTTTAAAAGAAATCCATTGATCTCTTATCTGTTTTCTGTGTGCCTTCATTTTAGGAACCAATGTCATTTCTTCCAGAGGAATCAGATGTAGAAAGGATGAAGATGAGGTGTGGAAGGAGGGAAGAGGATGGATGGCCTCAAGGAGCATGAGAAATGAAGTCTGGGATATTTGCTCTGGAAAGATTTGCTTTATGGTAGGGATGAGGCTTAAATTATTCTTTGAAGGATGACTAGTTGCCAGCCAAGGCAACTAATGAGGAAGTTGGAGAAGGAAACATAATTTCAGTATTTATCACCATCAATTAATATCTACAGCATTATTGTAATTTCTTCATTTTTAATGCATAACTGTAATGGAAACAAACCTCTTATGGGAATGTAGTGTTTAAACTTATAAACTGCAGGTGCTGAGCTCAGATGGTAAGTACCTTATATTTCCTTGTGATGCTATTTGTGGAAAGGTCTTTCCTTTTTTCTTTAGGAAATTAGCTGGTTGGACCTTTTTTTTTTTCCGTTGGACCTTTTCTTTCTTAGGGTGTTCACTTTCTGCATAGACACAAACAAAAGTGAGGAGCACACTAGGACATGTGGGCTGTTATGGAAAGGCCTGGTTATAGGATGTCAGAGAGTTCAGAATGTCATGAATTTTGGTTATTCCTAATAATTTGAGAAGTTAGTGCTCAGGAACTGCCCTATATCTGGAACAGGAATAGCCATCTTCCTGAGCAAGTTTGGATTGGCTTCAAACTGCATCTTTCTAATTGGTCCACTCTTTCCTCCTATCTTTTCCTTCTCTAGCAATGTTCCCACTTGTCTAATTTGCTGAGAGCATCTGGGTCAGTTACTTTCCTTGGGTACTTGAATTTATATCCTTTGAGCTCCAGGCCTATTATAAAATGCTTGTTGGAATCTAGTCTGTGATTCAGTGGGATCTGATATAGGGTCTAGCTTTAGCATCTGGAAAATCCCAAGTTTTACCCTTTTATACCCAGATCTGTCATTCTGTCTTTGACAAACAATTGGATGGAAGTGACTGTACTCTGTGAGGATTCTGTTCCTTCTGGCCTAGTGGTTGCCCCTTCTGGAATTGAGAAGTGAGGTTAACAACAACAACAATAACAAAAACAACAAAAAACAACTAGATTTGCCTTTTAATAGAAATTTATTAAAAAAAGTTGAACAAATTTTTTAAGAAAACTATTTTTAAACAAAGCCCTCCCCCCTCAGCTCCACCACATTACCCCAACAGTCTACTGCTGGCTCTTCCCATTCCAAGGAATGAGGTCATGCTTTATGGGAGACATCTGCTTCTGAAGATATTACTGCCCTGAGCACAGAACATGACTTCATTAGATGGAACAGTGGACCAGAGAGATTCAACAGGAGACTTGCATACATGACAGCAAGAATAAGAAGAACTAGTTGAGAGTCTCCTCAAGTCTCTAGCCTTCAGGATAGACCAAAGATCCATTGATTTCACTCTCCTATGACTTGTTTTTGCTTTAAATCATGAACTATGTATGAAAACTTCCTGAAAACTGTAACTCATAGCAACACCACCTGTATTTGTAAATAGAGAAGCTGTCTTTTCTCAAGGTATTGGATGTATTATACTCTGGGAAGAGACCAGGTGTTTGAAACTTTGGGGTTGCTACTGAATGCACACCCACGCAGAGTAAGCTCTGTTTCAAAGGAGCATTGTTTCAAACAGTGCTGCAGATGTATACGATGTCATCGTTCAGTTCTGAAAAGCAAATTCAGAACATTAGCAGGGATTCTGGCTTTCCAGGAAGATGCTTTCCAGAGCAGTTTTATAGGATTTTTAACATATGTTGTTTATAACCTTAATTTTTAAAATGAGCAAGTCCAATAAATCTGTTACCTACTAACCAAGCTCTGGTCTAGTTGCATCTGTTCCCATTTTATTTGATACTGTAAAGAATTTTCAATAGACAGCTAAATATTTTGGTGTTATTCATAGTCTTATACTCCTATTGACTAAGACTTTTCAAAGAAAACCATTAAAATCAATAGCATTTTAAAAGGCAATAATTGCTGGTTTAATTTACCAGGCTTTGCTTCTAAAGACCCATGATGTAGCTGGAATCACAAAAGTGGAAGAGAATGTTAAGAGATCATGTGGCCAGGTCTCCTTTGACCTAGGAGGGGTAGGAGTTTGGAACATGAAAGGCTGGTTTGCAGTCTCTTACTGTGACCTGCTTTAACCCTGAATCCCACAAAATGTCATGAAATTCTTCCTAGTATATAATGGAAATTGCTCTTGTTACCATTTAAGCTCATTGCCTGTTATTTAGTTTACTGGACAGATGGAGAAAAATTTGTATGAATCTTCAAAATAATCCAGTGTGCTATAGAAAACAGCCATCTTTGGTCTCATATGCTCTTTTCTCCCCTCCTCCCAAGAACCAACTTTCTATCCTTTTAGTCATATAGATTGCTCTTTTCCAGAGTTTCTTAAATTTATCAACCATTTTCAGACTGTCTGCCATGTGCAAGGTATAGTGCTAAGTGTTTAAGGCAAAGTGGGTCCCATGGGCACCTGGGTGGCTCAGTGGGTTAAAGCCTCTGCCTTTGGCTCAGGTCATGATCTCAGGGTCCTGGGATTGAGCCCCACATCGAGCCCCACGTCGGGCTCCCTGCTCAGCAGGGAGCCTGCTTCCTCCTCTCTTTTTGCCTGCCTCTCAGCCTACTTGTGATCTCTCTCTCTCTGTCAAAAAAAAAAAAAAAGTCGGTCCCATATCTGGCTGTGTTTAAAGAACTATCTGGAGGTAATTTTTAAAATACAGATTTCTGGGCCTCATCTCAGATCTGCTAAGTAAAATATGGGGGTCAACCCAGAGAATCTATATTTCAAAAGCAAGCCCTAGGTGATTCTTATGTAGTCAGCCTGGCACCAGTTCAAGGATTAGAGTTTTAAAACAAGGGTATTAGTGTTGGTGCATTAAGGTTATCTAGTGGGGTGCTGGTGGTACAGATAGATATGACAAAAATAGTAATGATTATAAGATGAATTTATAATTATTTTAATTTAATTCTCACATTAGCTCTGTGGGTGGGTGGCAGTGTGTCAATTTTACAAGGAATAAAACTGAAGCTCAAAGAAGAGATCACTTGTTTTGGATCTCTCAGCCAAAGGCAGAATTCAGGTTATTTGATGCCAAATCTCTAATTTTTGCCACCCATACAACTTTCTTCATAAGTCGAGGAAAGCAAAGGACACTGAGTTCAAAAAAGGGAAATATAATAGGTCAATAAGAAACCAACTTCCAGTGGTGGCAATATGATAAAATCACACAGGGGCTGATATAACATTAGCATTACGTTAGGTACTTTTAGTATATGAAATTCATTCCTATTCAAAATGTCTCTTGGTGCTGTAATGCATGGCAGAAGATGAACCAGGCTCAAGGGTTCCTCTACCTCCACAGAGTAGCAAAGACCTATACAGAGCCTGTGTTACCTGACAGAAGGCAACCCAGTTAGGTGATTACTTCCTTGGTAGGCACAACAGTAGAGATGGAGTGGAGATCCTACCAGCACTGGATGGCCAGAGAATAGGCAAGGGAAAATGCTCTCTGTCCCATAGTTCTGGTATTCCTGACCTTCTACCTTATGACACTGGCCCATGGTGGCCCATGGAAGCACCTTCTGACCCCACTGGTGGCACTGGCAGAGACCAGGCAGGAGCTCAAGTAGTGCTAGGGCATGAAACAGACCACAGTAGCACTGTAAGAACTCAGAAAAGTAAATTGTTATTGGAATTCTGGCTTATGAAAATAGGCCAGAACTGACAAACTACACCTAACCAGGCTTGTTGCTTGCTAAAGTAGAAGATTTAAATAGAATTAAGAATCTCCTAATATAATATCCAAGGATACAGTAAAATAATTAATCATACCAAGAACCAGGAAAATCACAATGTGAATGAGAAAAGAAAATCAACTGATGCAATGCTGAGATAGATAATATTGTTTTAACCATCTGACACAGGTTTTAAAGCAGCCACCATAAAGTTGCTTCACCTATTAATTATAAACCCTTGAAACAAATGAAAGAAAATAGAAAACCTCAGAAAAGAAGTTTTAAAAAAATGAAATGGAAATTCTAGAACTAAAAATCAAAATAACTAAAATAAAAAATTCTCTAAATAGGCTCGATAGTAGAGATAACAGAAGGTAGAAATAAGGAACTTGAGGACAGATGAATAGAGTTTATTCAATCTGAATGACATACAAACACTGATAAGAGTGAAGAAAGAACCTTAGGGGTCTGTGGAACAATAACAAGATAGCTAACAGCAATATCACGGGAGGCCCAGACAGAGGAGAAAGAGTGGAACTAAAAACATATCTCAAGAATTAATGGCTGACGGCTCCCCACATTTTGGAAAAAACCGTAAACCTACTGATTCAATGAACTGAATAAACATCAAATAAGATAAACCCAGGACACCCACACCGATAAACACCATAATTAAACCCTGAAAACTAAAGACATAGAAATTATCTTAAAAGCAACTTGAGAGAAATGGTGTATTACCAATAAAAAATCTATTTGAAGGTGAGAGGATTCCTCCTCTCAAAGCATGGAGGTTAGAAGGAAGTGGTACAATATTATTAATATACTAAAAGAAAAAACTGTCAACCGCAGGTCTATATCCAGCAAACCTATCATTCAGGAAGAAATTAAAGAGATTCTCAAAGGTAAACTAGAGGAATCTCTTGCTAGCAGATATGTCCTTTAAAATAGCTAAAGGAAGCTCTCTAAACAAAAAGGAAATGATAAGAAAAGGCTCAGAGTTCAGAAAGAAAAGAACAATGGAATGGGTAAAAATAAATAATATAATAAACTATTCTAATTCTCATGAGTTTCCTAGATTATATTTGATGATTGAAGTAAAAATTATAACAGTGTTTGTTTTAGTGCTCAATGTATGTAGAGAAAATACTTGACACAATTATATTTAAAAAGTAGGAAGGATTTAAATGTTCCTAAATATAGCAAGATTTCAATACTTTAGGACAGTAAGTTGTTGATCTGCATAAACTGTGATAAGTTACATATACACACACACACACAAATATCTAGAGCAACCACTAAGAAATTACACTAAGTAATAGACTAAAAACTGTAATAATAAAACAAGACAGGATCCTTAAAATTGTTCAAGAAACCCACAGGAAGGCAAGCCAAAAAAGGGGGGGGGACACAAATAAATAAATAAATGGCATACCTAAGCCCTAACATATCAATCATTACTTTAAACATAAATAGTCTAAATATATCAATTAAAAGACAGAGATTGGGAGAGTATATTTAAAAAACATGATCCAATTAAATCTTGTTAACAAAACTCACCACAAACACAATAATATAGGTAAAAAACAAAAGGATGGAAAAAGATAATATCACACTAACATTGGGCAAAAAATGAAGATCATTATTATGAGATAAGGAACATTTTAGAGAGAAAAGAAAATCACCAGAGACAGATAGGGTCATCACATGTTAACAGGATAGATATACTGAGAAAACACAGCAATCCTAAATGAGTATGCACCAAACAACAGTGCTTCAAAATACATGAAACCAAAACCAAACTGAAAAGACAGATAGACAAATCCAAAATTATAGTTAGGGACTTTAACACCCCACTCTCAGCAATTGATAGAGCTACTAGAACAGCCGAACACTACAATCATTCAAGAGAGCCTAATTTACATTTTTATAACAGTCTCTCAACAACAGAAGAATACATTTTTTTCAAACACCCATGAAACATTCACTAAGACAGATTATATCCTGAGTCAAAAAACAAACTTCAACAAATTTAGAACATTGAAAGAATGCAGAATATGTTCACAGAGTGAAAAGGAATCAAGACTAGGAATCAGTGACACACAGAAAAAAGGACAATCTACAAATACTCGAAAACTTAAAAAACACACTTTACACAACCCATGAATCAAAGAGAATTCTCAAAGGGAAAACACAGAACTTAGTGAAAATAAAAACACAACATATCACAATTTATGGATGCAACTAAAGCAGTGATGACAGGGCAATTTATAGCATGCTGCTTACATTTAGAAAAGGGGAAAGGTCTCAAAGAAATTAAAATTCTGGGCGCCTGGGTGGCTCAGTGGGTTAAGCCTCTGCCTTCGGCTCAGGTCATGATCCCAGGGTCCTGGGATTGAGACTCACATCAGGCTCTCCGCTTAGCAGGGAACCTGCTTCCTCTTCTCTCTCTGCCTGACTCTCTGCCTACTTGTGATCTCTCTCTGTCAAATAAATAAAATCTTTAAAATAAAATAAAATAAAATAAAATAAAATTCCTACCTCAGGAAACTAAACAAAGAAGAACATAATATACCCAAAATAAACAGAAGGAAGACATTAATAAAGACAAGAGAAGAAAAAAATGAAATTGAAAACAGGAAGACAAAGAGAAAAATCAATGAAATAAAAATCTGGTTCTTTGGAAAAAAGCAGTAACATTGATAAACTTCTAACAAGACTGACAAAAGTAAAGAGTAGAATAGACAAAAATCACCAGTATAAGGAAGAAAACAGGGGATCACTATAGATCCTATAGTCGTTAAATAGATAATAAGTTTCCCGAAGTAGGCATACTCTTCCTTATTCCTCTTACTTAAGTACAATAAAAAATCTGGACATCATATAATAAAACAAATGTAAGAAGACTCAGAAAGGTTAAGAGAAGAAGTCAAACTGTCTAGGAAATTTGGAACCCAAATATGACAGAATGATAAGTTTTCCAGGTTTTCTTTGTCTTTCACATACCACAGATCTGGAATTAAAGAAGCCAGCAGGCCAGAAATACCAACAGGAGCAAAGAAAAAGCCTAACAAAATCCTCTTTGAGCCAAAGAGCCAGAAAAGGAGTAATCCGGCATGAGACAACTTTTAGACAATAACCACTGTACTCCAGGCAACACTACAGAAAGACACCTGTGGCTCCATCCCACCCATGCCAGCAAAGGCCAAATGGGAACCCTAAAATTCCACCCTCATGAAGTTATAACAAGGTGCCCCAATCCCCTGCTGATGTGGTGTCAGAGAAGGCCAAATAAGGAGCTGGGACTTTAATCCCCACCAGCAAGTAACTAGACTCCACCACCTGCAATGTCAGAAGAGACTGACCATGTGGTGAGTTGGAACTCTCATCCCATGCAGCAGTAATAAGGAGCCCCTTCCCTCTCAGGTGTCAAAGAAGAGCAAGTGTGGAACCTTCACTTCTATCTCTACCAGGCAATAATGAGGTGGCAAATCCCTGGCAGAGCAATGTCATGAAAAGCTAGTTAAAGCAGAAGGTTTAAATAAGGTCCAGAGGCTTAAAATAAAATGTAAAATGTTGAGGTTTCGATAGAAAAAACCACTTGTCATAGCAAGAACCAAGAATATCTCAAACTGAATGAAAAAAGATAAAAACCTGCAGTGAGATAATAGAGATGATAGGATTCTATAACAAAGATTTTTAAAGTAGTCATCATAAGAATGCTTCAGTGAGTAATTATGAACACTCTTGAAATAAATGAAAAAAAATTAAAGCCTTACAAAAAAAATAGATAGTCTTAGCAAAGAAATGGAAGATATAAAGAGGAACCAAATGGAAACATTAGAATTGAAAAAGAAAAGCTGAAATAAAAAGCTTAGTTCATGGGCTCAAATGGCAATCACATCAGATTAAACTTCTGAAAACTAAAGACAGAGAGAAAGCCTTTGCAGCCAGAGAAAGTTGAAACTTTACTTTTTGGGGAAAAACAATTAAAATGGCAGTGAATTTCTTATAATAAACCAGGAAGGCCAGAAGAAAGTGGCACATTTTTCAAATGCTGAAAGAAAAGAACTGCCAAACACTGAATCCTATATACAGTGAAAACATTGTTCAGGAATTAAAGGGCAATCAAGACATGTCAGATATTGGCAAACTAACAAAATTTGTCACCAGCAGACCTCACCTAAAATAATGGCTAAAGGAAGTTCTGGAAGAGAAAGGAAATTATAAAAAAAAGGAATCTTGGAATATCAGGAAGAAAGAAAGAGCAAAAGAAGAGCAAAAATAAGGTAAATACAACAGACTTTCTTCCCTTGACTTTCTGAGTTTCACTTGAAAATTAAATCAAATTATAACATTCTCTTATGTGTGGAGTAATATTTAAGACAATTATATTATAAATGGAGGAGGGGGAGAGTAAAGTCACTTAAAGAGAGGTAAGGTTTCTAAATTTTACTCATACTGGTAAAATGTCAAACCAGTAGACTGATAAATTATGTATACACAGTGTAATACCAAGAACAACCACTAAACAACCAGAGATACATTCAAAAGTGCTACTAAAATGGAGTTCCTTTTAAAAAAGATTTTTATTGGGGCGCCTGGGTGGCTCAGTCATTGGGCGTCTGCCTCCGGCTCAGGTTGTGATCCCAGGGTCCTGGGATCAGCCCCGCATTGGGTTCCCTGCTCAGCGGGGCATCTGCTTCTCCCTCTCCCACGCCCCTGCTTGTTTTCCCTCTCTCGCTGTGTCTCACTCTGTCCAATAAATAAAACATTTTTTACAGATTTATTTATTATTTATCTTAGAGAGAGAGAGAGTGAGAGTGGGCACATGTCTGAACAGGGGGAAAAAGGAAGGGGGAGGGAAAGAATCCAAAACAGTCTCCATGCTGAGTGTGGAGCCTGATGCAGGGGCTCAATCCCATGACCCTGAGATCATGAGCTGACCGGAACCAGGAGTTGGATGCCAAACTGATTAAGCCATCCAGGTGTCCCTAAATTCTTTTTAAAAAATGGATTCCATTTAAGTACCTCACAGGAAAGCAGGAAAAGTAAACAACAACAACAAAAACCAAAACCAACAACACAAAAAAGAGAATAAAGAAAAGAGAAAAATTTGGCAGATTAAATCCCTAACATATCAATAATTAGCTTAAATGTAAATGGTCTAAACAGTATTTCTTCTTTCTGATCCGTATGCAAAGCACTTCCAGTACTGTGTTGATTCAGAATGGTGACAACATATATTCTTGCCTTGTTTCAATCTTAGGAAGAAAGTATTCAGTTTTTTTTTTTTACCATAAAGCATTATGTTAGATATAATTTTTTGTAGATGCTTTTGATCAATCTGAGGAAGTTCTCTACTTCTAGTTTGCTGAGGGTTTGAATCATGAATGGGTGTTGGGTTTTGTCAAGTGCTTTTTCAGTATTAATTGTTATGATCATACAATTTTTCTTCTTTAGCCTATTGATACGTGGGGCTAAATTTATTAATTTCTTACATGAAGCCTGGAATAAACCCCACTTAGTCATGACATATAATTGTTTTGTATATTGTGGCATTTGATTTGCTAATATTTTGTTGAGGATTTTTGCATTTAATTTGATGAGTGATAATGGCCCTTAGTTTTCCTTTTTAGTGCTGTTTTGTCTTGTTTTGTTCTCAGGGTGATACTGGCCTCATAAAATGAGTTGGGAAATGTTCCCTTCCCTTCTACTTTCTGGAGCAGATGGTGTAAAATTGGTACTAGTTCTTAAAATATTTGGTAGAGTTATTCTGTGAAATCATCTGGGCTTGGAGATTCCTTTTAAAGGAAATTTTAATTACATCCAGCTCTATGTATGTTGTAACTTGATTTGAGACTTCCTCTTAGACCAGTGGACTATTTTGAGGCATGTTATTTAATTTCTACATGTTCAGAGAGCTTCCTCTTGTTGTTCTCTTATTAATTCCATTATGATCAGAGAACATACTCTTTAATTACAATTCTCAAATTTGATGAGGTTTGTTTTACAGCCCAGGATATATGTTTTACCTTGATAAATGTTCCATGGTGCTTAAAAAAAATGTGTAGTTTGGTGTTGTTGGGAGCAGTGTTTTATATATGCTAATTAGATTTTGTGGATTCATTGTGTTGTTCAGTTCTTCTCTATATTTGTTGGTTTTCTGCCCAGTAGTTCTATGAATTGTTATAAGTTGTTGATATCCCAATTATATTTGTGAATTTGTCTATTTTTGTTTTATGTATTTTGAGGCTCTGTTGTTTGGTGTGTACACATTTATGATTGTTACATTATCCCAATGGATTGATCCTTTTGTCATATTGTCCCTCTTTGTCTCTATTGATCTCCTTTGCTTGGAATTACACTTTATCATATTACATTTTATTCATATAACCACTCCTGCTTTTTTTTCATTAATTTTTGCATGATTTTTGCACCTTTTTTTTTCATTTTTACTTTCAATCTACCTATTTGGTTGTATTCAGAATGATTTTATTATAGACGACATATAGTTGGGTAATATTTTATAATCCATTCTGCTAATCTCTTTTAATTGGTATGTTTAGATCATTTACATTTAATGTAATTATTGATCCGTTAGCACTTACATCTGCGATTTTGTATTTTGTTTTCTGTTTGTTTCCTCTGTTTATAATTCCTGTTTTCTCTTTAGTGCCTTCTTGAGAGTCATTTGAATGTCTTTTAAGGATTGTATTTTTATTTATAATGTTTTTGAGTATTACACTCAATATAGATTTTGTGGTTGCTCTAGGTATTATGACACATACATAGCTTATGACAATCTACTGCTATTGATGGCTTAGTATTTCAAATGAAGCACAGAAACCTTACTCCTATTTAGATCCATTTATACTCTGCATTTTAATTTGCAAAAACATTTTTAAATTTAAAATCAATTAATTAACATATAATGTATTATTGGTTTCAGAGGTACAGGTCTGTGATTCATCAGTCTTATTTTTTTATTTTTTAAAGATTTTATTTATTTATTTTACAGAGAGATTACAAGTAGTCAGAGAGGCAGGCAGAGAGAGAGGAGGAAGCAGGCTCCCTGCTGAGCAGAAAGCCCAATGCGGGGTTTGATCCCAGGACTCTGAGATTATGACCTGAGCCGACGGCAGAGGCTTTAACCCACTGAGCCACCCAGGCACCCCTCATCAGTCTTATATAACACCCAGTGCTCATTACATCATATGCCTTCTTTAATGTTCATCACCCAGTTACCCCATCCTTCCACCCCTCTCCCCTCCAGCAATCCTCAGTTTGTTTCCTATGCTTAAGAGTCTCTTATGGTTTGTCTCCCTCTCTGGTTTTGTCTTATTTTATTTTTTCTGAATTTTAATTTTTTTTGATAATAGCTCTAAGGAGATGCAGTTGACACATACAATTCATTTTTTAATATGTACAATTTTATGGTTTTTCAGAGATGTGCAAACCTCACCTAATTAATTTTAGAACATTTTTATCATCCCCAAATGAAACCCCATAACCCTTAGCAGTCACCCTCATTTCTGTCCAACTTCCTCCACCCCCAAGGAACCTCTAATTTACTTTATGTCTGTATGGATTTGCCTCTTCTGGGCACTTCATATAAATGGAATCATAGAATATATTACTGGCTTCTTTCACTTAGCATAATGTTTTCAAGATTCATCCATGCTGTACCATACATCAGTATTATTGTCAAATAATGTTCCATTGTATGAATATACCATATTTTATTTATCCATCTCTCAGTTGATGGATATTTGGGCTGTTTCCAGTTTCTGGCTATTATAAATAATGCTGTTATGAACAGTGATGTACAAGTATTTGAATATCTCTTTCAATTATTTGGCTATACTTGAGAATGGGTGTTGGATCATATGGTAACTGTATGTTTAGCATTTTGAGGAACTGCCAGACAGTTTTTTCCAAAAGGGTTGCATCATTTTACATTCCCACCAGCGGTTTATGATAGTTCCAATTTCTCCATGTCCTTGCCAACTCTTGCTATATTATCTTTTTGATTATAGCCACCCTAGTGGGTAGGAAGTTGTATCTCACTATGGTTCTGAGTTACATTTCCCTAATGGCTAATGATGTTGAGTACCCTCCCTACTTTTTCAATATAAATATATCTTAATTGCCTTAAGTATTTCCTCTATATACATTTGGCCACATCCTATGGTATTATAACTTTTGCTTCAACCATCAGAAGTGATTTAAGAAACTCACAAGAACTAGCATAGTCTATTGTGTTTATCCCTCTTTTCACCATTAAGGTGTACTTCTTTCTTTTCTGAAGTTCTGAGCCTTATTCTGCTAACATTTCCATTAATAAAACTTCTTTTAGCCAATCTTTAAGTGTACGTTTGCTAGCAACAAATATTCTTCTTCATCTGAAAATTCCTTTATTTTCCCTTAATTCCTGACAGAATTTTTCTTGATACAGATCTGTGGTTGACCGTTTTTCAGCTTTTGAAAAATATTGTACCATTTCCTCCTGGCCTCTATGCTTTTAAATAAAAAATCTGGTGGGGAGCAGCAAGATGGCAGAGGAGTAGGAGACTGATTATCATCAGGTCCCAGGAATTCACCCAGAGAGCTATCAAACTATTCTGAACACCTACAAATTCTACCGGAGATTGAAGAGAAGAAGAGCAGCAATTCTAGGAACAGAAAATTGACCGCCTTCTGGAAGGTAGGATGTGCGGAGAAGTGAATCTGAGGCGACGGGAAGATAGACCCCGGGGGGAGGGGCCAGCTCCCGGCAAGGGAGCGAGCAGCGGAGCACAGACTCGGAACTGTTAGAAGTCGGCTCCACTGAGGGACGTCGCCCCAGAGACCAAGCAGGGGGTGAAGCCCCTGCAGGGACAGTGTGGTCTCAGGACCCATGGGGACACAAAAAGACCAGGGGTGTCTGAGCACGACCGAGCTCCCAGGTCGCAGAGAGAAGCCGGCGGGAGAGACGGAGCTGAGGTGAGGTGTCTCTCAGCTCGGGGTTACCTTGGGCTGTGATCTGAAGCACAGCCGGGCCACTGATCTGTGAGCAGGGACCCCACAGGCGGCAGACCGGAGAGACCCCCTCCTTCCTCCTCTGGGAGCAGTGGCGCAGGAGCGGCTGCAGGAATCTGCTGGGTTCGGAGATTCTAAACGGGGCCACGCCAGAGATAGAGACACTTGGTCACAGTCTGGGTGAGCTCGGAGAGCGGCCGGAGACCAGGAGACAGGAAGGACTGCTTCTCTCTGAGGCACACTGAGGACTGAGGCCCCAAGCTGTCGGCTCCTCCCGGTCGGAGACTGGGAGCCACCATTTTCAGTCCCGTCCTCCAACGAGGTACGGAAAGTGTTCAGGGAACAAAAGCTCCCGAGAGCGAACCTGAGCTGATTACTTAGCCTGGCCCCTGGAGAGGGCGCTGGGAATCCGCCTCAGGCAGAGACACCTGAGAATCACAGCAACAGGTCCCTCCCCCAGAAGACCAAGGAAAAACAAAACAAAACAAAACAAAACAAAACAAAACAAAACAAAAACCATCCAGTCAAAGTCAAGTTCAAGATTGCTAAGCATTGCGGAACTCCAGAACTATGGAAAAGCAACGGAGACAATTCATGGCTTTTTCACCATGATTCTTCAGTCGTTCAAAGTTAAATTCATTGAATTTTTTTCTTTGAATTTTTTTCTTACTTTTTTCTTTTTTCTTTTTTTTTTTTTTT
>LNAC01000363.1:270543-287019 GCA_002007465.1 Ailurus styani | reverse complement strand
GCAAGGGAAGCAAGGGCAAAAATGAACTATTGGGACTTCATCAAGATTAAAAGCTTTTGCACAGCAAAGGAAACAGTCAACAAAACCAAAAGACAACTGACAGAATGGGAGAAGATATTTGCAAATGACATATCAGATAAAGGGCTAGTATCCAAAATCTATAAAGAGCTTCTCAAACTCAACACCCATAAAACAAATAACCCAGTCAAGAAATGGGCAGTAGACATGAACAGACATTTCTCCAAAGAAGACATCCAAATGGCCAACAGACACATGAGAAAGTGCTCAACATCACTCGGCATCAGAGAAATACAAATTAAAACCACAGCGAGATACCACCTTACACCAGTCAGAATGGCTACAAAACTCTTTTAATCTTGCAAAACTAAAACTCTGTGCCCATGAAACAACTCTTCATTTCCCTCTACCCTTAGCACCTGTCAGTCATTATTCAATTCTCTCTGAATTTGACTACTCTGGGTACCTCACATGAGTGGAGTCATGTGGTATTTGTCTTTTTGTGACTGGCTGATTTCACTTAGTATGATGTCCTTATGATTCATCCATGCTTTAAGCATGTCAGAATTTCTATCCTTTTTAAATCAGCCATTTCTTCAAGTCCTCTTTCAGTACTTCTTTTTCTCTCCTCTCCTTTTGGACACTGATGATATGAATATTATTTTTTGTTATTATCCCACAGATTTCCTGAGGCTTTGTTCATTTTTTTCCAGTCTAGATTCTCTTTGTTGTTCAGACTGAGTAAATTCTATCATCTGTTATCTCCACTCTACTATTGAGCCCATTCACTGAGTTTGTTTCATTTATTTTTTTTAGTTCTATATTTTTGATTTGCTTTTCTTTAAATAATTTCTA
The DNA here is from genome assembly GCA_002007465.1 of Ailurus styani. Taxonomy (NCBI): domain Eukaryota; kingdom Metazoa; phylum Chordata; class Mammalia; order Carnivora; family Ailuridae; genus Ailurus; species Ailurus styani. The sequence goes on along the minus strand of LNAC01000363.1, from coordinate 286,146 downwards.
TTTCTTTGATGAGATTTTTGTATGTTTTTTAAAAAAATTTGTAATTACTTGTTGGATCATTTTTATTATGGGTGCTTTATAATCCTTGTCAGATAAAATCTGTTTCATCTGAGTGTTGGTATCTGTTCTCATTCATGAGTTATTTTTTTTTTAAACTGGGAGGTTTTTGGATACTGTATTATTAGACAAGATTATATTTAATTTTCTTTTTAAGGAGGTGGTGTTGAGGTATAATGTGAGGGTTGAGTATGTGTGCATGTTCCTGCTGCATCTCACTGACATGACCTTTGTAAAAGTGGGGCACTGACTCATACTTCCTTGTTGCAAATGGGTGGAATGGAAGTTCAGCTACCTCTTTGGCTCTGCTGGCACTATCCCAGTGAAAGTGGGGCACTGATCCACAGGGCTTCTGGGTTTTGTTATCTTTTATTCCTGGCTTTTATTATCTTTGAATGGAGCTATAAGCTCAGCTCCCTTGTGGGACCTGCTGACACCAGGGGAAGGGAAAGAAAAGTACCAACTAGCTCTACCTTTACCAGCTCATTAATGTAGGACTCATTGATGCTGACTGGGGATAAAGGCTCAGCTCTCCACTGGGCCCCACTGAAATGGGGGTGTAATGGGGGTAGGTGTGTTGACTAACCCTGGTTCATACTGCTTCTTTCAGTCTCATTATTATTGGATGGGTGTACAGGTGCAGCTTCCTACTGGGTGTCCCTGAAAACAGGAGTGGGGGAAAAGCAGAGTGTTTACTAGCCTTGATATGCATCCCTTTATTCAGTTTCTTTGGCGTGAAGGGGGTGGAAGCTCAGTCTCTCCATTGGGTCCCACTAATACGGAGATTGTGATGGAGTCCAGTGGTGACTAGCCCTGCTTTGCACCTAGTTGTTAACTCTTTTTGTTTCTGGCTGTGAATGAGGCAGCTTAGCTTGCCACTGGACTGAGATGACAATACTCTGGAAGGAGAATAGAAGCACCAACTACTTCTGCCAAATAGGGGATTAGAAGGATTGCCTGCCCAATTCTGCCAACACCGTCCCAACGGTAGGGTAGGAGCATGCTGCCTGCTTTTTTGTGGAAAGGAGAGGAGTGAATTATTACTTCCTATTAGGCTCCATTGAAACAGGGAGGCAGTGGGGAGGGTGTGATTTTTCTGTTGGTGTTTGACTACAATAGAGCGGGTAGTGTTAAAAAGGTTTTCTGTTGTTAGGCAACCCTTTCCTCCTTTCCTTTAGATCAGGCTTTTCTTAGAGATGTTTTTGTCTGTGCCTGTTGGCAGTTGTGGACTGGAGGCTCCTGTAGTGACCTGTCTGGGATATATGGAAGGCAAAAAGGAAACCTAGGGAGTATACCACTGTATTGTTCCTCAAGTTCTGAGGCCGTCTACCTGTTGTTTCCACTTATCAGTCTTGTTTGTGTGTCTTATGCCCAGGGGATGTTAGTGTAAGAGGGAGGACCTAGAAGGAAAGGGGTTTCTTCATCTTGGCAGAAACATAAGTCCTTCTATTTTCTTTTTAAGAAAAAAATCAGCAGAGCATACAACATCTTCAAAAATGGATTATTTTTGACATCTAAGGGGATTTCTGACAGCAGTAATGATTTAAGGAATAAACCATAGTGAAAGACTATCGAGGAAAACTTAAAGAGATGGAAATTTACTAGGTTTATGAAAGGCAGTGAAAAATACCTTTCCTAATTTCAAGGGAGATTTGTGTAATGTTAAACTGATTACTCTTGGTGTGGCCCAAGTTCTCTTTCTATATAATGCTCTTTTGTGGGTTTATAAAGCTTTTTGTTTCTTGGGGAAAGATGTAAGTAGCAGGAAAACTTTGGCTCCTCGTACATAAAACAAGATTTGACATTCACAGTTACTGTTAAGTAAAAGTGAGACTGGTAGAAGTAGGTTCTCCTGGAGGGTTGTCATAGCAGCAGCTTTAACTCTCATAAGGCAATAGCAGAACATTTTCCCATACACACGTTCTCAACTCAAAGTAATACTGACTTTTACTTGTTGGGATTCTTGGTGTAAACTATATAATCCAAATTCGACATTTCAGAAAAGGCCAATATCTTCACTTCACAACCCCTGTTTTATATGCCATTTTCTGGTCCTTAAACTCTCCCCTCCCCCTCAAACCAGGATGCTTCAGATGTTGCTGCATTACTGGTACCAGACTGATTACAGGACTGAATATTACAAGGAAAAAACCAAGTGTCTGACCATGCTAAGTCACTTGGAGGCAGTATATTTGAAAGAACTTTGGAGTCAAAAAGACCGAGGATTAATTATTGAATATGCCACTAACTAGTTGTGTGGGCTAATTACTTAATCTTTCCAAGCCACAGTTTACTCATCTGTAAAATGAGAACAATCCTATAGACTTAACAGGATGGTTATGAGAATTCAGTGACATAAAACACATAACATAAGGGCCTAAATTTGGTGCTCAATAACACTGAAAAAGCTTCTAAGGAACATGACTAGCCTCTGACAATTATGTCTATATTCATCCAATATTTCTCCCACTTGACCATGTAATGACTTGTTTCCTGCTTCTCCCATGCCTTAAATTCAATCTCTGTACTTACACATGTTACAGCTTATGGGACAAAGAGCCTATCATTCATTTGGAACAGGAAAAGACTGAAATGCTCATTTTATCCTGATATTTATAATTAGTTACTACTTGCAGTCTTCAGAATAGAAGCCCACAATGCTCAAAGAAAGGAAAAAACAATTAAAAAATTTTGCAATGCATCTGGAATATTTCTTGCTCAATTCTCTTATATTTTATAGTACACGTTTGTTTCTGTAGTACAAGATTGCTTTTATGGTGTAGGAATGGGGAAATTGAACCTAAATTTTTAGTTGTAATGGTGTATTAATGATACTGTATACCACTAGTAATAATGTCCAAGGTCTATCCCATCATCTCTATAATGGTAAAGAGAGATGAACACCACCAAGACAGTAGTTTGGGGATGGGAATATGTCCTGTGGCTTTACTAAGATTCTAAACTTTCATTCAAAAAATTCACTTTTATGATGTATGGAAGTGTTGAATCATTATATTTTACACCTGAAACTAATATTACACTGTATGTTAACTAACTGGAATTTAAATAAAAACTTTAAAAATTCACTTTTAGTTTCTTCCACTCAGAAACATTAAAGCAAGCACATGCCCTGGAACCCTAGCGGAATGCTTATGGCTAGAAAAAGTTTCCAGCCAAAAATCTCTTTAAAAAGCCCAGGGTACCCAATACTCAGGCAAGAAAAGTTCAGAATGAATACTTTAAGGATAAGATTAGGTTTGGAAGCATCAAAAGGCAAAATGAACACCTGCCAAGGGGGGCAAACTATGACAGGGAGACTTCATTTTTGTTCCTATCTTTTCTCACTACATGCACCCTCTGCTCAAATTACTTACATTTCTGAGGTTGATATTCTGTTTGTATGTAAAATGAGAATACCCTCCATTTCATGTGCAGGAATAATGTGAGGATTAGAATGCCTAGCACAATGGCCAGATCACAGTAGGAATACAATAATGAAAGCTATTTTTAGAACTGAGCTTGAGGTCTATATCATAGCACTTGGTTTATAATAAATGAATTAAAGATAGGTTAAATAGTTTTATGAAACAATTTTAAGTCGGCCTAAAATGAACGTAATTTCATAGTTGAAAGAAACCCTAAAGGTCATTGAAAGTTTTTGATTTAAATGTGTAAGAGTTTTGTTCTGGCAGAAATTTGATCTTATGTTGTAATCAGCTCAGACAAATTCTTTTGCTGCCATACTCTATGACTAAGTTATTCAGAAGAAAACATGTGTTATTAGAGCCTAACAGTTAACATCATAGTTAAGTGTTATAGCATACTTACTATAGTAGGTCTTTGTAGGCAAAATTCAATCAATTTAATAAACACACCAAGTATATCAATTATATGTTAAAGCACTGATATAACAATATGACTATAATCTTACTCCATTTCTGCCAACTGAAAGACAGGAAGAAGTGGTCCTTACAAAAGGGCAAGGAAGAGGAAGTATTGACTTCCTGTTTCCCAGTTTAGACCACTCGGTTCTGTAGGGAAACTAATGTGGCAAAGGTAGACTACCATTGTCAAAGAAACTATGGAGACCTGAAATCATAGTAAAATTAGAGCCATTTGAGTTGTGACTGAACATCAAATCACAAGGGGAGTAAAAAACATACCCTGTATTTTTCCTTTTTATGTTATAACAGAAGCAATAAAAATAAGGATGAACACAAGTGACAAAAGAAAAAATAGATATAGTGGATTTCATCAAAATTAGAAACTTACGTGCAGCAAATGATAATGAGAAAGTAAAAAGACTACCTACAGAATGGGAGGGAATATTTACAAATCATATACCTTACAAGAATTAAATCCAGAATATATATAGAACTCAATAATAAAAAGATGGGGCACCTGCATGGTGCATTTGGTTAAGTGTCAGCTCTTGTTTTCAGCTCAGGTGGTGATCTTAGGGTCATGAGATCAAGCCCTGCATCACGCTCCATACTCAGCATGGAGTCTGCTTGAGGTTTTCTCTCCCTCTCCCTTTGTCCCTCCTGCTCATACTCTCTCTCTCTCAAATAAATACATGATTAAAAAAAGAACTCAATAATAAAAAGAAAAATAATCCAGTTGAAAAATGAGCAAAAGATCTGAGCAGACATTTCTCCAAAGATTGTATACAAAGAGTCAATAGGCACATGAAAAGATGCTCAACATTATTCATCATCAGGGAAACATAAAGCAAAACCACAATGAGAGACCACTTCACACCCAATAGATGGCTATAATAAAAAAGACAGGTAATAACAAGTGTTGGTGAGGATATGGAGAAATTGGAACCCTTAAACACTATTAGTGGGATTATAAAATTGTGCAGCTGCTTTGGAAAGCAGTCTGGAAGTTCCTCAAAAGATAGAACACAGAGTTAGTATTTGATCCTTAAATTCTACTCCTCAGTCTATACCTAAGAGAGATGAAAACATATTTTCATTAAAATGTATACATGGAAGTTAACAGTATTATTCATAACAGCCCAAAGTGGAAACAACTCAAACATCCATAAACTAATGAATGGATAATATATGGTATATTTCTACAATATTATTCATCCATAAAATGAATGAAGTACTGATACATACTTCAATATGTATGAACCTTGCAACATAAAGCTAATTAAAGTAAGCCAGACACAAAAGGACAAATGTTGTATGATTCTATTTATATGAGGTACCTAGAAGAGGCAATGTCACAGAGACAGAAATTAGAAGAGTGGTTACTAGTAGCTGGTGGGAGTGGGGAAAGGGGAGTTAGAGTTTAATGGATAGAGAGTTTCTCTTTGTGAGGGTAAAAAAGTTTTGGAAATGGAGAGTAGTGACAGTTTCAAAACATTGTGACTGTACTTCATACCACTGAATTGTATCCTTAAAAGTGGATAAATGGTAAATTTTATGTTACATATATTTTACCACAAAAAAGAAATGAAATATTGATATATGCTACAAAGTGGATGAACCTTGAAACCATTATGCTAAGATAAAGAAGTCAGACACAAAAGACCATTGTATGAGTCCATTAACATGAAATGTCCAGAATAGGCAAATGTATTGAGACAGAATATGCATTAGTGGTTGCCTAGGGCTGGGGAGAGAATGGAGGTGTTGGGGAATGATAGCTGAAAAGTTTTTTTGAGGTAATGAAAATGTTCTAAAATTGATTTTGCTGCTGGTTGTACAACTCTGTGAATATTCTAAAAATTACTGAGTTGTACATGTTAATGGGTGAAGTGTATGGTATGTGAGTTATATCTCAATAAAGCTGATTTAAAACAATAATGAGGATTATAACAGTCAATAATTAGTGAGCAATATATTAGGTGCTTTGGAATTTTGCTGTGTGTAATATTTAATATAATATTTGTATTATTGGGTTTAGTTATTTTAATAAAATGTTCTATTTTAATTTAAAAAAAGATAAAAATGAGCTAATATCATTTTCTCCAATAAATTACATCTGTCTAAAGGCTAGCATTTTTTACTATACTGACAAAGGCCAAAGTACTTTGTGGCTACATTTGCAAACTACAGAGGAAGCTTACGGGAAATGAATTTTCTTCTGAATGTTGGAAGTGCAAATGTAATCACATCTGAAGAACCTCATATTTATATGGTGTTTAATTTACAAAGCACTTTCTGATATATTTTTTTAATTTAAATTTTACTTAGTTAACATATAGTGCAATATTGGTGTCTGGAGTAGAATTCAGTGATTCATCACTTAGATACAACACCCAGTGCTATAAAAACAAGTGTCCTCTTTATTACCCATCTCCCATCTAGTCCAGCCCCCACCCACCTCCCTCCATCAACCCTCAGTTTGTTCCCTATTGTTAAGAGCCTCTTATTGGTTTGTTTCCCTCTCTTTTTCTTTTCCCCCCTCCACATATGTTCATCTGTTTTCTTCCTTAAATTCCACATACGGGTGAGATCATATAGTATTTGTCTTTCTCTGACTGACTTATTTCACTTAGCATGATACACACTGGCTCCATCCATGTCATTGCTAATGGCAAGATTTCATTTTCTTGATGGTTGAGTAATATTCCATTGTGTGTATCTTCTTTATCCATTCCTGATATGGATAAATCATTTTTATCCATTCCTGACATATTTTCTGAAGTACTTATGCTGTTATTACCCTTGTAAAGTGATCAGGATGAGTGTTAGGCCATCTACCTTCCATGTCCAAGATATTAAGTAGAAGTTTGATCCATCTAAGTCCCACAGTTAGTAGTTGGACTGGATCTGAATTCTAAATCTATTTTCTGCCAACTGCTCTGTTTAATCTAACATTCTGTTCAATCAGATCACACAGTGCTCCATAAACAGGACACATTTCTGTATAGCAAAAGCAAACTAAAATGTGAAAAATATAGAAACAGGCCATTAATATATAAAGCGCTTATAGGTTGTCCATTTGTTTATAATTCCAATTTACTGTTTTGTGATCTCTGGACAAGTTTACTATGTTATTTGTATTTACGGCTTTTAAAAAAGGCATGAATAGCATAAGAGAAACCCAGGCAAGGTTTAGGACAAATGGGTTCTAGGTAATAATATTGTTGTTAAGTATTTTCTGGATATGTGCATTAGATCTAGACACGGTCTCTAACTTTAAGGAAGTGCCAATCTAACAGGAAGTAAGACAAAAACAAACACATGACCAATAAACAAATAAATTGGAACTGAAGAGTAAAGAGAGTTAGGTTAGAGGAAAAATGATAATGGACTTGAGGGTAGACAGGATGGCTTTGAACAATGACTTAAAAAGAGTTTCAGAAAAGCCTTGGTGGGAATGCCTACTTCAAGTCTGTCATTTCACTGTTAAAGGGAGAGGAAAGAGATCCTAATCAGAATAGCAGTAAGACTGCAGTTTGTATTTAATTTTCTCACGCAGGTCTCAACAAATGCAAAAAATGAGATCATACAGAATATGACTTAAAAGTTCATTGGTATGTTTCTTAAGAATATAACATTGCGTGAATTCACTTCACTGAATGGACAGCAAGGAAAAATGTCAAATTATTTGTTGTTTTTCCAATAAATACATCCAGAATCATTGAACTTATCAATCAATAATGTGAACAAAGAAAATAGCTTCTGTAATTTCCATGGCACTTGAAACAGAAGCTATTCCTCTATTAATGATTTTTATATAGAGACTCAGGCAATATGGAAAGAACATTTTCAAGATCTAGCATATAATCCAAATCTGAGCTTTGTATTCTTTTCTCCCTTGAGCTACCTCCATTAAACTGTTTTCTAAGAATAGAGAGGAACCTATGACAGAAGAGAAATGGATGCATCTTGTTTTATTCAGATTGTTACACTTTCACCAGAAGCCTTTCTTGGAGATCAATACATGGAAACAGTGATTCCAAATTCTGGTTTTACAATATCCCATTGGCTTTCTGATTTTTTCCAGGGATATCAGGAAACTCTTAAAAAATTAATTTCAGTTCACTTTAGCTTTTAGTATAAATATATGCTAAATAGCATTTCTTTTGGGGAGGAGAAGAGTCTGGGCCAGGGAAAGAAATCCAAAATTCAGCTAACATGACAGTATTCCCACTCTAGAGGTAGGAATCACTGATTTAGTTCTTTGCTTGGCACAAAACCAAGCTATGAACTTCCATTGCTTTGCTGGTCACAGAGAATGCTTGAAAGGAGAAGGATAAAGCTGATGCTCAGGTTCTAAAGTTAAAAACACACATACCTAGAAAGCTACTTAATTGTTAATAGTGGCTATGTCTGCAAACCAAGGTTGTGGTGCTGCTTTCCTGTGTTAAATCAAATTTCTCTAATGCCTAACTTTTTTTTTTTTAAGAAGAAGCATGCACTGCTTTCCTATTTATTAAAACTTTCTATTGAGGGGCACTTGGGTGGCTCACTCAGTTAAGCATCTGACTCTTGGTTTTGACTTAGGTCATGATCTCAGGGTCTTGAGATTGAGCCCTGCATTGGGCTCCCTGCTCAATGGGGAATCTGCTTCCCCTCTTGCTCTGTTCCTTCCCCTGCTCATGCTCTCTCTCTCTCTAAAATAAAAAAATAAATCTTTAAAAAACCCTTTCAACTGAGATTTCAGAGCCAAAAATAAAATAAATTAGGATTATTAAGCCTAAAAAGACAAACTAAATAGCTTTAAGTCTGAAAACAGCTGGTTATAAATATAAAGACTAGTGCTCTAGAATTCTTACACCACCATTGTCCAACAGATATATAATGTAAGACAAGTTTTAGCCACAAATGTAATTTTAAATTTTCTATTAGCCATATTAAAAAGTAAAAAAGTGAAATTAATTTCAATATTAAATTCTAACTCAACATATCCAAAATATTGTAATTTCAACATGTAATCAATGTAAACATGTATTGACAAGATGTTTTACATTGCTCTTTTTGGTACAAAGTCTTTGAAATCTGGCATGTATTTTACATTTATAGCATATCTTAATTCACACTGGTCTATGTGTAACTCTATTTATTTATGATTTTTATTAGTTTCAGAGGTAGAATTCAGTGATTCATCAGCTACAACCCACTCACCTCCCCTCTAGCAACCCTTAGTTTGTTTCCTAGTGTTCAGCATCTCTTATGGTTTGCCTCCCTCTCAATTTTCATCTTATTTTATTTTTCCTTTCCTTCCCCTATTCAGTTAGTTTTAAAAAACAGTGTAACAAGCACCTGGGAACCAATTGCTCACATCTTATTTTATTTTTCCTTTCCTTCCAACAGTGTAACAGGTGTAAAAAGCACGTGGGAACCAATCACTCAAAACAAAAACTAGGACTTTATAAAAACTTACATTCAACCATGCAGCTACTTCTTACTCTCATCTCCCTATCTCTCCCCCACCAAAGGTAAACTATCCCAAATCCTGTGTTCACCATTCTCTCAACTTCCTTTCCATATAATTGTATCACATTTATATTATATTTCTAAAAAGCGTTTTTTTATATAGCCTTAGTTGTTTGTAACTACATAATGTTTATTATGCTCTATTTAATAGTTTGGGAATTACTTTTTTTCAGCATTCAAATAGGTTTTTCATTATGATAGGTCCAAGGTAATTTGTTTCTTAAATGCATTTAATACATATTTTTTATTTTTTCTGGTTTTATTAAGATATAATTGACACATAACATTAGTTTATGGTATACAAGATAACAATTTGATATATGTATATATTGTGAAATGATTACCACAATAATTTTAGTTACTATCCATCACTACACATAGTTACAAATATTTTTTCTTATGATGAGAACTTTTAAGATCTACTCTCTTAGCAACTTTCAAATATACAATGCAGTATTGTTAACTATAGTTGCCAAGCTGTACACTGTATCCCCAGGGCTTACTAATCTTATAACAGGATGTCTGTACCTCTTAACCATCGATGTTCTCTGCTTCTATGAGTTTTTTTAGATGCCACATATGAGTGAGATCATACAACTTCTTTTTCTGACTTATTTAATTTAGCAAAATGCCCTCAAGGACCATCCACACTGTCACAAATGGCAAGATTTTCTTCTATTTTACGGCCAAACAATATTCCATTGTATGTGTGTGTATATATACATGCGCACCCCCCCCCCACATCTTCTTTATCCACTCATCCATTGATGAACACTTATGTTGTTTCCATGTCTTGGTTATTAAAAAGAATGCTGCAGTGAACACGAAGGGTGTAGATATCTCTTTGAGATAGATATTTTATTTCCTCTAGATATACACCCAGAACATACATGGCTTTTTGTGTTGGCGACAACTGCAACATAGGGGATTTACTTTTTATAAGCTAAAAATTATATTTGTAAGATTCACCCATACCAGTAAGTATTGCTGCAGTTCATTGGTTTCCCTGTTTAAGATTTCATTGCATGAATATGCCATATTATCCATATACTATTTTATTGATGGGCATTGGGGTTGTTAGATTTTGCTATTGTATATTCTTGTCTAAGTCTGCTATTGTATACATGTAAGAGTTTCTTTTGGGGAGAGATCTAAGAATTTACAATTATCACCCAACTGAAACAACTATGTAATGGATGAAGGAGAAGGCAATGGAGATCAGCCACAGGGAGTTCCAATATAGGTCAGAACCAGTAGGAAGAGCAATTGGTAGGAATGGGGCTGCTTGTGGAGTCCCAAGAAACATTGTGAGTGGCAGTCGGTCCTACTTTTCCAATCATGTTTTGATCTACTGGGTTGTAGCATATGGAGTTAAAGCCTAGAACAGTAGCAGCAGGAATAGCCAGGCCTTCCAGCTCAAGGTTCCCATACAAATTTTGACCATGCCACAACATCCTGAGAACTTGGGTCCTGTTTTCCCTATATCCTCCATACTTGCCTTGTTCTTGGTGGTCAGTTCCCTTCCTATGCATCCCTCAAGTTGTCTTTCTGCACTGGGCCATATGCAGGTATATGCTAGATGTACTGACAAGGCAAGAGAAGAGCTTCACTTTTGGTGTATATGAGAACGTTCTTTGGGAGTGACAAAAAGATGGAAAATTCTAAAATAAGGAGTTTTTTTCTGTCTTAGACTGTGTTAAAGTTCATCACTATGAGCACAGTAAGAATAACCTCTAGGAGTTAGGGCTTACATAGCTGGTTGTAATGGAAAAACATCAATCTGGAACTGTTAGCTGGATTGACTACAGGGGAATGATTTTGAAGGAAGAGGGGCTAAGGAATTTATATAAAGTTAGGAATGAGACAAAGTACTAGGTAGTTCTGGATTTAAGGCAAGGGCCTGGCACTGAAGAAAAGGGAAATTACACAGGTGCATATGAATATACAGAACTCAGATTTGCCCAGGGCTTTACATTTTAAAAAAGTACTTTTCAAATCACATATTTAATTCCCACAGTAACCCAGCAAAGTAGGTATTACCATTAATTCTATTTTATAGGACTTAAGGCTGAGAGATTAATTAGCATGTTAAAGTCTCCTAACAAGTAAGTAGCAGACCTGCAACTTGAACCCAGGTCCCTAAATGTGACAACAATACTACCCCAGTGATTTACAACTAAGGTACTGAAGTGTGTTGCAGGTATTATTGCTATCAAAGTACTAAAAGTACTGAAATAGATTTCATGGTGTTTCCATAATAGTGTCATTCTCATTTGCACCTCCAAGAGATTTTCCTGAGCAAAAAAGAAATGGGTCTAGTTATGGAACTCCAAGGACCCCAGGAAAGAAGTCCCACATGTGAATGCTATCCAAACTCTGAATTATGGCAACCAAAGATCAAGATCTGCCATACTATACCACAGCAGTCAGAGAAGTAATGAAATCCGGGGAATGAAGGGTGAAATAATATGTGATGATAAATGACAATGTAATTTTTATTTCTTCATTTGTGTTTAAATGTGAGAATGGAACATTATATGTATTGTAAATAACTGTCCTTTGAAGAAGCCATTTGTGGATGGCATGGTTACTGTGGAACAGGAATAGAACTAGAAAGGGCCTGTAGGTTGCTCCTTCATGAAGAAATAATTTATAACAATTCCTTCCCTCGATATGTCAAAGACCTACCAAGTATTTGCCATTATATATATATATATATAACGTCTATGGCTTCATAGACATCTTCATTATCTACTGCCTGTCTCTTAAGATCTTTCAAGTACAATTAATCATTGAACAACATGGGGTTTTGGGGTGCTGATCTCCTGCACAGTCGAAAATCTGTGTAAAACTTTTGACTCCCCCAAAACTTAACTACTAACAGCATACTATTGGCCAGCGTACTTTACTGATAACATAAGCAGTAGGTTAACATGTATTTTGTATGCTGTATGTATTATATACTATATAATTACAATAAAGTAGGTTAGAGAAAACAAAATGTTATTAAGAAAATCATAATGAAGAGAAAATACATTTACAGTGCTGTATTGTGTTTATCAAAGAAAATCTGCATAAAAGTGCACCTGTGCAGTTCAAACCCATGTTGTTCAAGGGTCAACTGCATAGCTTTCTCTATTATAAGAGAGTATACTTCAGCATGGACCTATGGCATGTTTTCTTTCAATATGTAAACATTCATTAACTCCTTGCGTATTTATCCTATGCTAGTTGCCATAGTGAGTTAGAAGGGACCCCTAATCTCTTGTGGCTTATTATCTAGCTGAGAAGATGAGAAAAATACATGAAAGAGATCTATAAAATATAAATGTCTTAAACATGCACATGGAAGAATGTAAACTAAGAAGATGAGCTGTCTGGAGAGAAGTTCATTAAAGCCTCTTAAAGGTCATGAAACTTTAGAGCTGGATTCTAAACAGATGGATAAGACAAGATGTGCGAGAGGTGACTAATTTAGTAAAAGCAAGAGGCTGTACCTAGCAAGGTTTGGTCAAAAAAGTAAGAACACTTATTTTTCTGCTTTGGCTACCGTCCCATGGTAATGTCACGTGATATGTTAAGAATAAGTAAAACTTCTTGCACAGAGCACAGGGTGTTATTTGCAAACAATGAATCATGGAACACTACATGGAAAACGAATGATGTACTGAATGATGTAACATAATAAAAAAAAGAATAAAACTTTGGTTTTCTTATTGCTTTGAAATCCCCAAACAAGTTACCTCTTACAAAACATATTTTTTTCTGTATTCAACTTTTATGAGAAGTAACACTTCACATTTGTACATTATTGTATAGTTTACATAGCATTTGCATCTATACCATCTTTTTATTGACCCTTACACAATCCCATGAAATGACATGGAAGCTGACTTGCCTCAAGTTAGAGAACCAGTAAGTGGGGGAGCTCAGGACTTAAATTCAGATTAGATTCAGCTCAATCTTTATCATTTACATGTACAGTTTTGACCAATAATTGATATTTGTAAATGATATTCTTAAGGTCTTATAAGATTCTGATGTACCTCTTGCATCAGGAATTATTAAATTAAGTCACGGGTCATTTTTATGTTTAGCCTGTTTGGTTATTCATATTTAAAAAATCCATATCAGGTATTTTAGAATTTATTACATAACCTTTAAGATGTCTTCTAGTAGAGCTGGTTAAATACTATACATCAGATTTTTTAAAAAAAAATCAGATTTCTATATAATTATAATGTTACATAGTTTTCAGCTGTATGCATAGTTAACACCTCACTTACTTGGCACCATAGAAGTGGGGGTGCAGAGATGAGTTTTCTGGATAACTAAAACTGACTCCAAACCAGCAAACTTTGAAATCTGACAGAAATCTTTCTAAAATGTTTTGAGACTTCTTTGTCTTGTTAGGTCAGATACAGTTGTCTGTTGAGGACTAAGCATCACTATGAAAATTCCGTACTGGACCATACAATGAGGTGCTAGTGTCTACTATGGAGCAAAGTGAAGTTTGAACCCCTACATGAATGGGCCACGTGATTTCATTTTTCTAGTTCTGTTTTTCGAATTTTTCTGTTCTTTATACTGATAACTGCACCTTCTTAGAGTATTAGTTTTCTCACATCTAGTGGATCCCTTCTCTCATTTTATTTGGTTGTCAAGACAACTAAGCTCATTATCAGTAAGCAACCCTTATTTCATATACAACACTAAATCAAGATGCTTAGTAAAGTTGGTACTACTCCTCTCTTACAGGTGTAGAGTGAGAGGCTTCAATGGCTTGAGATTTTGTTTGCAGATCATAGGGCTTTCATACCACCTCCTCTTGGGTATCCAGGCTGTGTTCTGGATGTTTGAAGTTGCTAAATAAAAGACCTTTGAATAATCAGGGTATACTGAGAATATATTTTATTTACAAAACTCACATTATATATATTTCTGCAAATGGACAAAATCAGATGTAACAAACTATCAATAGTAATAGCAGTTTTTGATATTCAATTTTTATTCTTTTATTCTTAATTCATTGGTGGGAGAAGAAAAAGAACTCTTAAGACAAGGTTTATATAAACTAAAGACTCTGGGCGCCTGGGTGGCTCAGTTGGTTAAGCGACTGCCTTTGGCTCAGGTCATGATCCCGGAGTCCCGGGATCGAGTTCTGCATTGGGCTACCAGCTCCATGGGTAGTCTGCTTCTCCCTCTGACCTTCACTACTCTCATGCTCTCTCTCTCTCTCAAATAAATAAATAAAATCTTTAAAAAAATAAAGACTCCAACTTGATCTTTAATAGCACTTTATATTTTCTAAGTGCTTTAGCATATATTATCTCCTTTGATCCTCACAATCCTGTGAAATAAGCAGAACAGCTTCTTTTCTCAACTATAAAAGTGGTTAAGAGACTGTGATGTTTGAAAAAAAGCATTCTAATTTATTTTATCTATAATCTGAGTAGGTAGATTAGTACTATTTTCATTTTACAGTTGATATTAATAATTACCAATTATTGAGCTCCTGTTATGTGTCAGCATTGAATTAGGAATTTGATACTACTCTAATCCTTCTTTTTTTTTAAAGATTTTATTTATTCATTTGACACAGAGAGAGAGATTACAAGTAGGCAGAGAGGCAGGCAGAGAGAGAGGAGAGAGGAGGAAGCAGGCTCCCTGCTGAGCAGAGAGCCCGATGTGGGCCTNTCATGACCTGAGCCGAAGGCAGAGGCTTTAACCCACTGAGCCACCCAGGCGCCCAACTCTAATCCTTCTAATAGCTTATCAAAGAAAGTATCATTATTGTCTTTATATAATGAGAAAACGTATGCTAGGAGAGGTTACATGACTTGGCCAAGGCCACGAAGCTAAAAGTAGTAGAGCTAAAATTTGAAATTAGGTCTCAGTGATTTTTACAAAAGATTTATTAATTTAATTTAATTTAATTTTTAAAAAGACTTATTTATTTGAAAGAGAGTGAGAGAACATAAGCAGGGAGGAGGGGCAGAGGGTGAGGGAGAAGCAGAACCCACACTGAGCAGGAAGCCCAATGTGGGACTCTCTCCAAGTACTCTGGGATCATGACCTGAGCTGAAGGCAGACGCTTAACCGACTGAGCCACGCAGGTCCTCCTTACTTATTTATTTGAGAG
>LNAC01000363.1:236269-270397 GCA_002007465.1 Ailurus styani | reverse complement strand
GAGAGAGAGAGAGAGAGAGAGAGTGGGAGTGGGCATAGGGGCAGAGGGCAAGAGAGGGAGAGAAGCAGACTCTCTGCTGAGGATGGAGCCTGCCGTGGGGCTTGATCTCAACATACTGAGATCATGACCTGAGCCAAAATCAAGAGTGGGATGCTTAACTGACTAAGCCACCTAGGTGCCCCAAATCTCTATGATTTAAAATTTGAAATCAGGTCTATGTGGCTTTAAATTCTATGTTTTTCCTTTACCCTAAGCTGTCTGAGAGAGAAATCAAGGGTCAGAATGATTGTTGTTAAAAGCAACTGAGTTTTTCTTTCCTGTAGTATACTTTATCCATGTACTGGGAGCTTTACTGTACTAAATTCATGCCTTATTTCTGATAGCATCTGGATTTTGGCATACTATGCTAGGGGATGGGAAGAACAGATTAGATTCAAAATGCCAAAGTGAAACTTGAAAACAACCTCTGAGTTAAAATATTTGTACCACAAATATACCCTTCTCCTTTAAATAGGTTACAGTGTAAACCTCTTATAAAAAGCTTTGGAGATGGCTTGTAAAGATAATGCACTATACAAACCAATGACTTTGTGACTCATGTAAGAAGTTTTTTTTTCTTTTGAACAAAAGAGAGATTTAAATGTGTGACCTGCAATATAAAATTTCATTTTTGGAAGCATGCAAATCATACTTTAAAATTTGATCATTTCAATGCAGTTTATTTTTTTAAAGAGATGAAATATATCTGAAATTTGAGGAGAGAATCAGATTGCTGTATTTACAATAACTGAACATCCTCTCAGGAGATACTGTGAAGCTATCATGAGAAACAAATTCTTTTTCCATTTCCTTTTTTAAGAAATCATATTTCTAAACAGATTATGATCAAAACATAGTGAATTACCAAGTCAATCTTCTTCCCTCTCTTCTGGCACAATGTAAGATAATGATGCACTGAATTTCATCTATAAGGATGACACTACTAACTTTCTGGCAGCAGGCCAGGCCCATGAGTTGTTTTGTTATAGGGAGAAGAGATCTGCACAAAGCCACCTTCTATCTAGTACACCATTTGACAAATAGCATGGATTGGTTAGAACCTTGGCTTGGAGTACATAGAGCCTAAGTTAGGCTAGACTCTTAAGAACTGACCTAAAGCACTGCAGTACTAGATTCATTAAAGGAGCTGTATACTAGCAGTGGTACTAAAATGCAGCCAAGACTCAAGTCTACAGCAAAGCATCCCTGGTACTTTATTTCAGAACAGCTCTCTCTACATTTCTGAACATGTTAATGGCATAGGATCTATGTCTTCTAAGTCAGCTTAGAGTCCTAAACAAGAAAGCAGGATCAATCATTGATTCTAAATTATATTAAGGTTCTAAATGTATTTTGCTACCTTGCACCAGAAACTCATATGTAGAATATCAGGGAAATTAAAACTGCTACCAAAGTTAAAAACCATTACACGTGGCTTATAGATCTTGTATTTAGTAAAAAGGAAGAGTTGTGTTGGACTTGCTAATATTTCTTTCTTAAGTGTATGGAGGGTAAAAGAAAG
The DNA here is from genome assembly GCA_002007465.1 of Ailurus styani. Classification (NCBI taxonomy): domain Eukaryota; kingdom Metazoa; phylum Chordata; class Mammalia; order Carnivora; family Ailuridae; genus Ailurus; species Ailurus styani. Next base: position 268,836 of record LNAC01000363.1, on the reverse strand, counting down.
ATACAGTGAGGCGGGGAAGAGGCCAAGATAATTTAGGATTAAAATGCCATTTATCAAATGCCTAAGTGGGCATTTGAAACCTTCTCAGGCAATTCTGGGCTCTTGTCACATTTTCTCTGCCCAATGGTTGTGGCTTCTCTCGGTACTTCTTCCAAACTCCTATGTTACATATCAGTGTTTTTTTTGTTTGTTTGTTTTTGTTTTTGTTTTTGTTTTAAGGCATAAGGAAAGCCAACAGACCTAGGGGATTTGTACTTGCTGTTACTTTTGTCAGAAATGAATTTCTACTTTTCTTCATCAATGTCCTATTCATCCTCCAAAATCCAATTCCAATGCCACCTTATCCATTCATGTATGCATGTCTAGTATGTGCCAGCCATTATGCACTTCTCCTTAGAGAAGTATTTAATGTATTTGTTGGCCATTCTGCGGCTCCCTCCTCTGCACTTCCACTGCAACCTTATACCTCCATATAAGTACTTATCACCTCTGGGAATTATTTATAAGATTCTCTCTTTTATGAAGACAATGGGCTTCCAGAACTAAGGAACTTTATCTTACTCATTTTTGTATCCCTGCATGTTATGTAGCATGGTGCCTTGCACATAGTAGATGGTTAGTAAATCTCTAGCTATTACTCTGTTGTCTCCCTCCCTTTCATTTATATTTGCTATTTTCTACTTATTCATCTAACTTGACTCTCAATCTTTCTGTCCCTGTTACTCTATTAAAACTGCTCTCACCAATGTTGTCAACAACATGCTTCTTACTGATTTCAGTAGATGGGTGAAACACACTCTTTCCATTGGTTTTGCTAAGTTGGATAATTGTAAGCTAGAGCTGCTAGTAGCTATATTTGCCACTTTATAGGGAGAACCTGCCTGAAGAATGAGGCCAATACAAAAGAAAGCAGAGTTGAGAGAGTCCTGACGACATCATTTGATCTCCAAGGTTCAGCCATATCTTAAGCCAGCTTCATCAAGGACTTTATAGGTAAATGGGCCAATAAATCCCATGACCTCTTCTTTAAAAAAAGTCTTAATCCAGTATAGGCCAGCTATCTGTCTCTTGCAACTGAGAGAGTCCTAACCTAGCTAATGATCTCCATTTCCATATTTCCAGTCCAGATATTTTTCCTGAGCTTTAGGTGCATACCCCCAACTGCTTACAAGATTTCTTCTCTTGAATTTCCCACAGGAACCTGAAACTCGAAACCTATTTAAAACCACACATCTTCCTTTTATGATCATTATCTCTGTGAATAGTATAGCACTTTGCCAGAAACCTGGGTGGCTTTCTTGACTTCTCTTTTTCTACCTTCAATCAAATCACCAAGTCCTATTTTTTTTCTACCCACTAAGTAAATCTGTCTACTTCTGTTTCCATTGATCCTACTCTAATTATGCCACCATCATTTCTTATGCATATCATTGCATCAGCCTCCCAACTGCCTTCTTTGTCTTCCTTATACCCCTTCTAGTCCATTTTTCTCTCCATTTTCTCCACTTTTTCATTATATTTTCAATTACAGTAACATACTTATTGTAACAATTCAAACAGTACAGAACTATGTAAAGAACCACTTAAGAGTTATCCCTTTCCTATCCAACCTCTTTCCACCTGATATAATCAATAATTCAGAATTTGGTGTTTCTGCTTTCCACATCTGTTTCTATGTTTATTATACCCATATATCTATATCTATTAACATTTTAGGGGGTTAAATCTTTCTCTTTTTAAAAGATTTTATTTATTTATTTATTTATTTATTTATTTATTTGAGAGAGAGCAAGTGAGCAGTGGGAGGGGCAGAAAGGGAGAGAGAGAATCCTGAGCAGACTCTGCCTGGAGTGCAGAGCACAACGTGGGGCTTGACCTCATGACCCTGAGATCATGACCTGAGCTGAAATCAAGAGTTGGATGCTTAATCAGCTGAACCACGCATGCACGCCAAAACCTTTCTCTTTCTTCTTTAATAGATATGGGATTATATTTTACACATTACTCTGCAACTTAGTTTTTATGACCTATCGAAGGAACATGGCTTTTCTTTAAGTCCATACATGAAACTGCGACATATTCATTTTAATAGCTGCATAGTATGCTATGTCATAATTTATTCAACCATTTCCTTGTTCATAGATACTAGGTTATCCCTCTTTTTGCCACTAAACAGTCCTATAATAAATATCCTTGTATATATGACCTATGTAACAGTATTCTTATTTCTGTATGATAGATTCCCCAAACTGTAATGCTATATTATAAAGGTATCCTAATGTTTAATTTGACTGGATAGTCATATTAATATCCAAAATGGGTATAATAATTTATAATCTCAAATATGATATACTACATTAACAGAATGAAGGATAAAAATCATTTGATCATCTCAATAGACTCTGAAAAGCATTTGACAAAATTCAACATTCTTTCACGATAAAAACTCTTCACAAATTAGATATAGAAGGAATTTATTTCAACATAAGAAGCCTATATATGACAAGCCCACAGCTAACATCACACTTAACAGTGAAACAATGAAAGCTTTCCCTCTAAGATCAGGAAAAAGACAAGGATACCCATTCTTGCCACTTCTTTCAACACAGTACATGAAATCCTTTAGTGAGAGCAATCAGGCAAGAAAAAGAAATAAAAGGCATCCAAAATGGAAAGGAAAAAGTAAAATTGTCTCTGTCTCCTGATGATATAAACCTGTATATTAGAAAATTCTAGACTCCACCAAAAAATTGTTAGAAATAATAAATGAATTCAGTAAAGATGCAGGATACAAAATGAACATACAAAAATCAGTTGTGTTTCTATACACTAACAACAAACTATTAAAAAAAGAAATCAAGAAAAAGATCCAATTTACAATAGCATCAAAAAGAACAAAATACTTAGGGATAAATTTAACCAAGGAAGTAAAAGGTCAGTACACTGATAACTATAAAATGCTGATGACAGAAATTGAAAAAGATACACAAAAATGTAGAAAGATACCCTGTGCTCTTGGATTCAAAAAATTGATATTGTTAAAATGTTCATATTACCCAAAGCCATCTATAGATTTCATGCTCTATCAAAATTCCAAAGACATTTTTCCAATAGAAATAGAAAAAACGGTCCTAAAATTCATGTGGAACCACAAAAAGACCACAGATAGCCCAAGCAACCTTAAGCAAAAAGAACAAAGTTGAAGGCATTACATTTCCTAATTTCTGAATATATTACAAAGATATGGTAATCAAAAGAGTATGGTACTGGTGTAAAAACAGTCATATAGACCAATGGAACAGAGAGCCCAGAAATAAGTCTATGCATTTATAGGCTACCAATCTTCAACAAGGATGCCAAGAGAACATCAGGGGGAGAAGATAGTCTCTTCAATAAATGGTGCTGGGAAAACTGGACATCCACATGCAAAAAGATGAAACTGGACACTTATTTCACAGCATATATAAAAATCAACTCAAAATGGATTACAGTTACACACAGACCTGAAATTGTAAAACTACTAGAAGAAAACATAGGGGACAATTTTTTTGATCTCTGAACTTCATATTGGCCTTCTGCTCCCCAAAAAGTACACTGCTCCCTGTTGTTTCAAAGCCTCAAAACTGATGTCATTGGTCTCAGACACCTCTTTGTCCTCCATAATCCTGTAGGTGGTGGTCTTTTGGATGGTTTGCAGGGAGTTGTTGCTGTCTAGGTTTTCACCAAGATTGAAGTCCTCTGTCTTCCAGCAGGTGATAGTAGGTGGTGATTTCAGCCTCCAACTTGGCCTTGATGTTCAGCAGGGCTTTGTACTCCTGGGTCTGGTGCAGCCCCTCTAACTGGGTCTGAGACAGCTCTGACTCCAGGTGAAGCAAGACTCCATTGAGCTGCTACATCTGCTTGACATAGCAGGTCTCCACTTCCCTCAGGTTGTTCTCCAAAATGACCTTCATATTTCATGACTCATGGAGTCCAGATTGATCTCCAAGGACTGAGCCATATGTGTCAGCTCCATGAACATCATCTCAACTGCTCCTATCTCATCAGTCTGTAAGGTGATCACTGTGGTGCTTTCCTCAATCTGCTGGAGCCAGCCTGGTATTTGTTCAGCTCCTTTTAGTTCTTCTCAGCCAGCTTATCATACTGGGGTTGGATGTCCACCACGATCTTGCTGAGGTTCTGAAATCGGGGGCATCCAACTCCATGGTCAATCTGAGCCTGTAGACACTTTACTTACTTCTCATGGTTCTTTTTCATGAAGAACAGCTCCTCCTTGAGAGTCAATTTCCATCTCCAGCTGCAACTGAGTGACACTGATGTCTTCAAAGACCTTGCAGAGCCCATGGATATCACTGTCCACAGACAGGTACATGGCCAGCTCTGTTTCATACTTGACTCTGAAGTTATCAATAGCAAGACAGGCATTGTCAATCTTCAGAACAATGCAGACACAGTCCGCAGAATTTGCAAAGATCTGAGCCCTCAACTCCTTGGTGGTCCTGAAGTAATGCCCCCAGTCTTTGATTTGTGGTCCCTTCTTTTCCAGGTGTTTTCAGATTTTGATCTCCAGTCTCTGATTATCAGCCTCCAGCCTCCTCATCCTCTCCAGACAGGAGGACGGGTGGTAATTCAGGTCTTTGATGGTTTCCCTCTCATCCTGGATATCTCCTATGCCCACCAGGCCCCTAGTCATTCCTGTGGTCAGGCACCCAGACCTCCAGCCACCCTAGAAGCTGGTGGAGCAGGACACAGAGATCCAAGAGCCTGAGCCCTTAGCTCCTGCATAAATGTTGGCCACACTGCTGAGAGGCCAGACCCAATGGCTGGGCAAATGCATGGAGCCCTGAGTGGTGAAGCTCATCTGTTCAGGGAGGAAGTCAAGAGGCCAGGATTCAGGCTGCCAGGAAAAAGATTCTTGACATTGGTCAGGGCAATAATTTTTTGGATATGATCTCAAAAGTACAGGTGGCAAAAGCAAAAAAAGACAAGCAGAATTGCATCAAACTAAAAAGCTTCTACTACACAGCAAAGGAAATAACGGAGTGAAGAGACAACCTATGAAATGGGGTAAATATACATCTGTTTAGGGGTTAGTATCCAAAATATGTAAGGAATTCAAACAACTCAATAGCAAATAATAACAAAAACAGCACAAATAATAATAACCTGATTTAAAAAATGGGCAACGGACCTGAATAGACAGTTTTCCAAAGAAGACATAAAATTGGCCAACAGGTATATAAGAAGATGCGGAACATCACTCATCATCAGGGAAATGCAAATCAAAACCACAATAAAAAGTTACTTCACACCTTTTAGGATAGGTATCATCAAAAAGATAAGAGACAACACGTGTTGCTTAGGATGCAGAGAAAAGGGGACCCTTGTGCACTGTTGGTAGGAATGTAAAGCAGTACAGCCATTATGGAAAACAGGTTCCTCAAATATTAAATATAGAAATGCCACATGATTCAGCAATCTTATTTCTAGGTGTACATACAAGGAAAATGAAATCAGTATCTCAGGGGCACCTGGGTGGCTCAGTGGGTTAAGCCTCTGCCTTTGGCTCAGGTTATGATCTCAGGGTCCTGGGATTGAGCCCCGCATCGGGCTCTTTGCTCAGCAGGGAGCCTGCTTCCCCCCTCTCTCTGCCTGCCTCTGCCTACTTGTGATCTCTCTCTGTCAAGTAAATAAATAAAATCCTAAAAAAAAAGAAATCAGTATCTTGAAGAGATATCGGCATTCTTATGTTTGTTGTAGCATTAGTCATAATAGCCAAGATATGGCAACAACCTAAGTGTCAAATGAATGGAAAAAAGAAAATCTGATCACACACACATGTGATGAAATATTCTTCAGCTTTAAAAAAGAGGGAAATCCTGCCATTTACAACAACATAGGTAAAACTGGAAGGCATTACCCTAAATGAAATAAGCCAGATATTGGAAGATAAATATTGTATGATATCACTTATATGTAGAATATAAAAAAATTAAACTCATAGAAGCAGAGTAGAATGGTAGTTGCCAGGAGCTGGGTGTTAGGCGAAATGGGGGAAGTGTTAGTCAAAGGCAACAAAGTTTCGGTTATGCATGATGAATAAGTTCTGGAGATCTAATGCATAGCATGGTCATTATAGTTACTATTACTGTGTTGTATGCTTGAAATTTGCTGAGAGTAAGTCTTAAGTGTTCTCACCACAAAAAAGAGGGAACTAGATGAGGTGATAGAAATGATAATTAGCTTGATTGTGGTAATCATTTCACAGTATATATCAAAATATCACATTGTATACCTTAAATATACACAATTTTTATTTGTCAATTATACCTCTATAAAGCTGAAAAAACCCAATTTATATTCTTCCCAGAAATATATGGGCTTTCCCACCTCCTAATTACCATGGGAGGTTATTATAAAATTATTGCTAATATATTTGGGTGATGGGTAGAAAAATGACATGCATATTTTATTTTATAAATTAAATTTTCTTATTTTAAATTAGTACATACAGATTTTTTAAAAATTCAAAAAATAACAGAAATATAAAAATTAACTCTCCCCCACCACAACCGTAAACAGTTTTCTTTCCCCAAGCAACCAGTTACGAGCTATAGATTTATCCTAATTTAATCATTTCCTAAATAATGGACATTTATGTTATTTCCAATACTCTGCTATTTCACATAGTACAGCAAAGAATATCACTGTTGATAAATGATTTCCCACATGTGATTATGTCTAGACGTAAAAGTGATTTGAATTGCTGGATCAGAGTATATGCATTTAGCATTTGAAAATATTTTCCATTAAATCTCTTCTTAACTTTATTCCTGTGCTTCCCCATTGCCTTTAGGATAATTTCTATGCCCCAGGAAATGGATTCCAAGTCCCTATATGATTTGTCCCCTGCTTGTTAGCTCATCTATCACTTCCCCTTTAAGAATCTATATTAACCATACAAACTTGTTTCAGTTCCTCAAATGAACCAAGCCCCTCTTACTCTAAGCCTTCTAACATGTGTGTTCTCTCTGCCTGGTTTAAACTTCCCTCAAATCTTCACTTGGCTAACTCTCTAGCATCTGTCAGGGTTGCAGCTCAGGAGACTATTTGAAGACCTTCCCAAACTTCCAAGGTGTAGATCAGGTGCTGTGGTGTCTCCCACAGCATCCTGAGCTTACCCATTTATATCACTTACTATATACTGTGTTGAAACTATCCAGCTGTGAGACTGATGAGGGTAGGGTCTTATCTCATTCAACTTTTTCCATAGCAGTCCAAACAGAGATCAATAAACATTTATTCAACAACTAGTTGGTACTTAATAAACATTTATTTGAATGAATGAATGAAAAAAAAGGGAAGTAGCTCTTCACATGTGAGACAAAAGAGGACCTACAGGTTTAGGAGTAGAATGTAGAGTAAGCCAGGGTTGCATAAGTAATCCACTATAGATCCAATAGGAGCCATCTGCTTGCATATCTACATCTTCCTGTGGCATTTTGAGGAGCCACACAAAAGGGAGCTGACAGTTTACCACTTGGCCAACGGGTTAACCTTCTTACAGCCTTCACTTCTTAAAACCATATACATGTTCTTAATCCTTACTGAGCCTCTTTATGGATGTTAATGAAAAGGCTCATTTGGCCATCCAAACTGAAATCCTGAGTATTTAATCATCCAGACATGATCTAATTGGCTAAGACTACCCTAGCTATTATATTATAGAAATCATGACTAGCTAGGAAAAAATTAAAATAGAAGGAATCAATTAGATCATCTATTCTAGTAGTTCAACATTTTTTCTTACCCTTCTATATCTGAGGGATGTGATATAACCTCATCAGTAGGAGTACTATCTCACTATAGAGTTCTTAATGGGGCAGAGTGGTCAGAATTTCCAGGGGTGTGTATACCTTGAAAAAAATCTCCTTAGATGATTTTCAATTTCTTACACCAGAGTTGAGAGTCACTGATTCTAGTTTAAACTTTGGAAAAACTAAGATCAGAGAGGTAAAAACTTACCCAGATCATAATGCTAGTATAACTACTAATGACAGAGCTGGGACTATAATCTGGGTCTTCTGGCTCAGAGTTCATCACTTTTCATAATACTTAGAAATAAATAACTACAAGGAATTGAAGATGGTGAGACAGACCAGAAATACCTTTAGGGAACCTCAGGTCAAGTGGGCGTCTGACCTCTTTCAGGCAAGTAAGAGATTCCACAAAGATATCTTACCTTTACAGCATTTTCTAATGGGAGGCAGGCATATTCATGTTTTACCTTACATGATCCTGTATTGCTTATGTTTGTTATGAGTATGTATTATTTTTATAATTTAAAAATTACACAAATATTTTTAAGCAGCCTAATGTTTAACTTTTATACCCAGTTTGTTTTAGGACTTAGGTACTGAGGACAGGAATTTGGTAGCTCTACCAACTGCAGAGCCTGGTACAGTGTCTTACAAGTAGTTGGTATTCTAAAAATGTTTGTTAATCAAACATCAGTGGTGGGCGCCTGGGTGGCTCAGTGGGTTAAAGCCTCTGCTTTTGGCTCAGAACATGATCTCAGCGTCCTGGGATCGAGGCCCGCATCAGGCTCTCTGCTCAGCAGGGAGCCTGCTTCCTCCTCTCCCTGTCTCTCTGCCTGCCTCTCTGCCTACTTGTAATCGCTCTCTCTCTCTGTGTCAAATAAATAAAAAAAATCTTTAAAAAAAATACAAAACATCAGTGGTGAAAGCTTGTTGAAATCATTTACTGCAGAGCTAGTTCCATCAGTGAAAATATAGCTTTAAAGGGCATTTTGCAATGTGAGCAAGCTAAGACATTTTAGCTTACTTAATGTCTTATTTGATATAAATACATTTTCCAGCAGGTTCTGCTGTGGGCACTTATGCTGTTGGCTTCCATGACCAGTAGACAACCTTGGGGACTCTACATCTGAAATCAACAATCCTTTTCAAGTCTACACACATGGTAAACCCTCAAAAGCTTTATTTTAGTCTTATGAACAAACCCCTATAAGCTCTCAAAATGATTTTAGATTTTCTCATTTGATAATAGCACAGTGATGGCTCATGAAAAGCAATCAATGTAAGAGCAACACTAGAATGAGGGCACTTATTAATTCTAGCTAACACGTGTATAGATAGAAAGTCTGTTTCTTTGAGGCCACAGCCTTTCATGTTCACCTGTATCAACTTAATGGTAGCTATGCCCTATTTCATTATTATTTTTAAGAAACAAAGGACAAGTGTATATTTCAATCTTGTTTCTCCACTCTACTCTTTTATAATAGCAAAAAAAGGATACTTTTTTGATCTGTGCAAAAGTAAAGAAAACTACAAAGAAGAGATACTGACAAAAAAGGGACACATATATACAGCCAGGAAGACAGTAAAAGAGTGACACAGAATTGTACAGATGTGATCATTTGTTGTTATGAGGTAGGCCACAGTTTGAGGCTTAGAGTCTTCTTCCTATGGACTTGGATACTATCAGTGAGCACAAAAAGGATAAACTGGTTGAAAGAGAGTATCTCTGCAAAAATTATAATGGGTTATCTATAAATTAATGAATATGAGTACCTAAAATGCCTGGGAGACTGTGCTATTATATTTGTTTTCCAGAGAGAATATAGTAATAGCAGTTAATAATTTCTGAAACAGTTTTGTGTACATTAACACTTTTGATCATTACAACAACAGCATGAAGTAAACAGGGCTAATTTTCCCCCATTTTAAAGTTAGAGAAACTGAAACTTGGAGGGATGCCCATGGCTGCTATGGGGGCAGTGATATGAGGACTGGGATCCAGAAATTGTGATTCAGTCTAGTACCTTTTCTATTACACCATGTTGCACTTTAGTTTTTATTCTTTTACAAGGACAGAAATATGAGAGGAAGGCAGGTTTGGAGAGAGATTAATATTCTGATTGATTCCTGAAAATGATCCTACAGGAAGAGAACAGATGATTTTACAATAATATTTATAAAATATAGAAAACACACTCATGGGAATTCTGAACTCATATTATCTGAGTCTAAGACCTCATGACAGTCTGACTGTACCCTACATTTCATTCCAACTAAAAAATAAAGGGCTACAGATTTCTAGAGAACCCTGCAAAAGATGATGAAGCAAGTCACCCAGAGCTATTATTACTATTAATACTTCAGAAACACATCACAAGGATGCGTCTCAGCAGGAAATCCTGGCACAGATTTCTGGAACCACTGTGACTCACAACACCTACAATGAAGGGATCATATTTTCCTCTCACAACAGTACAGCTAAAAGATCTCATAAAATTAGCAAAAATTAGCTGAAAACCTGTATCAAATGTTTTTGGCCAACTCAAAACAGGAGTAGTAAATTTAAGGTAGAGATGTAGTAAAGAAAAAGACATCACTCATTTCCCGAGAGTTGAAGATATATAAGACCAAGATTTATATTGGATGAGAACTAACCCTGTGTTTGGGACTCCTGCTTCCTATTCAATGCCTTCATTTATAGAATAATCCAAATGGAGAAACTGAGATGCATCTGGGAATTTCTTGAATGGTGGGTCAGAAAGATTGGATAGGTCCTGGATATGGCCAGACATTTTTAAAGGTAAGGTATACTATGCCTATGTTATGCCTCTAATCAACTAATTTAGTAGTCCAGTGAAAATAAGGAAAAAGATGTCTGCAGCTTGACTTATTCTTGGTGAACTTATGCAGGCTCTTGAGGATCACTATATCCCTTTCTTTTCTTAAAATGTGAATGAACTAGTTTTCATTTTTTTTCTCCTACAGGGCTTACTGAAGATCATCAAATAGAAGATCGTCTATTTGTAGAGTTACTAAATAGAAAATCTAGACTTCTTCCCTTCCCCATTTGTTTTTTGAGTCATTCATTTTTTAAATTTATTTGACAGAGGGAGAGAGATCACAAGGAGGCAGAGAGACAGGCAGAGAGAGAGGGGGAAGCAGGCTCCCCGCTGAGCAGGGAGCCCGATGTGGGCCTCGATCCCAGGACCCTGAGATCATGACCTGAGCCGAAAGCAGAGGCTTTAACCCACTGAGCCACCCAGGCGCCCAAGTCATTCATTTAACAAATGTTTGAGTGTCTTCTATGTGCTGGTGCTCTGTAAGGTAAACTCCAGGACCTGCTTTCACCACCCTACCTTTGCTTCATTTTTACCTATTGCCTATAAATGTATCTGCACCCTCATTAAAGTATAAGCTTTTCAGAGTGTCTTATTTATCTTTATACTTTTTCTAGTAGTGCCTAAAAGCTTGTTAAATAAAATAATAATAAAGTTTTGGGAATTGAAATCAAATTAAAGGATAGTAACAGATCGAAAAATTTATAAAGGAACTAGAACAAATTTTCCTGCTCTTTTGAAACTTAATCCCTATTTTTGACCTTTGAAAAATGTTTTCTTCCTAAAATCTCTGTCATGTTGTTAAATGTTCAAAGTAAATGACTTTTTCTTTATCACTTGTGATGCAAATATGAGCTGGATAGCTAAATTTTTATTATATCAGTAATTTCTGGATTTCGAATCAACAGCTAAGGTTTTTTTTTTTGCATTAACACAAACACTCTGATTTACTTATCCCATCCTACCTCTTCTTCTGTTCAGATGGCTTATAGATTCACTTTTTCAAAGAGAAGTTACTTATTTTTATAAAACCATCAGCTTATTGCCTTGAGACATGGTGATAGAGTGTAGACTTATATATCCAGCTGCCTCTTTAACATATATTCATGGTTGTATAATAGAAACCTCAAACATAGCATGCCTAACTGAATTCTTTTTTTTAGTTTCAAGTTTTTATTTAAATTCCAGTTAACATACAGTGTAGTATTAATTTCAGGTATAGAATTTAGAGATTCATCACTTACATAAAACACCTAGTGCTTGTCATAAGTGCCCTCCTTAATACCCATCATGCATTTAACCCATCCTACCACCCACCTCCCCTCCAGCAATCCTTAGTTTGTTCTCCTAATTAAGAATCTATTTTCTCATTAGCATCTCTCTCCCTCCACCATGTTCATCTGTTTCATTTCTTAAATTCCACACATGAATGAAATCATGTGGTATTTGTAGTTCTCTGACTTACGTTGCTTAGCATAATACACTCTAGCTCCATCCATGTCGTTGCAAATGGCAAATTTCATTCTTTTTTTAGGACTAATATTCCGTTCTCTGTATGTATATATATATATATACATACACACGAATTTATATACACACACATATATATGCATACATGTGTATATGCATGTATGCATACATACATATATATGAAAAATGCTGGTGGTAATTTGATAGGGATTGTGTTAAATGTGTGGGTTGCTTTGGGTAGTATAATCATTTTAATATTTGTTCTTCCAATCCATGAACATGCAATGTTTTTTCCACTTCTTTGTGTCATTTTCAATTTCTTTCATCACTGTTTTATAGTTTTCAGAGTATAGGTTGATTCCTAGGGATCCTACGTTTTTAGGTGCAATTGTAAATGGGATCGATTCCTTGATTTCTCTTTCTGGTTTTCTACACCAATATATTTCTACTCCAATAATGTGAAGCAATGAAACAAATTTATTTACATTGATTTTGTATCTTGCAACTTCACTGAATTTGTGTATCAGTTCTATCAAGTTTTTGGTGGAGTCTTTTGGGTTTTTTACTTTAGAGCATCATGACATCTGCTGAGTGTCTCTTGCTTGCTAGATGCCTTTTATTTCTTTTTGTTGTCTTGACTGCTAAGACTAGAACTTCTAGGGGTGCCTGGGTGGCTCAGTGGGTTAAGCCTCTGCCTTCGGTTCAGGTCATGATCCCAGGGTCCTGGGTTTGAGCCCCGCATTGGGCTCTCTGCTGGGCGGAGAGCCTGCTTCTCCCTCTCCCTCCGTCCCTGCTTGTGTTCCCTCTCTTGCTGTGTCTCTCTCTGTCAAATAAATAAATAAAATCTAAAAAAAAAGACTAGAACTTCTAGTACTATGTGAAATATCAGTGGTAATAGTGGACATCCCTGGCTTCTTCCTAACCTTAGAGGAAAAGCTTTCCGTTTTCCCCCACTGAAGATGATATTAGCTATGGGTTTTTCATATATGGCTTTTATTATGTTGAAGTAGGTTCTCTCTATCCCTATTTCATTGGGGGTTTTATCAAGAATGGATCTATTGGTAGGGAGGGAAAAATAATGAAACAAGATGGGATGGGGAAGGAGACAAACCATAAGAGACTTCTAATCTCATAAAACAAACTGAGGGTTACTGGGGGGTGGGAGGGTAGGGATAGGGTGGATGGGTTATGGACATTGGGGAGGGTTTGTGCTTTGGTGAATGCTGTGAAAGATGTAAGCCTGATGATTCACAGACCTGTACCCCTTGGGCAAATAATAAAAATAAAATTAAAAAAAAATGGATCTATTTTATCAAATGTTCTTTCTGCATCTATTGAGAGGATCTTATGGTTCTTATCTTTTCTTTTAATGTGGTGTGTCACATTGATTGACTTGTGAATACTGAACCACCTTTGCAGCCAAGGAATAAATCTCACTTGATCGTGATGGATGATACCTTTAAGGTACTGTTGGACTTGATTTGCTAGTGTTTTGCTGAGAATTTTTGCATACATGTTCATCATGGATATTGGCCTGTAGTTTTGTTGTAGTGGGGTCTTTGGTTTTTAGAATCAGGGTAATTCTGGTCTCATAGAATGAGTTTGGAAGTTTTCATTCCATTTATATTTTTTGGAATAATTTGAGAAGAATAGGTATTAACTCTTCTTCAAATGTTTGGTTTATTTCCCTGTAAAGCCATTTGGCCCTGGACTTTTGTTTCTTGGCAGTTTTCTGATTACTGATTCAATTTCTTTGCTCATTATCAGTCTACTCAAGTTTTCTATTTCTTCCTGATTCACTTTTGGTAGTTTATGTGTTTCTAGGCATTTATTTCTTCCAGATTGCCCAATTTGTTGGCATATAATTTTTCATAATATTTTCTTAGAATTGTTTGTATTTCTGTGGTGTTGGTTATGATTTATCCTCTCTCATAATTTTATTTATTTGTGATCTTTCTCTTTTCTTTTTGATAAGTCTGGCTAGTGCTTTATCAACTTTATTAATTTTTTTCAAAGAACCAGCTCCTGGTTTCATCTGTTCTGTTTTCATTTTGTTTTGTTTGTTTCCATATCATTTATTTGTGCTCTAATCTTTACTATTTCTCTTCTTCTGCTGGGTTTAGGCTTTATTTGTTGTTCTTTTTCCAGCTCTATTAGGTGTAAGGTTAGGTTGTATATTTGAGATTTTTCTTGCTTCTCGAGGTAGGCCTGTATTCCTATGTACTTCTCTCTTATGACTGCTTTTGCTGCAACCCAAAATTTTGGACCATCATGTTTTCATTTTCATTTGTTTCCATGTATTTTTATTTCTTCTTTAATTTATTGGTTGACACATTCATTTTTAGTAGGGTGTTCTTTAGTCTCCATGTATTTGTGGTCTTTCCAAATTTTTTTCTTGTGATTGACTTCAAGTGTCACAGTGTTGTGGTCTGAAAATATGTATGATATGATCTCAATCTTTCTGTACTTGTTGAGGCCTGATTTGTGACCTATTATTTGATCTATTCTGGAGAATGTCCCATGTGCACTTGAAAAGAATGTGTATTCTACTGCTTTAGGATGGAATGTTCTGAATATATCTGTTAAGTCCATCTGGTCCAGTGTGCCATTCAAAGCCATTTTTCCTTGTTGATTTTCTGCTTAGATGATCTGTTCATTGCTATAAGTGGGGTGTTACAGTCCTCTATTATTATGTATTATGATTCACGAGTTCATTATTGTTTTATATATTTGGGTGCTCCCAAGTTGGGGGCATAAATATTTACAACTGTTAGATGTTTGTGTTGGATATACCCCTTTATTATGACATAGTGCTTTCTTCATCTCTTGTTACAGTCTTTGGTTTATTTTATTTTTTTTAAGATTTTATTTTTAAGTAATCTCTGCACCCAATGTGGGGGTAAAACTCACAACCCTGAGATGAAGAATTGCATGCTCAACTGACTGAAGTATGCTTTTTTGATTTAAAATATAGTTTGTCTGACATAAGTATTGCTATTCTGGCTTTCTTTTGATGTCCACTAGCATGATAAATGTTTCTCCATCCCTTCACTTTCAATCTGCATATGTCTGTTTAGGTCTAAAATGAGTTTCTTTTAGGCAGCATATAGATGGGCCTTGTTTTTTTTTTTATCCATTCTGACACCCTATGTCTTTCCATTGGAGCATTTACTTCATTTACATTCTCAGTTATTATTGATAGATATTAATTTAGTGCCATGTTATTATATATTTTGTTATTGTTTCTGGACATTTTCTCTGCTCCTTTCTAGTCTTTGTTGTGTTTGCTCTTTCTTTCTCACTCAAAGAGTCCCTTTTAGAATTTCTTGAAGGGCTGGGTTAGCGGTCATGAAAGCCTTTAGGTTTTGTCTTAGAATTATTTTAAAAAAATTCTTTAATTCATTTGAGAGGTAGAGAGAGAGCATGAGTTGGGGGTGCAGAGAGAGAAGGAGAAGCAGACTCCCTGCTAAGCAGGGAACCTGATGTGGGGCTCAGTGCCAGGACCCTGAGATCATGACCTTAGCCCAAAACAACCACTTGACCAGCGGAGCCACCCAGGCACCCCTGTTTGTCTTGGAAATTCTTGGTCTCTCCTTCTATTCTGAATGATGGCCTTGCTGGGTAGACTATCCTTGGGTACAGGTTTTTCCTATTCAGCACACTGAATATATCATGCCACTCTCCTCTGGCCTGCCAGGTTTCTGTGGAAAGATTTCCTGCTAACCTTATTTGTTTTACCTTATAAGTTAGGGACTTCTTTTGTTTTGCTGCTTTTAGGATTTTTCTTTATCTCTATATTCTGGAAATCTAACTGACATGTCTTAGTGTTGGCCCGCTTTTGTTGATATTGATGGGAGTTCTCTGTGCCTCCTGGATTTGGGTATTTGCTTCCTTTCCCAGATTAGGGAAGTTTTTAGCTATAATTTCCTCAAATAAACCTTCTGTCCCCTTTTCTCTCTCTTCTTCTAGGACTCCAATGCTACAAATGTTATTATGCTTTATGGATTCGCTGAGTTAATGAAATCTACACTTGTAATCCAATATTTTTCTTTTCTTCTTCTTTTCAGCTTCATTGTTTTCATAATTTTACTCTCTCTTTTGAGGATTTCATTTATTAGAGAGAGAGAGGAAGAGAGAGAGGTGGGGCAGAAGGAGAGGGAGAGAGAGAATCTTAAGTAGGCTCCGCACCCAGTGTGGAGCCCATCGTAGGCCTCAATCTCATGACCTGAGCTGCAGTTAAGAGTGAAATGCCTAACTGACTGAGCCATCCAGGTGTCCCATAATTTTACCTTCTGTATCACTTATTCATTCCTCTGATTCTTCCATCCTTGTCACTACATCCGGTTGGTTTTGAATATCAGTTGTTGCATTTTTCTTTTGGCCCGACTAGTTTTTAGGTCTTTTATCTCTGCAGTAAGGAACAACCTGGTGTCTTCTATGCTATTTTCAAGCCCAGATAGTATCCTTATGATTGTTCCTTTAATTTCTGGGTCAGGTGTGTTACTTATATCTGTTTCAATTAGATCCCTGGCCATGACCTTTTCTTGTTCTGTCTTTTGGGATGGATTTCTCCATCTTGGCGTTTACTGTGTGTTAGGAAATATTGTTATGTTTCCTGCTCCTGAGAGTCATATACTGTATAGGGCCTGCACTTCAGGATGTGTCTGTGGTGTATGCAGTGTGCACTCTGCTGCTGTGTTTTGGCTGCTCTTTCTCTCACGTAAGTCCTCTGCAGTGTTTCTCCTTGCCTTCAGTGGGAAGTGTTTGGACCTTGGTCAGAGTGTGGCAAGTTTTAACTAGGTGTGCTTTGATCTGCTTGTTAAAAGAGACTGATACTATTTCCACTAGATCTGAAGCTTTGCAGAGCTCTGTGGTCAGTAGATGTGGTGTGTGCATGGGGGTAGTTGTGCTGGTTTTCCGGGGGAGAGGCCTGCTATGCAGGTTCACAGGAATACTTGCTCCAGAAAAGCAGCACCAGTAGAGTGCAGGGGAGGCAAGGCTTGGTGTAAGCAATTTAGCCCACTAGTGTTAGGATTGTGCTGCTTGCTGAAGTTAGTTTATGCTGAATGGCAGGGGAGACAAATGGAGCCAGCCAGCTCCCTAGTCTCCAGAGAGGGAGTGTCTGCACTCTCTGCTGTCCAGGAAGGCCTCCCGGAAGAGCAAAGAATCTCCCTGCCTATGTCTCAGTAATCCCTCAGATTGCTGCCTTCACCCTATTGGGGTCCAGGCTGCCTGCCTGCCCAGCAGCAGAGTACACCTTGGGCTCTATCCTAGGAAGGCAGTCTGAGTTTTAAAGCTCTAAACTGTAGGGACCTGGCATGGCAGGGACCTGTACTGGTCCTCTGGGGGAGGGTCTTGCTGTCCTGGGACTGATGCAGGTTTATCCCAGAAGGGCAGTCACACCAAAGCGCAGAGACATGCAGTTTGGAGTAAAGTGCAGCAAAGAGCCACTGTTCAGGTTAGCTGCCCTCAGGAGGTGTCTTTGTACCTATGGGGAGAGGCAGGGGAGGGAAATAGTGCCTGCTGGCTCTTTTGTCCCTGAAGAGGCAATGCCACCTCTCCCAGATGCACTCTAATATGGGGAAACTGCCTCCCTGTGTGTCCCAGGGGAATCCTCAGATTGTGCCCTTTGCCCCTAAGCTATCTGCTCTACTTCTCCACAGGAACACTGTAGCGCCCTCAGGGCTCCACATGAGCCACACTGCTGACCTCCTAAAACTCCTGTCTTTGAGCCCCGCTGGTTGTAAAAACTCAAGAAAATCAGCTCCTCTCATTTTCCCAGTCAGTGACTTTGGGGAACTGTTTTCCTTCTGTGATCCCCTGTGTATTCCTACTCACGCACCTGCATGCCTCTCTCTGTGACCAGGGCTCCCCCCCTCCACAGCACCTGTGATCTGTTTCTCCCCAAAACAATGTCTCCAGACCTCCTACCTTCAATGATATGGCCTCCTCTCTCCCTCTAGTTGTGCATTTTGTTCTTTCAGTCCTTAGATTGATTTCTTGGGTATTCAGAATAATTTGATATTTACCTAGCTGTGTTCAAGAGATGAGGCAAGACTAGGGTCCTCCTAATACTCCATCCTCTGAATTCTTTTTTTAATTCAAGTATAATTAACATATAGAGTTATTATAGTGTCAGGTGTACAATATAACATTTCAACAATTCTATATATTTCTCAGTGTTTACCAGGTTAAGTGTACTCTTGGAGACAGGAAGATGGCGCTGAAGTAGGAGGACCCTAGGCTCACCCTGTCCCACTAATACAACTAGATATTTACCAAATCTTCCAAAATACCCCAGAAATCAACTTGAAGACTGACAGGACAAACTCTGCAACTAGAGAAATAAGAGGCCACATCAAAAAATGTAGGAAGTGCAGAGATATAGATAGTTTAAGGGAGAAACAGATCCTGGCTGCAACAGAGGGGAGGGAGCCAGGGTTGTGGAGAAGGGTGAGAGGGAGAAGAGCATACAGGGGAATGAACAAAGAGAATGTTTCCCTAAAGCCATTGGCTTGGAAAACAAGAGGGGTTGAATTTTGTGGGTTCTTGCAACCAGTGCGGCTTAAAGCCTAGAGTTTTAAAGGTGAGCAGGCTAGACTGGGATAGAGCCTAGAGGGCACTGAGATGCTCTTGGAGAAAAGCAGACAAACAACCCAGGTGAATACACCATTGAAAGAGTGATCTGAAGGATGCCTAGGACACAGTGGGGAGATTATCTACTCTTTTCAGAGGCAGCATTCATGGAGATACAAAGGAGCTGGCCTGCACCATTTCCCTCCTCCTCCCTTTAGTATAAACACAGAACTACCTGTGGGAAGTAGCACAGTATAGACGCTGGCTGCCCAACTTGCTTACATTAAGCCCCACCCCCCTGTGCTATGTTGGAAAAGCCTCTCTCAGTCACATTTACCTCTGTCCCCATGTGGCAGGCTCCTCCCCCAGAAGACCAGCACAAACTCCATTCCATACCACATAGCCCCACCAAAGAATATTTCAGGGCCCTAATTATGGTGAAGGTAGTGACAGTTCTCATTTCAGAAGCAGAGCAGAGCATATCTAATTAAAGCTCACCACATTCAGGCCAGGGACCAAACACTGCCCACAGCAGGCACAGAGAGCCTCTGCAGATGACTGGCCTGAAGGATAGAGCAACCAGAACACAAAAGCAGGGAACACACAGCACAGTGGAGTGCCAAGCCACAGGCACTACGTAAACACTTCTTCATAAGGACATTACTCTTAGGAGGTGGAGACATGATTGGTTTCTCTAAAAAAAAAGTAGCAGGCATAGATGTAGAAAAAATCAGAAGACAGAGGAATTCATCCCAAATGAAAGAATAAGATAAAGCCACGGCCAGAGACAGTATTAGAAGACGTCAGTTAGACCCTTACCACAGAGACAAAAGAGTTAAAAAAAGAATCAATCAGAGATGAAGAGTGTAATAAACAAGATTAGAAACATGCTTGATGCAGTGAACAGGATGAAAGAAGCAGAAGAATGAATTAATGACCTAGAAGACAAAGTAATGGAGGAAATGAAGCTGAAAAGAAAAAAAGAATTATGTAAAATGAGAAAATCCCATGACTCCATCAAATGTAATAACATATGTATTATAGGAGTCCCATAAGCAGGAGAGAGAGAAAAGGGGACAGAAAATTTGATTAAAGAAATAATATCTGAAAATATCACTAATCTGGGGAAGGAAACAGACATCCAGATCCCCGAGGCAGAGAACTTTCATCAAAATCAACAAAAGCAGACCTATACCAAAACATAATAATTAAATTTGCAAAAATTAATGATAAAAAAATTTTAAAGCAGCAAGACAAAAGTAAGCAACTTATAAGGGAAAAACCATAAGGCTAGCAGATTTTTCTCAACAAAATCTTTGCAAGTCAGAAGAGAGCGGCATGACTTATTCAAAGTTTTGAATGGGAAAATCTGTAGCCAAGAATACTCTATCCAGCAAGGCTATCATGCAGAAAAGAAGGAGAGATAGTGTCCCAGACAAAAACTAAAAAGAGTTCTTGAGCACTAAACCAGTCCTGCAAGAAATATTAAAGGGGATTCCGAGTGGAAAGAAGAGATCAAAAGTGATAGTATGAAGGTAGAAAACAGAAAAGTAGTCAAATAAGAATTTTTATAAAAATCAATCAAGGAATTCACACACACAAAAAGGATATAAAATATAATAACATAAACCTAAAATGTGCAGATAAGAAAAGAATGGGTTCAAACATAAGTGACAATCAACTTAATATAGACTGCCGTATGCAGAATAGGTTATATATAAACCTAACAGAAACCATATATCAAAAACCACTAATAAACATACAAAGAATAAAGACAAAGAAATTCAAAAATATCACAAAAGAAAGTCAGCAAATCATGAAAGAAAGACAAGAAACGATCAGAGAAAATCTATTCAAACCACAAAACACATCCTAAAATGGCAATAAATATATATCTATCAATAATTACTGTGAATGTAAATTCACCCAATCAAAAGATATAGGGTGTAAGAATGGATAAGAAAAGAAGTCCCATCTATATGCTGCCTACAAGAGACTCATGTTAGACCTAAAGACAACTGCAGATTGGAAGTGGGGGGATGGAGAAACATCTATCATGCAAATGGATGTCAAACAAAAACAAACCCAGAGTAGTAATAACTTATATTGGACAAGCTGACTTTCAAACAAAGACTGTAACAAGAGACAAAGAAGGAAACTATATAATAATAAAGGGGACAATCCAATAAGAAGATATGCTAATTGTAAATATTTATTCACTCAACATGGGAGCACCCAAATACATAAAATAATAACAAATATAAAGGAACTAAGTGATAATGACATAGTAACAGTAGGGGACTTTAACACCCCTACATGAATGAACAGATTAAACAGAAGATCAACAAGGAAACCATGGCTTTGAATGACACACTGGACCAGATGGACTTAAGAGATATATTCAGAACATTCAATCTTAAAACATCAGAATACACATTCTTTTCAAGGGCACATGGGACATTCCTAGGATAGATCACATATTGGGTCACAAATCAGGCATAACATATTCTTTTCAAGTGCACATGGAATATTCTCCAGAATAGATCACGTTAGGCCACAAAACAGGCCTCAACAAACTCAAGAATGGAACCACACCATGCACCTTTTCTGACCACAACACTATGAAACTAGAAATCAACCAGAAACAAAAAATCTGGAAAGACCACAAATACATAGAGGTTATATGACCAGCTACTAAACAGTTAATGGGTCAACCATAAATTAAAAGATACGTGAAAAAGATACATACACAAAAAGAAGAAATTTAAAAAATTCATGCAAACAGATGAAAATGAAAACACTACAGTCCAAAATCCTTGTGATACAGCAAAAGTGGTTCTGAGAGGGAAGTTTATACCAATATAGGCTAACCTTAAGGAGCAAGAAAAATCTCAAATAAACAACCTTACACCTAAAGGAGCTAGAAAAAGAACAACACATAAAACCTAAAACCAGCAGAATGAAGGAAGTAATAATGATTAGAGATGAAATAAATGATACAGAAACTAAGAAGTAATGGAACAGATAAAATGAAACCAGGAACTGGTTCTTTGAAAAGATCAACATAACTGATAAACCTCTAGCCAGAGTTATAGCCAGAAAAAAAGGACCCAAATAAATAAAATCACAAATGAGAGAGGAGAAATAATAACCAATGCCATAGAAATACAAACAATTCTAAGAGAAAATTATGAAAAACTGTATGGCAACAAATTGGACAACCTGGAAGAAATGGATAAATTCCTAGAAACATATAAATTACCAAAACTGAAACAGGAAAAAATAGAAAATTTTAACAGACTGATTACAAGCAAAGAAATTGAGGGATGCCTGGGTGGCTCAGTCGGTTGGGCGGCTGCCTTGGTCGTGATCCCAGGGTCCTGGGATCCAGTCCCGCATTGGGCTTCTTGCTTAGCAGGGAGCCTACTTCTCTCTCTGCCTCTGCCTGCCACTCTGCCAGCTTGTGCTCTCTCCCTCTCTCTCAGACAAATAAATAAATAAATAAAATCTTAAAAAAAAAGAAATTGAATCAGTAATCAAAATGCTCTCAAAAAACAAAAGTCCAGGACCAGATGGCTTCACAGGTGAAGTCTACCAAATATTAGAAGAATTAATACCTATTCCTCTTAAACTATTCCAAAAAATAGAAAAGGAAGGAATACTTCAAAAGTCATTCTATGAGCAAGCATTATCTTGATACCAAAACCAGATAAAGACCTCATTAAAAAAAAAGAAAAACAAACAAACTACAGTATCCCTGAACATAGATACAAAAATCCTCAGTAAATACTAGCTACGAAATACAGAAATACACTAAAAAAACCATTCTCCACAATCAAGTGGGATTTTTTCCTGGGCTGCAAAGGTGGTTCAATATTCATGAATCAATCAACTTGAAACATCACATTAATAAAAGAAAGGAAAAGAGCCAAATGATTCTTTCAATAGATGCAGGAAAAGATTTTGGCAAAGTTACAACACCCATTCATGATAAAAACCCTCAACAAAGTACCTTTAGAGGGAACATACCACAACATAATAAATGCTGTATATGAAAAACCCATGACTAGCATCATCCTTAATGGAGAAAAATGGAAAGCTTTTTTGCTAAGCTCAGGAAAAATACTAGGATATCTACTCTCACTGCCTTTAGTGAATATAGTACTGGAAGTCCTAGCTACAGCAATCAGACAACAACAACAACACCAAAAAAAAAAAAGCATCCAAATCAGCAAGAAAGAAATAAAACTATTTGCAGATGACATAATACTCTATATAGAAAACCTGAAAGACTTCACCAAAAAACTGCTAGAACTGATCAACAAACTCAGTAATTCATAGAATACAAAATTAAAGTACAGAAATCAGTTGCATTTCTATACACCAGTAATGAAGCAACAGAAAAAGAAATTAAGAAAACAATCCCATTTACAATTGCACCCAAAATAATAAGATACCTAGGAATGAACCTAATGATACAGGTGAAAGATCTGTACTCTGAAAAATACAAAACACTGATAAAAGATATTGAAGACAAGACAAAGAAATGGAAAAACATTTCACACTCATGTACTGGAAGACTAAGTATTATTAAAATGTCTATGGTACCCAAAGCAATCTACATATTTAAGGCCATACCTGTCAAAATTCAACAGCATTTTTCACAGAGCTAGAACGAACAATCCTAAAATTTGTATGGTACCACAAAAAAACCCTGAATTGCCAAAGCAACCTTGAAAAAGAACAGCAAAGCTGGAAGCATCACAAATCTGGATTTCAAATTGTACGACAAAGCTGTAATGATCAAAACAGGATGGTAGTGGCACAAAAACAGACACATAGATCAAATGAACAGAATACAGAACCCAGAAATGGACCCTACAACTTTGGCCAATCAATCTTTAACAAAGCAGGAAAAAAGTAAATCTCTTCAAAAATGGTGTTAGGAAAACTGGACAGCAACATACAAAGGAAAGAAACTGGATCACTTTCTTACACCATACACAAAAACTCAAAATTGATGAAAGACCTAAATGTGAGTCATGAAACCATGAAATTCCTAGAAGCGAACACCTCTTTGACACTGGCCATAGCAACTTTTTTCTAGTTATGTCTCCTGAGGGAAGGGTAACAAAAGCAAAAATGAACCTTTGGGACTGAATCAAAATAGATAGCTTCTGCACAGTAAAGGAAACAATCAATAAAACTAAAAGGCAATCTATGTAATGGGAGAAAGTATTTGCAAATGACATATCTGATGAAGGGTTAGTATCCAACATAATATAAACTTATAGAAATAATATGTAATAGCTATATTATATATAAATATATATTATATTTCTGTAAATATATAATATATATCTATATATCTTATATATACAGATATACATAACTGTATATATTATATATTATAGATATATACCTATATATAAATATATCTATATATACCTATATATCTATATAATATATGATATATATATAGATACAAATAAATATAAACGTATAGGACTCAACACACAATAACCAAATAATACAATTAAAAAATGGGCAGAAGACACAGACATTTTCCCAAAGAAGACATACACATGGCCAACTGACATTTGCTCAACATCACTGATCATCAGGGAAATTCAAATCAAAACTATAATGGTATCACCTCTCACCTGTCAGAATAGCTAAAATCAACAACACAAAAAACAACAGGTGTTAGTGAGGATGTGGAGAAAGGGAACCCTTTTCCACTGCTGGGAATGCAAACTGATACAGCCACTCTGGAAAACAGTACGGAGGTTCCTCAAAAAAGTTAAAAATAGAACTAAGCTATGACACAGCAATCCCACTAGTAGTTATTTGCTTGAAGAATACAAAAATCCTAATCCAAAGGACACATGCACCCCAATGTTTATAGCAGCATTATGTACAATAGCTAAATTATGGAAACAGCACAATTGTCTATTGACTGATGAATGGATAAAGAAGATAGGTGATACTGGGTGTTATATGCAACTGATGAATCACGAACTCTACCTCTGAAACTAATAATATACTATATATTAACTAGTCAAATTTAAATAATATAAAATTTAAAAAATTACTCAAAAAAAGAAGATAGGTGATAAATAGGTGGTAGGGATTACAGAGGGCACTTGTTATGAGCACCAGGTGATGCATGTAAGTGTTGAATCACTATATTGTACACCTGAAACTAATATTACACTGTATGTTAACTGGAATTTAAATAAAAACATAAAAAAAGTTAAGTGTACTCTTAATCCCCTTTATCTGTTTCACCCATCCCCCATCCACCTCCCCTCCACCAACCACCTGTTTGTTCTCTATATTTAAGCATCTTTTTTTTGTCTCTTTCCTTTGTACAGCTTTTTGTTTCTTAAATTCCACATGAGTAAAATCATATGGTGTTTGTCTTTCTCTGACTTATTTCGCTTAGCATTATACCCTCTAGGTCCATCCGTGTTGTTACAAATGGCAACATTTCATTATTTTTGTGGTTAGGTAATATTCCATTGTATATATATACTACACCTTTTTAAAAAAATCTATTTATCTATTGATGGACACTTGGGCTGCTTCCATAATTTGGTTATTTTGAGTAATGCTGCAATAAACACGGGTGCATATATCTTCTTGAATTAGTGTTTCATTTGCTTTGGGTAAATACCCAGCAGTGGAATTACTGGATCATACTGTAATTCTATTTTTAATTTTTTGAGGAATCTCCATACTATTTTCAACAATGGTTGCACCAATTTTCATTCCCTCCAACAGTGCAGATTTCCTTTTTCTCCATATCCTTGGCAACATTTACTATTTTTTTGTTTTTTATTTTAGCTATTCTGACAAGTATAAAATGATATTTATTGTAGTTTTAATTTGCAATACCTTGAGTGGTTAGTGATGTTGAGCATCTTTGCATGTGTGTTGGCCATCTGTCTTCTTTGAAAAATGTTTAATCAGTTCCTCTGCTCATTTAATTGGATTATTTTTTGGTGTTGAGTTGTGTATGGCCTTCATACATTTTAGATATTAACCCTTTATTGGACACATTGTTTGCAAATATCTACTCCCATTCAGTACATAGCCGTTTTTTGGTTGTTGTTGATGGTTTCCCTCACTATGCATATGCTTTTAATTTTGGTATAGTCCTTATATTTTAATTTAGCTTTTGTTTCCCTTGTCATAGGAGACATATCTGGAAAATGTTTCTATGACAGAAAATGTTTCATTGGCAGAAATTACTGCCTATGTTTTCTTCTAAGAATTTCATAATTTCATGTCTCATATTTAGATCTTTAGTCTATTTTCAGTTTTTTTGTATGTATGGTGTAGGAAAGTGGTCCAGTTTTATTCTTTTGCATGTAGCTGTCCAGTTTCCCCAGCACAATTTTGTTGAAGAGACTGCCTTACCCCCACTGTATATTCTTGCCTCCTTTGTTGTAGAATAATAGACCAGAAAAGCTAGGGTTTATTTTTGGACTCTCTATTCTGTTTCACTGACTTGAGTGTCTATTTTTGTACCAGTACCATACTGTTTTGATTATTGCAGCAATGTACTGTATCTTGAAATCTGGGATTGTGATACCTCCAGCTTCGTTCTTCTTTTTCAAGACTGTTTCAGGTTTTTGAGGTCTTTTGTGATTCCAGACAAATTTTAGGATGATTTGCTCTAGTTCTGTGAATAATGTTGTTGGTATTTTGATAGGGATTGCACTGAATCTCTAGATAACTTTGGGCAGCATGGACATTTTAACAATTTTGTTCTTCCAGTCCATGAGCATGGAATATATTTCCATTTGCTCGTGTCACCCTCAATTTTTTTCACCAATGTTTTATGGTTTTTGAAGTATAGGTTTTTCACCTTCTTGTTTAAGTTTATTCCGAGGTACCTTATTATTTTTGGTGCAATTACAAATGGGATTGTTAATTTTTCTACTATTTCATTGTTAGTGTATAGAAATGCAACAGATTTCTGTACACTGATTTTGTATCTTGCAACTTTGCTGAATTCATTTATCAGTTGTGGCAGGTTTTTGGTGGAGTCTTTCAGCTTTTCTGTATATAGTATCAAGTCATCCTCAAATAGCAAAAGTTTTACTACTTGGCTTATTTGGATACCTTTTATTTCTTTTTGTTGTCTGATTGCTGTGGCTAGGATTTCCAGTACTATGTTGAAGAAAAGTGGTGAGAGTGGACATACTTGTCTTGTTCCTAATCTTAGAAGAAAAGCGCAGTTTTTCCCCCATTGAGAATAATATTAGCTGTGGGTTTTTCATATATGGCCTTCATTATGTTGCGGTATGTTCCCTCTAAACTTACTTTGTTGAGAGTTTTTAATCATGAATGAACATTGTACTTTGTCAAAAGCTTTTTCTGCATTGATTTTGATTTTTTTCTTTTCTGTTGTGAATGTGATGTATCACATTGATTAATTTATGAATATTGAATCACACTTGCATCCCTGGAATAAATCCCACTTGATTTATTATGATTATGATGAATGAGGTTTTGGATGTGTTGTTTTATTTGGTTTGGTAACATTTTGAAGATATTTGTGTCTGTGTTCATCAGAGTATTGGCCTGTAGTTTTCTTTTTTTGTTGTGCCTTTTTCTGGTTTGGGTTATCAGGATAATGCTGGCCTCATACAATTAATTTGGAAGCTTTCCTTTCTCTTCTATTTTTTGGGAATAGTTTAAGAAGGATAGGTACTAATGCTTCTTTAAATGTTTGGTAGAATTTACCTGTGAAGTCGTTTGGTATGGACTTTTGTTTGTTGGGTTTTTTTTCTTTTTTAATTACTGACTCAATTTCGTTGCTACTAATTAGTTTATCCAAATTTTGTAACAATTCCTTTTTAAGTTTTTGAAGGTTATATGTTTCTAGGGGTTTATCCTAGAAATTTCTTCTAGGTTGTTCAATTTATCGGCATATAATTTTTCATAATATTCTCATAATTGTTTGTATTGCTCTGGTGCTGGTTGTTATTTGTCCTTATTTCTGATTTTATTTAATTAAGTCATTTCTCTCTCTTTCTCTTTGATGAGTTTGGCTAAAGGTATCAATTTTGTTTATCTTTTTTTATTATTATTACGTTCACTTAGTCACCATATAGTAGTATATCATTAGTTTTTGATGTAGTGTTCAAGGATTCATTAGTTGCTTACAACACCCAGTGCTCATCACAACACATGCCCTCCTTAATATCTATTATGCGGCTACCCATCCTGCCACCCCATCCCTCCCTTCCATAACCCTGTTTGTTTCCCCGGAGTCCAGAATCTCTCGTGGTTTGTCTCTTTCTCTGATTCCTTCCCATTCAGTTTTTCCTCCCTTCCCCTGTTCCTCCATGCTACCTTATGTTCCACATATGAATGAAAGCATATGATAATTGTCTTTCTCTGATTGACTTATTTCACTTAGCATAATCACCAGTTTCATGTTATCTTTTCAGAGAATGAGCTCCTAGTTTCAGTGATCTGTCCTATTATTTCTTCAGCCTCTATTTCATTTATTTCTGCTCTAATCATTATTTCCATCCTTGTACTGACTTCGGGCTCTATTCATTTTTATTTTTCTAGCTCCTTTAGGTTAAAGGTTAAGTAGTTTATTTGAGATTTTTCTTGCTTCTTGATGCAAACCCATGTTCCTATAATCTTCTCTCTTAGAACAGCTTTTGCTGCATCCCAACAATTTTGGATCACTGTTTTTTCATTCTCATGTCTTAATGTAATTTTTTTATTTCCTTTTTGATTTCTTGGAGAAACCATTCATTGTTTAGAAGTATGTTACTTAGCCTCCATGTATTTGTGTTCTTTCTAGATTTTTTTCTTATGATTGATTTCTGGTTTCATACCATTGTGGTAAAAAAAGATGCACAATATGATTTCAATATTTTAAAACTTACTGAGATTTGTTTTGTGGCATAACATGTGATCTATTCTGGAGAATGTTCTATATGCATTTGAAAAGAATGTGTATTCTGCTGTTTTAGGATGGGATGTTCTAAACATATATGTTACGACTCTTTGGTCCAGTGTGTCATTGAAAGCCACTGTTTCCTTGCTGATTTTCTGTTTGAATGACCTATCCATTGATGTAAGTGGGGGTGTTAAAGTCTTCTATTATTATTGTATTACTGTCAGTTTCTTTTTTAATATCTGTTAATAATTACCTTTTGTATTTAGGTAATCCTATAGTGGGTCCATAAATATTTACATTGCTACATCCTCTTGTTGGATTGTTCCCTTTATCATTATGTAGTGTCCTTTTTTTTAAATAAGGCTTTTCTTTCTTTCTTTCTTTTTTTCTTTCTTTCTTTCTTTCTAATTATTTATTTATTTATTTGAGAGAGAGAGAGAGAGAGAGAGAGAGAGAGAGGGAGCACATGGAGAAGTCAAGGGAGAAGCAGACTCCCCACCAAGCAGGGAGCCTAATGTGGGGCTTGATCCCAGGACCCTGGGATCATGACCTGAGCTGAAGGGAGACACTTAACTGACTGAGCCACCCAGGTGCCCCTATGTAGTGTCCTTCTGTTTCTTATTACAATCTTTGTCTTTAAGTCTGATTTATCTGATAGAACGAGTGCTACCTCAGTTTCCTCTTTGCTTCCATTTGTATAGCAAATGCTTTTCCATCCCTCCACTTTCAATCTGCATGAGTCTTTAGGTCTGAAATTAGTCTCTTGTAGGCAGCATTGTTTTTTTATCCATTCAGTCACCTATGTCTTATGACTGGAGCATTTAGTCCACTTACATTCGAAGTAATTATAAATAGGTATATACTTAGTACCATTTTGTTACTCGTTTTATGTGGTTTTTTTTAGTTCTTTTACTTATTTAGTTTTTTTAAAAAAGTTTTTTATTCATTTGAGAGAGAGAGCAAGATCGAGTGCAGGAGTGGAGGGAGGGGCAGAGGGACAAGCAGATTCCCCACTGAGCGGGGAGCCTGACACAGTGCTCAATCCCAGGACCTTGAGATCACCCCC
Source organism: Ailurus styani (assembly GCA_002007465.1). NCBI lineage: Eukaryota > Metazoa > Chordata > Mammalia > Carnivora > Ailuridae > Ailurus > Ailurus styani. Next base: position 239,133 of record LNAC01000363.1, on the reverse strand, counting down.
TGAACAGAAGTCAGATGCTTAACTGACTGAGCCACCCAGGTGCCTCTCTTTAGTTCTTTTCTTTTCCTTTCTTCTCTTGCTCTCTTCCCTTGTGTTTGATGGCTTTATTTAGTGATGTGCTTGGATTCCTTTCTCTTTATTTTTTGTGTATCTATTATAGGTTTTTTATTTGTAGTTACCATTAGGTTCATATAAAACATCTTATGCATATAGCAGTCTATATTCAGTTGATAGTCACTTAAGTTTAGACTCATTCTAAACTTCATACTCCTCCATTTTCACCTGACTGAGTTCTTGATTCTTCCACAGTACCACTTTACCCTGTATATTTCCTGTTTTTTCTTATCTCAGAAATGGCAATTCTACTAGTCTAGTACCTTAAGTCCAAAACTGTGGGGTCATGCTTGGCTTTTCTCTTTCATGCTACTTATCTAATCAATCTAACAATCCTGTCAACTATTCTTTTGAAATCTATCCAGAATCTTACCACTATCTCACCACTCGCATGGTTCCCATCCTGGTCTAAACCAACTGCATCTTTTCCCTGGATTATTGGTATACTCCCCTAACAGGTCATCTTGCTTCTGTTCTTTCTCCCTGTGTCTGTTTTCTCAGTTAATTTTTTATTGATTTTTATTTGACTTCTAGTATAGTTAATATACAATATTACATCAGTTTCAGGTGTACAACACAGTGATCAATAATTCCATACATCGCTTGGTACTTATCATGGCAAATGCCCTCCTTAATCCCCATTTCCCCGGACACTTCCCCTCTAGTAACCGACACTTTGTTCTCTATAGTCTGTTTCTTGGTTTGTCTCTCTCATTTTTCCTTTGCTCATTTGTTTTGTTTCTTAAATTTCACATATGACTGAAATCATATGGCATTTTTCTTTCTCTGACTTATTTCACTTAGCATTATACTCTTTAGCTCCATCCACATCATTGCAAATGGCAAGAGTTCATCATTTTTATGGCTGAATAATTTTCCATTGTATATATACCACATCTTTTTTTAACCATTCATCAACTGATGGACACTTGGGCTGCTGCCATATCTTGGCTGTTGTGAATAATGCTGCTATAAACATAGTGTTTTTGTATTTTTTGAATTAGTGTTCTTGTATTCTTTGGGAAAATACCCAGTAGTGGGATTACTGGATCATAGGATAATTCTATTTTAAACTTCCTGAGGAATCTCCATACTGATTTCCACAGTGCCTGCACCAGTTTGCATTCCCACCAACATTGCCTACAGCTATTTTCAGTATAGCAGAAAGAGAGATTCTGTTAAAACAGAGGCCAGATCTTGTCTACTTTCTGCTCAAAATCCTCCATTTGGTCTCCATTTACATAGTATAAATGTCAGAGAACGTACCTTGTCCTACAAGGGTCTATATTTGACTTTGCCCACTGATCCCATCTCCTTCCCTTGCTTTCTTGCTCACTTTGCTTCTAGCCACACTGCTCCTTCTAGAACATACTGAGAAAATTTCTGCTACAGAGCATTTGTATTTACTATTTCTTCTCTCTTCTCCTCCTCAAAATATATGCAGGGCCCATACCTTCATTTCATTCTGATCTCTTCTCAAATGTTCCCTTAATAGAGGGATATTTCCTGATAACTTCCCAGCACATAACATCACTTTCTTTCCCATTTCCCTGCTATATGTCTTTTCACATTTACTACCACCAATTTTATTTATTGTCCATTTTTTTACACTGCAAGTTAAGCTCATTGAGGGCAAAAAGAAACATATATTGAGGTTCTCCTATCTGCCAGGTCATCTTCCAGGCCATGGGATATAAAATTGAACAAAACAGTCAATGCCACTATCCTTCTGACATTTCCATTATAGAATTATGATAACCTGCTATATTTTCTCAGTAAATGTTTGCTGAATGCATTTAATAAAGCATACACCGAATAGAGTATAGGAATGGTTCAAATTTAAAGAATATTTGGATTGGCTCCTCACTCTTTAACTCACTGAATCACCCACCCCATCTAAAGAAAAGGTTCTGTAGCTTCACAGGTAAAAGGCTAGAAATTTATCTGAATCCCAGGACCACTAGACATTCTATTCTCCTACCTCTAAGGGTTCTTGGGCTCTGCTTAAGTATTCTGTATAAAGAAAAATATCTGAAAGGCATCCAAATGGGGAAGGAGGAAGTCAAGCTTTCACTCTTTGCAGAAGACATGATACTCTATTTGGAAAACCCAAAAGACTCCACCAAAAACTTGATAGAAAAGATTCATGCCGTCAGCACAGTGTCAGGATATAAAATCAAGATAATCAAAATCTGTTGCATTTCTGTACACCAATAATGAAGCACCAGATGAGAAATCAAGGAGTAGATCCCATTTACCATTGCATCTAAAATCATAAGACACCTCTGAATAAACCTAACTAAAGTGGTAAAAGATCTGTACCCTGAAAACTATAAAACACTGGTGAAGGAAACTGAAGATGACACAAAGAAGTGGAAAAATGTTCCATGCTCATGGGTTGGAAGAAATAATATTGTTAAAATGTCTATACTACCCAAAGCAATCTACACATTCAGTGCCATCCTTATCAAAATACCACCAGCACTTTTCACAGAGTTAGAACAAACAATCCTAAAATTTGTATGGAACCACAAAAGATCCCAAATAGCCAAAGTAATGTTGAAAAAGAAAACCGAAGCTGGAGGCATCACAGTCCCAGACTTCAAGCTGTATTACAAAGCTGTAATCATCAACAGTATGGTACTGGCACAAAAAAGGACACATAGATCAATGGAACAGAACAGAGGACCCACAACTATGTGGTCAACTAATCATCCACAAAGCAGGAAAGAATATCCAATGGAAAAAAG
>LNAC01000363.1:212399-229022 GCA_002007465.1 Ailurus styani | reverse complement strand
TAGAGTATCATGTCTTCTGCAAAGAGTGAAAGCTTGACTTCCTCCTTCCCCATTTGGATGCTATTTATTTATTTAGTTGTCTGTTTGATGAGGCTAGGACTTCCAGTAGTATGTTGAACAACATTGATGAGAGTGGACATCCCTGTTGTATTCCTTATCTTAGGGAAAAATCTCTCAGTTTTTCCCCACTGAGGATGACATTAGCTGTGGGTATTACATGGCCTTTATTATGTTGAACTATGTTCCTTCTATACTTGCTTTCTTGAGGGATTTTATCAAGAAGGTATGCTGTACTTCGTCAAATGCTTTATCAGCATCTATTGAGAGGATCATATGGCTCTTGTACTTTATTAATGTAGTGTACCACATTGATTGATTTGTGGCTATTGATCCAGAGTTGCAGTCCAAGGATAAATCCGATTTGGTTGTGGTGAGTAATCCTTTTAATGTACTGTTGGGTCCTATTGGTTAGTATCATATTGAGAAGTTTTGTATCCATGTTCATCAGAGATATTGGTCTGTAATTCTCCTTTTCAGTGGGGTCTTTGGCTTGGGAACCAAGGTAATGTTGCCCTCCTAGAGCGAGTCTGGAAGTTTTCCTTCCATTTCTATTTCTTGGAACAGCTTCAGAAAAATAGGTATCAATTCTTCTTTAAGTGTTCGGTAGAATTCCCCTGGGAAGCCATCTGGACTCTTGTTTGTTGGGAGATTTTTGATTACTGCTTCAATTTCTTCATGGTTATGGGTCTGTTCAAATTTTCTATTGCCTTCTGTTTCAGTTTTGGTAGTTTATATGTTTCTAGGAATTTATCCATTTCTTTCCAGACTGTCCAATTTGTTGGCATATATTTGCTCATAATATTCTCTTACAGTTTTTTGTATTTTGATCGTGTTTGTTCTGATCTCTCTTCTTTCATTTGTGATTTTATTCATTTGAGTCTTTTCTTTTTGATAATCTGGCTAGGGGGTTACCAATTTTGTTAATTCTTTCAAAGAACCAGCTCCTAGTTTCATTGATTTGTTGTAATTTTTTTTAATTTTCTATATCATTTATTTCTGCTCTAATCTTAGTTATTTCTAGCTCTCTTAGTTGTAAAGGTAGATTGTGTATTTGAGACTTCTCTTGCTTCTTGAGGAAGTCCTGTATTGCTATATACTTCCATCTTAGGACCAACCACCTTTTCTGTATCCCAAAGGTTTGGGAATGTTGTGTTTTCATAGTCATTTGCTTCCATGTATTGTTGTATTTCTTCTTTAATTTCCTGGTTAGCCCATTCATTCTTTAGTAGAGTGTTCTTTAACCTCCATGTATTTATGGTCTTTCCAATTTTTTTCTTATGGTTGACTTCAAATTTCATAGTGGTGTGATCTAAAAATGTGCAAGGTAAGATCTCAGTATTTTTGTACTGGTGAGGCCTGATTTTTGACCCAGTATGTGAGCTCTTCTGGAGAATGTCCTATGTGCACTTGAAAAGAATGTGTATTCTGCTGCTTAAGAATGGATTGCTCTGCATATAGCCATTAAATCCATTTGGTCTGGTGTGCCATTCCAAGCCATTGTTTCCTTGTTGATTTTCTGCTTGGATGATCTCCGCATTGATATAAAGTGGGGTGTCAAAATCCAATACTGTCATTGTATAATTATCAATGTGTTTCCTTAAGTTTGTTATTAATTGGTTCAAATATCTGGGTGTTCCCAAGTTGGGGGCATAAACATTTAGAATCATTAGATATTCTTGTTGGATAGATCCCTTTATTATGACATAGTGACCTTCTTCATTTCTTATTACAGTCTTTCGTTTAGAATCTGGTTTGTCTGATTAAGTATGGCTACTCCAGCTTTTGATATCCATTACCATGATAGATGATTTTTCACATCCTCACTTTCAATCTGGAGATGTCTCTGGGTATAATATTGGTCTCTTGTAAGCAGCATATTGATGGGTCTTGTTTTTCTTTTAAATCCATTCTGATACCTTATATCTTTTGATTGGAGCATTTAGTCCATATACAGAGTAATTATTGATAGATATGAATTTACCGCCATTGTATTATCTATGAAGCCACTGTTCCTGTAGATTATCCCTGTTCCTTTCTAGTCTTTGTTGCTTTTGTTCTCTCCCACTCAAATTTTCCCCTTTAATGTTTCTTTGAGAGTTGGTTTAGTGTCCACAAACTCCCTTAGTTTTTGCTTGTCCTGGAAACTATCTCTCCTTCCATTCTGAATGACAATCTTGATGGATATAGTATTCTTGGCTGCATATTTTTCTCATTTAGCATGTTGAATATATCAATGCCACTTTCTTCTGTCCTGCCATGTTTCTGTAGAGAGGTCTGCTGCTAACCTTATGTATCTATCCTTGTAGGCTAATGATCTTTTGTCCCTAGCTGCTTTCAGAATTCTCTCCCTCTCTCTTTTTTTTGTATTTTGTAAGTTTCAGTATGATATATCTTGGTGTTGATCTGTTTTTGTTGACTTTTGAGGGAAGTTCCCTGTGACTCTTGGACTTGAATGTCTGCTTCCTTCCCCAGATTAGGGACGTTTTCAGCTACAACAAACTATAGAAATGATCCCTGAAAGTATAGTCTTCGTTTTCAGCTATAATTTGTTCAAATAAACCTTCTGCCTCTTTTTCCCCCGCCCTTCCTCTGGGACTCCTATGATATGGATATTATTGTGCTTTGTGGAATTGGTGCGTTCTCTAAGTCTATATTCATGATCTAATAGTTTTCTTTCCCTCTTTTTTCAGCTTCATTATTTTCCATAATTTTATCTTCTCTATCACCTATTTGTTCCTCTACTTCTCCCATCCTCATTGTGATTACATCCAGTTGGTTTTTCATCTTAGTTATAGCACTTCTTATTTTGGTCTGACCAGTTTTTAGGTCTTTTATCTCTGGACACAGGGTTTCTCTGGTGTCTTCTATGCTTCTTTCAAGCACAGCCAGTAGTCTTATGACAGTTTTTCTACATTCTTGTTCAGATATATTGCTTATATCTGTTTTGAGCAAATACCTGGCTGTAATTTCTTCTTGATCTGTCTTTTGAGAATTCCTCCATCTTGTCATTACATCTAGGTTTCTGTCTTCTGTGTGTTATGAAAGCTTGTTATGTTTCCTGCTCCTGAGAATAATACTATATTAAGAAGATGTCATACAATGTCCAGGGTCTGGCACTTCAGGAAATGTCTCTAGTGTATGCTGTGTGCATGCTGCTGTTGTGTTTTGGCTATTCTTTTCTACAGTTCAGTCCTGTGCACAGTTCCTCCTTGGACTTTTAACTAGGTGTCCTCTGGTTTGTTTGTTAAGATAAGTCTGATTTAAAAAAAGGCCTGATCCAAGAAAAAAGGAAAAGAATCAAAACAGCAAACAAACAGACAAAACTCTAAGCCTGATTCCAAAGAAAAAGAAATAAGGAAAAAAGAAAAGAAGAGAAGCCCAATCCAGAAACAAAAAAAGAGAAAAAGAAACAAACCACAAATGAACAAAAAATTAGAAGCCTATTCTACATAAGAAAGAAAAAGAAAAGAAAAAATAGAAAATAAAGAACTTTTTAAAAAAAGGAAAAAAAAAAGAAGCCTGGTCCTCTTTTAACCAGAAGTAAAACTGACACTTTCAAGCACTCTGCGATCGGTAGACTTGTACATGTGTGTGTGTGTGTGGGGGGGCGGCTGTGTTGGTCTTTTGAGGGAGAGGCCCACTGTACTGCCTCATACTCAGAACTGCCCTAGTAAAGATGCTTCTGTAGGGTGCAGTGGTCAAGGTTTGGTGTGAGGCTAGCCTCCACTGGAGGCGCTGTATTTCTCTCTGAAGTCTGTGCCAGTGGGTGGGGAGTTGGGGTGTGTGTGAAAGATTGTATCACCCCTCCCTCTCGTCTCAAGGTAGGGGAACTCCCAGCCATTGCTGTTCAGGAGGCCCTCACAGAAAAGTAAACAATCTCTCCTCCAGTGTCCCAGGCTTTCATCAGATCCCTGCACTCAACCTGTCTGTGCCTGGGCCATTGGTATGCCTGGCCACACTTCTCCTATGTTTTATCTTTGGCCAGTGGCTGGTATTCAAAACTCCAACTTGTAAGGTGCCAGGCAAGATGCCAACATGCTACCCTCCTCTGGAGGAGAGACTTGTAGCACTGTGCTAGGCCCCAGAAAAGCAGTCATGTGGTCACCCAGGTGCCTGGAGTCTACAGTGAAGCAGAGCAAAAAGCTACAACCAGGTTGTCTGCCTTCAGTACGCCTCTGTCCCCTATTGTTGAATGGCTGCTCAATGGCACCTACCCGGTGGGCCTTTTGTCCTTGGAAAGGCAATGTACCCTGCTCCAAATGTACTCCAGGAAGGGGAATATTCTCTCCCAGTGTGACCCAGGGGATTCCCGGTGCCATAGCATCTTGCACGAACCCTATGTGTTGCTCTCTCTCCTGTTCTCTTGCTCTCTCCCTGCCTTCTCTCCATGAAAAGGGCTCCCTCCCCTCCACAGCACCATGGTTTTTTTCTCCTCACAATTCACGTCTCCAAACGTCGTATCTGCCAGGTTCTCTCCCTCCAATTGTGCAGATTGTTTTCTTATCAGATCGATTTTCTAGTTGTTCAAAATGATTCGCTGTTGATCTAGCTATGTTTGAGGGATGAGGCAAGCCGTGGGTCCCCCTACTACTCCACTATCTTAACTCCTCCTCTACTCCAAATCCTTTTACTTTTGATGCATTCTTCCAATCATTCCCACCATGAAATTTTGGTTAATCTCTGAATTCCTTCTCTTCTGCTCTGAATATCTAATAAGTAACCCTTCAAGTCCCATTTCTCCACATAGTTCTGGGGTTCAGAGAGCTCANATCTAGCTATGTTTGAGGGATGAGGCAAGCCGTGGGTCCCCCTACTACTCCACTATCTTAACTCCTCCTCTACTCCAAATCCTTTTACTTTTGATGCATTCTTCCAATCATTCCCACCATGAAATTTTGGTTAATCTCTGAATTCCTTCTCTTCTGCTCTGAATATCTAATAAGTAACCCTTCAAGTCCCATTTCTCCACATAGTTCTGGGGTTCAGAGAGCTCAGTCACAAATTTCTAACTTCCCTCACATACTGTACTGATGTCTACCCAGAATTAGAGTTCAGGTTGTTCCTTCCTCTGGGACTTCATTATTATACATGCACAACTTTTCCACATTCCTATTTGTGCTGAACTTTTGGTTTGTTCCCAGAATGCTGTGCATCCAATTATTATTGGATAGTACCAGTTATGTCAACATTCTTCTGGAAGTTAGCCATGACAAAGCACACAAGTATTCTCCACCTTTCCTAGTCTCCACAGAACTCCTACAGCACTCGCAGCCTGTAAGACTCATTTTGGTACTTAGTCCTCTACTGTCTTATGATGATCTCTCATAATAATATAGTGTTTCATATGTGAATGAGCCTGGTTTCACTAATGATAATCATAGCTTAAATATATACTTGTTTAAGTCAATCATAATCTTGTAGTATGAGTGCTTCTTTGTGGTTAAAAAATATGCTTGAGGTAAACTGTAGACTGAATAGTAGGATTGAGAGTGATTCTAATCCTGACTCTGACACTCATAGCTGTGTAACCTTGGACAAGTTATTTAAATTTTAATTTTCGCTTCTGTAAATAGGGATAATAATAGTACTTTGCTCATGAAGTAGCTGTAGGGTTAGTACAGTATCCAGCATTTAATATGCATTCAATAAATGCTAGTATTACATTATTAAAATTAATTTCCACTTACACTGAGTAGATAGTTTGAGGGTTAAAAAAGAGGAAATAAATCTGCATTTTCATCCTAGTGTTAGTTCAAAAAACAATTCCAGAATCCTCATGTCTGCTGTATCTCTGATTAATTGGAAAAAAAAAGGGTGGGACTTAAGAGGGCCTTACCATTCTACACAAACTTTCTTCAAAATCCTGTGATTTACTGTTTATATAGAAGAATTACACCCAATAGCCATACATGATTAGTGATTTGCAGAATATATTCATGTATTAAATATGAAATTAATAAATGAACATACAGATAATCTTCAACTTGCCATAGAGTTGTATTTAAAAAGGTTTAGGTTGAACTATATGAAGTTACTGTTTTGTGTCCAAAATGTTTAAATATCAATAATTTCACACAGTTCAACTGAACAGTATTTTTAAATCACTTGATTGGAATTTAAAATGGATTTTCCCATAGAATCAACTTAATAAAGTCTGTCAGGGTTTCCAAATAAAGCCCATAAATAGTTACTTAACTTACAATATAAATAAGCAATCATACTACTAATAATATAAACCCAAACTGCTATTTACAATAAAATCTCAATCATTTGCAACTCTAGAAGAACAAGTTACCCTGGATAGAAGAGTTTTCTTGATAACTTCGCTGAAACTTCAGCTATTTGGAGAGAAACATATCTACAATCTATGATTTAATTGAGGGTTTACTGAATATGTAGAAGACTATTTTCTTGTATAGTAAATGGCCCCAGTCCACTATGGTTTTAAGTTTTTAAAAAGTACAATTGTATTACAGAGCAACATGCTTTCTTAGAACTGTACAGTTTTCTGAGAACAAGGGAGAAGCATCTAATACAGACTGGGAGTGGACAAGATTTCTTGGAGGAGGTGCTACCTCTGAGTCCTGAAGGATGTTGAGGATTCAGTGGTGAATGGGAAGCCAAAAAGGAATTCTAGGCAAAGAGAGCATCACATTTAGAGGTTCAGAGGAAAGAGTATGGCAGTTTTTGAAAACACAAGTACCTTAGAATAAATGGAAGGAGGTGGGGCAGAATGGCAAAAAATGAGCCAAGAGACATTAAATAAGGGCCAGATCATGTTAAAAAATTTAGGCTTTATCCTGCAGGATAGGGTATCCTCTGAAGGTTTTTCCTTTGTAAATTTTTGTGCCTTATGAAAATTTGAGCTATAATTTATAGACAGCGAAATGTATACATTTTAAACATACAGTTTGAGGAGTTTTGAAAAACACATACCTTCATAACCACCACCCAAATCAAGATATAGTACATTTCCATCACCCCAGAATTTTCCCTTGTGACCCTTCCCGTCATTCTTCAGCTCTACCTCCTAATGCAGGAAATCAGTGTTTTGATTTTTATCACCATAACTTAGTTTTTCTCATCCTAGAACTTTAAGTATATGGAATCATACAATATTATTGAATTATTTTTGTGTGTTATTTCTTCCTTTCAACATAATGTCTATGACACTCATCCATGTTCTTTTGGGTATCAGTAGCTCCTTCCTTTTTATTTCTGAATAGTATTTTATTATATGGATATACCACAATTTTAATGTATTCATCTATTCATCTATTGAGGGACTTTCGGGTTAATTCCAGTTTGGGGCTATTATGAATAAATCTGGTATGAGGATTAATGTATGAGTCTTTCTGGGGACATATGTTTTCATTTTTCTTGGGTCAACACCTCAGGGTAGAACTTCTGGTTTATATGGTATGTATTTGTTGTGAGGAACTGCTAAACTGTTTTCTAGAATAATTGTACCATTTTATACTCCCATCAGCACTGTATGAGAGTTCAAGTTCTGTGCATTTATTATACTTAACATTGTCAGTATTTTAAATTTTAACCATTCTTGTGGATATAGTGTTTCATTGTGGTTGGTTTTTGAATTCTTAACTTTTTAAAATGCTTTTCTTCTCTTGCTGTCAACTATCAGATTTCACTTCACCTATCTATAACATCTTTTCCATTCCCTTTAAATTTACTGCTTATAATCTGCTATAGGCTTGACATCTTGTTTAAACTAATTAGAATCAGGTACAAACAGAATAAACAGGTGGTCAGTGCATTTTTGAATGGCTTTTCCAATAAGGAAAATGCATATTCTCTGGCAGTTTAGAGGCCATCTGTTTACTGCTTGATTCCTGGTTGTGGTCTGGATAGGTGAATTTGTCCAGGTAACTGAGTTTTACACAAGTATGTTATTACAGTATAATGCTATTTCTAGGGGAAAGGTATTTTGAAGTCCAAATGGAGACCCTCCTTGCCATCCCCAGCTACAATTCCAGAATTTTTTTCATATTCTGTGTTCCCTCATAGTGTCAGTTTCTATGCGTATTCTGGTAGGGCCTCTAGCACATTCTTGTGTCCTGGTGGGAATAGTAGGAGAATATACTCATATATTAATTGTTCCAAAGTGTCTGATGGGAGTATGTGAAAACTCAAGCTCCCAGAGGAGGAAGGCTAAGGGAGAAACAAACTCCTTCAGATAGCAGAAACAACCCTAGCTCCCATGGATAGTAGGAGTACCTTAAAGTCCCTTAAGAGGGGCTGCTGATGAGTACAGAACATCCATAAATCATGTTTATTAGAAGGGGACTGACTGTATATGAAAATATTTTAAATATAGTTTCTATTTTCTCAATAAAAAACAGATGAAAACAACATGAAGCACTACTTAAACTGAAAGAGGATCCCTATTCATAATGCCCTTATTTGAGTCTCAATTAGAGGTAGGATGAGAAACTATCCTCTGTTTAGTATAATGGCAAAGACAAAAATCAGTGACTGCTCATACAAAAAGTCTAGAATTCTAGCTTGAGTTTTGCATTCATTAGCAAGGCCTCCAGAGGCAAGCTGCAGAATATGAACAAAAGAGCATTCTCTCTTTGAATATTGCTTTCCTATTGCACAAGGGAGGAGGCATCAGGAATGTTGGCCACAGCCAGACATTTAGCTCAAGGGAAAAAATCTAATTCTTTTCACTTTATTAACTGATTACACCCTTGTTTCCTATGGTAAAATTACATGGTAAACAGCACCTGCAGATTATAGGGATCTCAGCTGGAAACAATTCGTTAACAGTGAGACATGAGGGATATACTCATTACTGCTAGTGACTCTCCAGACACTGCTACATATTTTTTTCTAATATCTAAACCAACAAAATTATTGGGTACTTTTTTCTTCTTTTACCATGACACAGAATAAATTTAATTCATTTTATATTTTATAGTTAATGTATTTGATTGTATAGATAATTCATAGAAAATTATTCATAAACTTCTTGAGAGTAGAGGCACATAGTAGGCCCCTAATAAATATCTATCTGTTGGAAGAATAATAGGACTATCAATAAACCATTCCTTAAAGCTATAATTTTATTGAACTGTAATTGGACCCATTTCTTAGGATTAACCATGGCAAGGTACACTAAAAACTCACTAAAAACCACTACTGGCAGTAATAAAATCAAAGGGATCTTGAGAGTGAGAGACTTGGTAGGTCAGTGGGTCTCATACTTTGTTGTGCATCAGAATCACTAGGTATGAGTGTTAAAATGTAGCCTATCCCTCCCCAAATTTAGATTGAGTAGGCTGAGGTGAGACTCTAGAGTCTGTTTTTTCAACTTGCTCACTATGGGATTTTGATGCAGGAGGTCCCGGAACCACATTTAGAGAAACTGCTATATTGTACATTCCTTAACTGTTTCGTTATCTGGAGACTGAAAAGTCTGTCTTCTTTTGATACTGGTAAAATATGGCTCTCATATAGATTATGGTTTTCACCTTTTATTAAGTCATTCCTAGAGTTAATGTGTTTATAGAAACTGGTACTTCATCTTTTTCAAGAGGAGGTGGGTACCTATCAGGATTTCTAAAATTGGCAAATCACTGATTTTTTTTAAAGATTTATCTTTCAATGTTTTTAAGTCTATTTTGCTTATTGCAACCACTGCCATCACTACCATCACCCATCAGCAGTCATCAGGGACCTCCAAATAAATAACATAAAACCATTTATACCCTGAGGTATTTAACAAAATCTCCAGGTGATTCTACCATGGCAAGTTGTGAGCGTCTCAGTACCAATGAGTGAAGTAGGATTGCCCAAACTAGTTTGATGAGTATGTCATGGATATAAAATGAATACATAAGCTGGCACTGAACACATTTCCAATCTTTTAAGAATCCTTAACATGCTCTGATTTTCAACAAAAGGTCTGGTGGGGGTCACTCAGGGTGTTGTTGTTTGCTGAACAAACAGTCTTACCACATGGAGGACAGTGAATTAGATACTATTTTTAATATATACAGACAAAAAGCACACAATCCCAAGTTGCTTTGTAGTGCAAAAACAGCACTACATAACAGGAGGTAGTAAAGTTTTAAAAGCAGTGTGACAAGAAGGGAAGCACAATATGTTCTGGTTGCTGAACAGAGTATGCCAGCTGCTGAGAGCAAGCAAACAAGAGCACTCAACATTGGTCATAGCATTTCACAGAAGCTGCGCCCAGTGAGGTGGGGCTAGAGATGGCAGCAATCAGCCCAGATGCCAAAGGAAATTGGCACCTTGGACATCTCTGGTGTGAGTGCCAGGGATTGCCATCTCCTGTTGTAAATATGTCTGATGATGACTGAAATTACGTAGTAAAGTTAAACATGGAACCTAAACATACCCAACAGTTTTCAATAGAGCTAAAAGCAGTCACTGAATTCTGCTTCCCAGGTAGTTTGACTTAAAAATCACTGCCCATCAATGCAAAGTAACTGCAAAGTAGAAAGAATAAAAAAGAACAGTATCTTTGTTTGAGGAGATTACCATAGCAAGAAAGCTCAGTTTATACTACAAACCAGTTTAATCTCTGGTTTTTCTTACCTCCCAGTTTTGGGCTTATGGATCACCTAACACTTGCCAAATAATGCCTTCCATATCTTAAATATTATTTTTTCCTTCCATTGGTAATAAGCTCCTTAAAGGAACCTGTCCTCTGAACAAGGTGAAATCTGTGTAAGATGCACATCAAGGGGAAAGATGAGTTATTTTAAACACACAACTTCTAACGCAAAGGGGGAAAATGGGCTCCTTCTCTAATCATCTGTTTTTAGGTTCAGTTCTATTCCTAACATCCAGAACAAAGCTGGAAGCGTAGAAGCTTACTGAACTGATTCTCATCAGTGGATAATGTAAGTTGTCTCCTTCTTTTCTATGACTTTGATATCGATAACCACCACAGATGTCACATTTACCTCATTGCACTATTCTATTGTCAGAGTCAGAATCATGTTTAATGTGAAATAGCAAGAGAGTACTACTGTTACTGAGATTGTGGATGTCAGTTGGTCTCCGAGTGTTTAAACAATGTTCAATGCTGACATTTGCAGAGATGCAAGGACAGAAGGATAATCAAGCATCTTTGGCATCGTGAGCTTTGTGGCATAACCATAAGCAAGGGTGGCACAAGAAATATTCTAAAGGATGCACTAAAGCATAGCTTCAAATAACATGACATAGTTGTGGGATGCTTGGGAAAATAGCAGCAGAGACAAGCTTGGAATGCAACAATATGGAATTTGGAAACTTTCTGAGCAAAGGCTTTTTAGCTGACCACAATTTGAACACAGAAATACCAATGGTGACAGTCTCTACAAGTAGCAGCTGCAGTCACAAATCAAAAAGCAGTTTGTATATATGTCATATAGAAAGGACTTCTGGTTGAAGATTTAGGTTTTGCTCCCTACAAGTGTAGGTAAAATCAGTGACATCTTTGAATAAGAAAGTCAGCAGTATATTCTGGATGTCACTGCCTTCCCTTGGAACTGTCTGCTTAATTGGTAATTCCCCATACTTTTGAAGTTTAAGACACTTTAATATATAAGGAGAAAAAACATATACTTCCACTTGTAATGCCTGGAAATTACTAAAGACTATCATTTGTGAAGAGAATCAGTTTATAAATTAGAATATACCTATAGAATTTAGAGAAACACCAGGATAAAACCATTAGAGTAATCCTGAGCTCTGAATTCAGAAAACATTAGCTCAAATACATCCTCTTAATTATGAATTCTTAAATGGCTTTTTACAATTTTATAACAATATTGCAGTTTACCTTTACAAAGCTGGACCAATGAAGGTTAAAGAAGGATTATGACCAAAATGGGATTGCCCGTGGTATTCATTTAATTTAAACTAAGATTTTCCCCTTGTCCAAAATTTCACTATCATTAGCACTCTACAAAATCTATTCTGGTTCCCAATGGAGACTTAAATCACATAAACTATCTCTAAGCCAAATTTGAATACAACATTCAAGAGCAAGTATGGAGGAATGGTAAAAGAGAAGTAGCTAGTGAAAAGAAAGCTGCAACAGACAGAACTTGAGGGGGAGGGGAATAGGACACAGGTAAGAAGCAAATTAAGACACAGATGGCTTTCAAAAAAACGAAATCTTGCCATTTGCAATGACATGGATGGAACTAGAGGGTATTATGCCAAGTGAAATAAGCCAATCAGAGAAAGACAATTATTATATGATCTCGCTGATATGAGGAATTTGAGAAACAAGACAGAGGATCATAGGGGAAGGGAGGAAAAAATGAAATGAGCCCTAACCAGAAAGGGAGACAAACCATAAGAGACTCTTAATCTCAGGAAACAAACTGAGGGTTGCTATGGAGTGGAGGGGGATGGGAGGGCTGGGGTGACTGGGTGATGGACATTGGGGAGGGTCTGTGCTATGGTGAGCACTGTGAATTGTGTTAAGACTGATGAATCACAGACCTGTACCCCTGAAACAAATAATACGTTATATGTTAATAAAAAAAGAGAAACAGATGGTTCTTGGTTGCAAGAGGGGGAAAATGTTCTAAACATTGTAGAAAAATTAAGCAGTAGGAAGGATTTTAGGGAAAGATACATTATCAGTTTAAGTTGATGCTGGAATATGTTGTGGACAAATGTTCAAAAGGCTAGAAACAATGGTCCAAACATTCCCATGGGGTTAGTGGATAAGAATACGAACATAAGGGGGCACCTGGGTGGCTTAGTGGGTTAAAGCTCAGGTCATGATCTCAGGGTCCTGGGATCAAGCCCCGCATCGGGCTCTCTGCTCCGCGGGGAGCCTGCTTTCTTCTCTCTCTCTGCCTGCCTGTCTGCCTGCCTACTTGTAATCTCTCTCTGTCAAAATCAATAAATAAAATCTTTAAAAAAAAGAATATGAACATAGGTACATGGCTAGTGGACTATTAATCAAGGACTGGCTTATACAAATGTGAGTATAGAAAGTGAATCTCAGAGATGGGTCCAGAGGGAAAGGTTCATAAATTGAATATAAAGACAGGGAGGTTAATTAGTGGTGAAACAAAAACCACTGTTGGGAAAAACAGTAAAGGGCCTGGGACACAAGTTCAGAACTTTAAACACTGTAAAACTAGAATCACCAAGGGGGAGAAAGGGACTGGCAAGAAAACTGAGAGGCCAGGAAAAACATTTCACCATGAGATTAGATAAATCTAGAGTTGCAGTGTTGTCCTTAGATAACTTGGCATTTTAGTGCCTCTTGTATCCAAGGGTGGCTAAGCGCTCCCCTGAGGTAAATACAAAGCAACTGGTTACGTGACATAATGGCAGACCAATGCTGTTTCAGTAGCTATAAAACAGAGAGAAAAAAATTTTTTCAATATGGCTGTTGATTAGAATCCAGCATTAGAGTGTTTCTATGGAAATCTTCTTTTCTCAGAGGAAAATTCCTGACTCTTGCTTATGACCATGACAGTGAGTGAAGAAAGCCCCATGCTGAGTATTGTCTCATAAATCTTTTCCATAGCATCTCAACAGAGCTACCCACTCAAAAAGAAATTGGGATAAAATATAAACAAATGAAATGAAGTATAGCAAAATACTCTACTCATTAGAGTCAATTTTATGCATATCCATTATTTGATTGTTAGTTTAGGGACTAAAGCCATCTTTCCATGGAGCAACAGAGAATTAGATTTCATTGCTGTCTACTAATCTCTTTCACAGAGCTTTAACCCTAATGAATCCTCTAATTTCTACTAATGGGTAAACAATGTAAGGTTTGTCCAGTTTATAGCTAATTGCTCCTAATTACAAATATACCCCCCAAATTCAGAAAACATGAACTTTAAAATTTGACAAGTATTTAGACTTGTGGATCAAGGTGGGTGACTAACCAAACAATTTTATTTCCTCTCTCTGTCAAGATCCCATTAAACAAATTTAAAAAATAATGAAGAGAATAATAAAAGGAATTAGGAGAAAATAGATTTCAATATGTTTCTGAAAGACAGAAAGTAGACACAATGCTGACTGATAAAGTTCAGAGAAATGACAGAGGGGGCTTACAGCCTGGGATGATGCTGGTATGCTTTGTAGGACCCTAGAGAAGTTTGACACTTGGAAATGCCAAGGAAGGGAGTCAGTGAGAATAAAACATTAAAAATTAATTGAAACCTGTGTACTGAATTATCTCCTGCTCCTGTGCATAGAACTCCTAGTATTCAGGCATTTATTCTCAAGGCAGAAAAAACAAATTCAGAAGGTTCTTCTTTAAAGAGATTGAGTAGCCCACAACTATATTGTCAATTAATCTTCAACAAAGCAGGAAAGACTATCCAACAGGAAAAGGACAGCAAATGGTGGGAAACTGGACAGCAACATGCAGAAGAATGAAACTGGACCATTTTCTTACATCATATGCCATTCACTCAAATAAATTCAAAATGGATAAAAGAACTAAATGTGAGACTGACACCATAAAAATCCTAGAAGAGAAGACAGGCAGTAACCTCTTTGACATTGGCCATAGCAACTTTTTTCTAGATATGTCTTCTGAGGCAAGGGGAAAAAAAACCAAAAATAAACTATTGGGACTGCACCAAAATAAAAAGCTTCTACACTGCAAAGGAAACAATCAACAAAACTAAAAGGAAACTATGGAATGGGAGAAGGTATTTGCAAATGATATATCTGATAAAGGGTTAATATCCAAAATATATAAAGAAGTTCTACAACTCAACACCAAAAAAACCCACAAATGATCCAATTAAAAAATGAGCAGAAGACATGAACCCACATTTCTCCAAAGAAGACATACAGATGGCCAACAGACACATGAAAAGACGTTCATCATCGCTTACCATCAGAGAAATGCAAATCAAAACTACAATGAGATATCACCTCACACCTGTCAGAATGGTTAAAATCAGCAACACAAGAAACAACAGGTGTTGGCAAGAATGTGAGAAAAAGGATCCCTCTTGCCCTGTTGGTGGGAATGCAAACTGGTGCAGTCACTCTAGAAAACAGTATCAAAGATTCCTCAGGAAGTTAAAAATAAAACCACCCTATGATCCAGCAATCACACTAGTGGGTATTTGCCCAAAGGATACAAAAAACACCAATTCCAAGGGGTACATGCAGCTGTATGTTTATAGCAGCATTATTTAAATAGCCAAGACATGAAAGCAGCCCAAGTATCCATCATTGACTGATGAAAGGATAAAGAAGTGATACATATATATACAATGGGATACTATTCAACCATAAGAAAAAGAGTGAAATCCTGCCATTTGCAATGACATGGATGGAGCTAGAGTATAATGCTAAGCAAAATAAATCAGAGAAAGACAAATACCATATGATTTCACTCATATGTGGCATTTAAGAAACAAAACAAATGAGCATAGTTAAACAGAGAGATAAACCAAGAAACAGACTCTGAATTACAGAGAACAAATTGGTGGTTACCAGAGGGGAGGTCGGGGGGGGGGAGATGTGTTAAATAGGTGATGGGGATAAGGAGTACACTTAATGAGCACAAACTGATGTATGGAATTGCTGAATCACCATGTTATACATCTGAAACTAATGTAATACTGTATGTTAACTTACTGGAATTAAAATAAAAGCTTAATGGTGCAGCCAGTCTGGAAAACAGTATGGAAGTTCCTCAAAAAGTTGAAAATAGAGCTACCCTACGACCTAGCAGTTGCACTATGGGGTATTTACCCTACAGATACAAAGGTAGTGATCCTCAGGAGCACATGCACCCGAATGTTTATAGCAGCAATGTCCACAATAGCCAAACTATGGGAAGAACCTAGATGTATATCAACAGATGAATGGATAAAGACGATGTGGTGTATACACACACACACACACACACACACACACACACACACACACACACACACACACACACTGGAATACTATGCAGCCATCAAAAGAAACAAAATCTTGCCATTTGCAATGATGTGGATGGAACTAGAGGGTATTATGCTAAGCAAAATAAGTCAATCAGAGAAAGGCAATTATATGATCTCTCTGATATGAGGAACTTGAGGGGCAGGGTGGGGGGTCGTGGCGGGTAGTGAGGGAAAAATAATGAAACAAGATGGGATCGGGAAGGAGACAAACCATAAGAGACTCTTAATCTCACAACACAAACTGAGGGTTACTGGGGGTGGGAGGGTAGGGATAGGGTGGATGGGTTATGGACATTGGGGAGGGTTTGTGCTTTGGTAAATGCTGTGAAAGATGTAAGCCGGATGATTCACAGATCTGTACCCCTGGGGCAAGAATAAAAAAAAAAGAAAAGAAAAAGAAAACAAAACAGTGGATGTGTTTTCAGCATAAAAAGGAAATATAATGCAGGATAAAGACCTCCACAAGATTATAGTGATCTGCTAGTAATATAATTACCTGTCAGAACAAAAACAGGAGGGTATTTTGCTGAGCAATATAAGTCAATCAGAAGAGAAAGGCAATTATATGATCTCTCTGATATGAGGAACTTGAGGGGCAGGGTGGGGGGTCGTGGCGGGTAGT
>LNAC01000363.1:140796-212016 GCA_002007465.1 Ailurus styani | reverse complement strand
CATCAAAAGAAACAAAATCTTGCCATTTGCAATGATGTGGATGGAACTAGAGGGTATTATGCTAAGCAAAATAAGTCAATCAGAGAAAGGCAATTATATGATCTCTCTGATATGAGGAACTTGAGGGGCAGGGTGGGGGGTCGTGGCGGGTAGTGAGGGAAAAATAATGAAACAAGATGGGATCGGGAAGGAGACAAACCATAAGAGACTCTTAATCTCACAACACAAGCTGAGGGTTATGGGGGGGTGGGAGGGTAGGGATAGGGTGGATGGGTTATGGACATTGGGGAGGGTTTGTGGTATGGTGAGTGCTGTGAAAGGTGTAAACTTGATGATTCACAGACCTGCACCCCTGGGGCAAAAAAAAAAAGATAAAAAAAAGGATAAACTGAAAAAAAAAGTAAAAGCTTAAAAATTTTTTAAACCCTTGATTAATACCTCATATTCTACAAAATATAACTCATGTTGCACCATAGACCTAACTGTAAATTCTAAAACTATGAGGCAAAGATTCTTTAGATATGACACCAAAAAGAGGATCCATAAAAGAAAAAAAGTGATAAATTGACCTTCATCAAAGTTAAGAACTCTGTTCTTATTAAGACAATTAGAAGATATAGATTAGAAGAAAAATATTTGCGAATCACATATTCTATAAAGAATTTGTATCCAGAATATATAATGAACTCTGAACATTCAATAATAAGAAACAACTCCCAGTTACCCCATTACCCCTTCCACCTCCCCTCCAGCAACTTTCAGTTTGTTAAGAGTCTCTTATGATTTGTCTCCCTCTGGTTTCATCTTATTTTTTCCTCCCTTCCACTATGATCCTCTGTTTTGTTTCTTAAGTTCCACATATGAGTGAAATAATTCTTTCTCTGATTGACTTATTTCATTTAGCATAATAACCTCTAGTTCCATCCATGTCATTGCAAATGGCAAAATTTCATTTTTTATGGCTAATATTCGAGTGTGTGTGTGTGTGTGTGTGTGTGGTGTGTGTACATACATCTTTATTCATTCATCTGTTGATGGACATCTGGGCTCTTCCCATAGTTTGGCTACTGTGGACACTGCTGCATAAACATTGGGGTACCCCTTCGGATCACTGCATTTTTATCCTTTGGGTAAATACCCAGTAGTATATGAAGCTGATGAATAACTGAACTCTACCTCTGAAACTAATGATACACTATATATTAACTGAATTTAAATAAAATTTAAAAAAACATCAGTTTTTAGAAATGAGTGAAAAGATTTCAACAGATACTTCACCAAAGAAGATATGTGAAAAGATGTTCAATATCATTAGCCACTAGGAAAAAGCAAATTAAAACCACATAAAGACTACTATATACCTATCAGAACAGCCTACCTTAAAAAGTCTGACTATACCAACTTTTGGTGAGGATATGAGAAATTATAACTCTCATATAATACCAGTGGGAATATAAAATGATACATTCACTTTAGGAAAGTTTGGCAGTTTCTTATAACATATACTTACTGTACAACCCAACAGTTAACACTCCTATGTATGTTCTAAGAGAAATGAAAGCATGTATCCCCACGAACGCTTGTACAGCAATGTCTGTAATAGTTTTATTTGTAGTAACTAAAAGCTGGAAACAACCCATTGTGTCCATCAACAGGTGAATGGATGCACTGTTACATCCATACAACAGAATAGTGTTTATTAATAAAAAGGAATGAACTGCTGATACATGTTATAACATGAATGAATCTTAAATAATTATGCTGAGTGGAAGAGAGCAGACCAAAAATTGAGAAAACATTTTATGTTTCTATTTAAAAAAAACTCTAGAAAATAAAAACTATAGTGACAGATTAGTGGTTGCTTGGGAATGCAGATGTCATTGGAGACTAGATTGAGTGGAAAGAGATTACAAAGGGGTATGAGGAAACATTTGAGGGTAATGGATATTTTGATTATGGGGCTGGTTTCACCGGTATACATATACCTACATACATATGTCAAAACTTATCAAGTTGTATGCTTAAATATTTGTTTATTATAGCCATATAAAGCCATAAAAAGTAATTTCCATGGCTGAGAATGAAGCAGGTCGTAATTAATCCATAGCTTGTATTAAATTTCTGTTATAAGAGAAAGACCATGGGCTTTGGTGCAGGGGTTGGGGGAAAGAGTCAAGTTGAGTAATTAGAGTCAGGAGCTTTGCTTAGACAGCCCCTTGTCAGCACTCTTTTTCAGGTGAGGATTCACAGTGGCAAAAGATTTGTGTTTCAATGTCCCAGCTGCTTTTGATGTAGCCAAGTCATACACACACGGTTTTAAAAAATATGAAGTATGTACGTAAAGGCAGGTAATGTAAGCAACATTTCACTGTTCTAACCCTCCCTACCTCCAGTCCTAATCCTTTGAGATTAACATCTTTAACCCTCTTAACTTTTTCTGTTTAGTTTTTCTGGTGATTGCTTCTTCATATACTGCTATTACTTATCTACTTTAGATTTTGTCTATTAATTTTGTGCTGTGATAAATGAGGCTTTACCTCAATTGTTCTACCTCTCATCCCAATGTAGTTATTGTGATTTTTAGTTCCTCTATTCATTTGTTTGAGGGATCTACTTAGACCTTTATTTCTTGTTTCATAAACTAAAGACAATATCTCTTAACTCTGTTTTTTAAGGCTATTAGTTCCCTGCTCTTCCCATTATCTTTCATCTATTCTATCTATTAACTCTTGTCATTTGTACTTTTACTTTTCACATTGCCAAGAGGGATAACATTTGTGTTTTGCTCTTTATCTATAATTAACTACCTCTATAATTAAGTATCCCGTGCTTTTGTACATTGGTTATTTCTGAAAGCTGAAAATCAGTATGCAGTGTTTATACTGTTGTGGCTATCTAGAATTTTTCTTTCTTCTTTGAGATGTTACTGTCTTTTAGATTTTCTAATTGCCTTTATTTTTTTCTTGCGTTGTCTGCAACATCTATAGTTTCTCTAATTTTTTAAAGGTGGATAAAAAATCTTGAGCCCCTGCTTCTCCTTTTTTGCCTTTGGATGCCCCCTCCCGGAGTCCTCCTTTCTTCTACTGGGACAGAATGTTCCTTAGGGCTACCGTGTAACTCGCCCTTGGATTTACTTTTACTAGTTTTTGGTATTAGGTCCACTGTTTCCAGAATCCATTGTATATCTTTGTCTTTCTTTACTACCTACTTTTGGTGGAGTATATTCCTAAGTAACTTCTTTAGTAAAAAGTGAGAGGTGAACTTTAAGTCTCTGAAATCTAGAAATGTGCTTCTTTTACTATCAAGCTCAACTTATAGTTGATGAGTAATAAAACTCTAGGCTCAAAATAATTCTCCCTCAGAACTTTGAAGGCATTTCTCCACTGTCTAATACTCAGTGTTGCTGATGAGATGACCAATCTATTCTAATTCTTGTTCCTGTAATTGTTAATGTTTTACCTCTGTGGGATCTTCTTTTTATTGTTGATGCTCTGAAGTTTCATAATGTGTCTAGGGATTGAGCAAAATGACTGGCTACCCCAAATATGAGGCCTGTAAGGCCCACGCATGTATAATAGAACCATTATGCTTGAGAACCTCCAAATTCCACAATGTAAATCTTTGCTGTGGGACACAAATGTCCACACTAGTTACTTCAGTTCTCCTTAGATGACTTACTCAATTGCTTATTTTATTAAAGTTTTTAATTCCTGTTAACATACAGCATTATATTAGTTTCAGGTGTACAATATAGTGATTCAACAATTGCATACATCACCCAGTGCTCATCACAACAAGTTCAGTTCTTAATCCCCATCACCTATTTCACCCATCCCCATAACCACCTCCTCTCTGACAGTCATCAGTTTGTTCTCTGTATTTGAGTCTGCTTTTTTGTTTTTTTTTTTTAGATTTCACATATAAGTGAAATCATATGGCATTTATCTTTAACTTTTTTCACTTAGCATCATACCATCTATGTCCATCCATATTGTTGTAAATGGCAAGATCTCATTTTAATTTATGACTGAGTAATATTCCATTATACATATAATATACATTATATATATAATATATAATATATATACGTATATATATATATATCACATTGTTTTTATCCGTTCATCTATCAAAGAACATCTGAGTTGCTTCCGTATCTTGGCTATTGTAAACAATGCTGCAATAAACATATAATAAACATATGATCCAGTAATTCTACTATGGGGTATTTACTCAAAGAAAATGAAAACACTAATCTGAAAAGATATACTATCTATTTTTAAATTAAGAACACTATATCTTGATTACTGTTGCCTTCTAATAAGCCTTGAGATCACGTAGAGTAAGTCCTCCAAGTTTGTTCTTTTTCAAACTTGTTTTGGATATTTTAGGTCTTTTGCCTTTCCAGATAAATTTTAGTTTCCAGAGAAATTTTAGAATTGGATTGTCAATTTCTACAAGATAAATCAGGGTAGATCAAGTTGTGGAAAACTGACATGTTAATAGTATTTCATATTTGAGATGCCATCATGAAAGGTATTTTTTAAATCTCAATTTCTGTTTATTGTTAGTATATATGAATATAATTGATTATTTAATAGTGGTTTTTATTTATTTATTTATTTTTTATTCTTTGCCCCAGGGGTACAGGTCTGTGAATCATCAGGCTTATGCCTTTCACAGCATTCACCAAAGCACAAACCCTCCCCAATGTCCATAACCCATCCACCCCATCCCTACCCTCCCACCCCCCAGTAACCCTCAGTTTGTTTTGTGAGATTAGGAGTCTCTTATGCTTGGTCTCCTTCCCCATCCCATCTTGTTTCATTATTTTTCCCTCCCTACCCCCCACGACCCTCCACCCTGTCCCTCAAGTTCCTCATATCAGAGAGATCATATGATAATTGTCTTTCTCTGATTGACTTATTTCGCTCAGCATAATACCCTCTAGTTCCATCCACGTCATTGCAAACGGCAAGATTTCGTTTCTTTTGATAGCTGCATAGTATTCCATTGTATATATATACCACATCTTCTTTATCTATTCATCTGTTGATGGACATCTAGGTTCTTTCCATAGTTTGGCTATTGTGGACATTGCTGCTATAAACATTCGGGTTTGTGTCCTGTGAACTTATTCACTTATTAGTTCTAGTAGTTTTTTGTAGATTTTTTGTATAATTTTCTACAAAGATGATCACAATGTCTGCATATAAAGACTGTCTTATTTTCTTTCAAAACTTGTTGCCTCTTATTATTTTTCTTTCCTATTGCACTGGCTAGATCCCCCAGCACAATGTTGACTAGAAGGGATGAGAGCAGAGAGGCATACTTTGTTTCCAATCTTAGAAGGAAAGCCTTCAAAAAAAAAAAAAGAAGGAAAGCCTTCAGTCTTTCACCATAAAGTATGTTGGTAGCTATAGTGTTTTTGATAAAGTTCCCTCTACTCCTAGTTTTCTGAGTTGTTTTTAAAAATCATGAATTGGTGTTTTATTTTGTTAAATGTTTTGTCTGAGTTGATTGATATGACTTTTTCCCCCTGAGCCTTGTAGTGGGGTGAATCACATTGATTTCCCCCCATTTAAAAAAAAATGAAGGCATAACTGACACACAGTTGAAAGAACCCAGTGGGTATCTAGTTCTATATTCAACTAGAATGTTAGGAGAGTTCAAAATCTTGTTCAAGTGAGTAGACCTTGACAAACAAACTTTTGTCTGTCTTTTCTATCATCCATCCATCCGTCCACCAGGCACTTGCTCTGGTCAAATCCTGTGCAAGGAACTGGGGATATAAAGAACCTTGTAGACCTTGTGTTTTTGAGGCTCACGCTGTATCTAGTGAGGAGATAAACAGCTAATCACATTAATGGGATGGATGCCATATTAAGGTCATTGAGGAAAGTCAATGAAATCACAGAAGAGGGAGATATTCTGACCAGGGTGGGGAAATTGGGGAAAATGATTTCTGAGTTGGCATTTAAAAAGTAAGCAGGAGACTTCTATGCAGAGGTGAGAGAGAGCACATTTCAGAAAAGAGGCCATAACTTACAGCAGTTCTTTAGAAGTTCTTCTACTCTTCCCAATGCCCACCCACCCATTCAAAAATAATTTTGCTTTCTTTGCAATATATGTTTGTTTAAATATAATGATTTTCTTTAACCCAGAGTAGAGTCTCTGCTCCAGAAAGACAAATTCTGGATGCTGGCACACCATTTCCAGTTTGAGAAGCACAGCTCTGTGTGAAGGACCTGAGGTTAGTTGGTAAACAATCAGAAACTAGGAACAGCTTCTTAGGGTAGTTGTCTAATCTCAGAATTATGTCAATCAAACATTAGGTATGCAATGAGAAATACTCTAGCTTCAAAGCTTGTATGTTTGCCTAAGGACCTAAATTATCATTTGCTCACTCTCTGATTACCCCAGCTCCATGATGAGCCAAGTTCTACCTAGCACTGCCAAAAAAAAAACCCCAGCAAGAATGCTTTTAATAGTTTTAAACAAGTTTTCAAGTTTATTTGGCAAATTAAGTTAACTGTATAGTATCTTGCTGGGGTCTTCAATTGACATTGAACTGGGACCATGTAGAGCCCAGTTTTAAGCAATATATAACATGAGGAATTGTTAGTACTGAGATCCTTGATCACTTGCCAGTCACAATTTTCATTTTGACTCATACTAATGGTTAACTGTTGAAATCGTTATCAAGAGACCTCATCTCTCATCAGCTGATACCTAGTTGTATGAAAAGTGCTGCCATATCCTGCTTGAGAATTGGTTAGAAATGGTAAAATTCTGTTAAAACAAATACCTTTAACATAAAATGGGAGCTTTTGTAGAATGAAGAAACTTCCAGGTGTAAGTTGGTGGCACATTTATTTCTAGCAATATTCAATACAATAGGGCTCAAGGCAACCAAAGGATATGAATCACAAGGATTTTGTTTTTTGTAAAGGATATTAAGCTATGAAAACTTTTATGAGTTTCTACTGTAGTGTTTTTGGAATGTCTAAAAATTTAATCCATGTACTGTATTTTTAAAAAGATTTTATTCATTTATTTGATAGAGGGAGAGCGAGCGAGCACGCAAGCTGGGGGAGGAGCAGAGGGAGCAGCTGAGGGAGAGGGACAAGCAGACTCTGCAATGAGCACAAGGCCGAATGGGGGGCTCCATCTCACAGCACTGAGATCATGAGCAGAGCCAAAATCAAGAGTCAGACACTTAGAGTGAGCCACCCAGATGCCCCTAATCTATGGACTTTAATAAATGCTTAACACTTTAAGCAGTCCCTCCTTTTAAAAAATTGAGTATGGTTGACACAGAATGTTACATTAGTTTCAGGTGTATAACACAGTGATTTGAAAAGTCTATATGTTATGCTATGCTCACCAGAAGTGTAAATACCATCTATCTTCATACAATGGTATTACAATATCATTGACTATGTTCCCTATACTATACCTTTTATTCATGTGACTTATTCATTCCATAACTGGAAGCCTGTATCTCCCACTCTACCTCACCTATTTTGCCCATCCCCCAACCCCTCTCCCCTTTGGCAATCATTAGTTTGTTCTCTGTATTTACAGGTCTCATTCTGCTTTTTGTTTATTCATTTATTTTGTTTCAGATTCCAATAAGTAAAATCATATGGTATTTGTCTTTCTCTGTCTGATTTATTTCACTTAGGATAATACCATCTAGGTCCAAAAAACAAAACAAAACAAAAAAGCGATTAAAAAAATGGGCAGAGGACCTGAATAGACATTTTTTGAAGAAAACATACAGATGGCCAAAAAGCACATGAAAATATTCTCATCACTAATCACCAGGGAAATACAAATCAATACCACAGTGAGATATCATCTTAAATCTGTCAGAATGGCTAGAATCAAAAACACAAGAAAAAACAAGTGTTGGTGAGGATGTGGAGAAATAGGAACCCTTGTGCACTGTTGGTGGTATAGCTACAGTGGAAAGCAGTATGGAGTTTCCTCAAAAAAATTAAAAATACAAATACCATATGATCTAATAATTCCACTACTGGGTATTTACCCAGGAAAACCAAAACATTAATTCAAAAAGATACATGCATCCCTATATTTACTGCAACATTATTACAATAGCCAAAGTATGGAAGCAATCCAAGCATTCATCAGTAGATGAATGGATAAAGAAGATGTGGCATACACACACACACACACACACACACACACACACACACACACAAAATGGAATATTAGAAAGTCAGCCATAAGAAAGGATGAGATCATGCCATATGTGACAATGTGCAATTCCCCTTTCTAATGGCAACTCATTTACCAAAGAATGGCTTAAAATTATCTGCTGTGTATTGGCACCAGCTAAATAGACTTTATCAGACTTCACATTTTTCTTCAATTAAAAAGTTTTAAAATTCCAGTATAGTTAACATACAGTGTTATATTAGTTTCAGGTGTATAATACAGTGATTCAATAATTCGATATGTTGCTCAGTGTTCATTATGATCAGTGTCCTTGTAAATCCCCTTCACCTATTTTACCCATCCTGCCCCATCCCCTCTCTGGTAACCATCAGTTTGTTCTCTATAGTTGAGTCTGTTCTGTTTTGTTGGTTTGTCACTTTTTTGTTCCCCTCTGTTCATTTGATTTGTTTCTTTATTTCTTTAAATTCAAGTTAGTTAAAATACAGTGCAGCATTAGTTTCAGGAGCAGAATCTAGTGACCAATCACCCACATACAACGCCCAGTGCTCATCCCAACAAGTGCCCTCGTTAATGTCCATCACCCACTTAGCCTATCCCCCCCACCTTCCTTCCAGCAACCCTCAGTTTGTTCTCTATATTTTAGAGTCTCTTGTGACTTTACGTTTTGTAGCTTGCATTATGAGGACAGTAGTCTGTTTCTAAAATAGAATAAAAACATGATTAGCATTCTCTTCATTCTAAAAATAATCACCTCAGTGTCTATATGGGTTCCATTCATAGTTATCACCACCTTCCTCTTTTTTATTCAAATGTAATTAACATATAATATTATATTAGCTTCAGGTGTACAAAGTAATGATTCATCAATTCTATACATTTCTCAATGCTCATCAAGGTAAGTGTACTCTCAATTCCCCTTACCTATTTTTTCCATTCCCCCACCCACCTCCCCTCTGGCAGCCACATTTGTTTTATGTATTTAAGAGTCTTTTTTGTTTGTCTTTTATTTCATTTGTTTGTTCATTTCTTTCTACTGTTCCTTAAAGATCTAGCAGTTATCTGAATAAATTGACTCAACTGGTTGTAAATCTACCAACCCAGTGCAACACACACAAAATATCTACATATCCATAAAACCCATAATCATTCATTTAATAAATACTGACTGATAAAATGCTGTGGAATGCAAAAGATACAATGCAATTTAATTGGAATATGAATATCAGTAAGATATGGCCATGCTCAACATCATCATAGTTTAGCATGATGGCTCTTAACCAGGGGCAAGTATCAGAAGTGCTTAGAAAATACCATATGATCCAGTAATTCCAATGTTGGATATTTACCCAGGGAAAAGAAAAACACTAATACAAAAAGATATATACATCCCTCTGTTTATTGCAGCATTATTTATAATAGCTAAGACATGGAAGCAACCTAAGTGTCCATCAACAGATGAATGGGAAAGGAAAATATGGTATATAAACAATGGAATAATACACAGCTTAAACACAAACCATAAGAGACTCCTGATCTCACAAAACAAACTGAGGGTTACTGGGGGGTGGGAGGGTAGGGATAGGGTGGATGGGTTATTGACATTGGGGAGGGTTTGTGCTTTGGTGAGTGCTGTGAAAGATGTAAGCCTGATGATTCACAGACCTGTACCCCTTGGGCAAAGAATAAAAATAAAATAAAAAAAAAAAAGTGATAAGATTGTGCCATGTGAGACAACATGGATGGACCTAGAGGGTATTATGCCAAGCAAAATAAGCTGGACTGAGAAAGAGAAATACCCTATGATTCTGCTCATAAATGGAATCTAAAAAAATGAAAAAAAACCAAAAACAAAAAGCAGAATCGGAACTGTAAATACAGAGAACTAACTCATGGTTGCCAGAAGGTAGGGAGGTGGGGGGTTGGGAAAAATGGGTGAAGTGGGGAGGGTGAGACAGGCCTCCAGTTATGGAATGAGTAAGTCATGGGAATAAAAAGCAGAGCATAAGGAGTATATAATCAATGATATCACAATAGTGATGTAATGGGACAGATTGTAGCTATACTTAATGGTGAACATGGCATAATGTGTAAATATGTCAATACACAATTGTGTCCCTGAAACTAATGTAACACCGTTTCAATTGTACTCAAATTTTAAAAAAAGATATGCTAATTGCTATAAAATGAATAAGTTCTGGGGCTCTAATGTACAGCGTGGTGACTATAGTTAACAATACTGTATTACAGACTACTTGAAAGTTGCTGAGAGAGTAGATCTTAAATGTTCTTACTACAAACAAAACGTTAATTATGTGAGGTGATGGAGGTGTTAACTAACCTTGTTGTGGTTAATAATTTTGCAATGCATACATGTATCAAATCATCACCTTGTACACCTTAAACTTACACAACGTTATATCAATAAAAAAAGGCAGTGGCAGTAAACAAACAAAAGAATTACTTACAGAGTCTTTTCAAATTTACGTATGCAGTGCTAAGACCACCACCCAAGGAAGTAACATCTGAAGTAGCCGTCTGAAGGTTTGGTAGTTTGATAGAGATAGAACTAAAGGGGTGTCCTAGGCAGAAGGAATAGCATGTGCAAAAGTATTACAGCATGCTACTTAACTTTAAATTTTCTCACCTATAAAATGGGAAAAACAGTCACCTCACAGGGCATTGTGAGAATCAAATGAGAACACGTATGCAAGAACCTGTGCATTGTAAATGTTCAGTGTTAGTGGCATTCTATGCTCTAACATTTAAAATAAAGTTGATTTAACCAAT
The DNA here is from genome assembly GCA_002007465.1 of Ailurus styani. Taxonomy (NCBI): domain Eukaryota; kingdom Metazoa; phylum Chordata; class Mammalia; order Carnivora; family Ailuridae; genus Ailurus; species Ailurus styani. The sequence goes on along the minus strand of LNAC01000363.1, from coordinate 201,024 downwards.
TAGCTTTTTTTTCCCAGCTAGTATGGCCCTGAAGGAATGGAACATAGAATGGATAAGGTACAATCGGGATTAAAAGGGGAAAGACAAGTTTGCAGCCTGGAAGAGATAGGGACAATATGTGTATAGCAGAAAGTGAGGACTAAGTTAGGGGTAGAGGGCAGTAAAAATCAGATGTGACTAACAGTTTTAGAAGAAATTATGTATCTGCAAGTCACATTCTGATGGGAAAAGGAATTTAAGTCACTCTAGTTATCTGTTCCTAAAGCAAGAAGAAATCATGCTGTATGTATTAGGTGGTGAGGACAGAAATTAGGGTGTGTATGGTGATGGTAGTGAGGGAGAGAAGAAGAAAGGGAAACTTTGGAAATATTCAGAAAAATAATTATCTTACAGGTATCTTGCTTACCAATAAAATTCCCTCTACTTTCTGCATGACAATCATATTGAATTGACTCTGTGCCACCAGTGACTTAGCATTTACTTTAGCAGATGTTTCCTTTACCTATGTTGTAGCTAATTAATACACACTTATAAAAAGGTAGTCACCTGAATTTTAAACAATTGTTTCAATATAAATAAAGTCTAAAGTCATACTTTATAATATATGCTCCTTCACTTCCAATAAAGGAAGAATTGGTAAATAAAATCAAAACTGTTGTTTAAAACACCAAACATTGGGCGCCTGAGTGGCTCAGTGGGCTAAAGCCTCTGCCTTTGGCTCAGGTCATGATCTCAGGGTCCTGGGATCGAGGCCCGCATCGGGCTCCCTGCTTGGTGGGGAGCCTGCTTCCTCCTCTCTCTCTGCCTGCCTCTCTGCCTACTTGTGATCTGATCTCTCTCTCTCTGTGTCAAATAAATAAATTAAAACAAGCAAACAAACAAACAAATAAAACACCATACATTGCCAATCAAAAGTGAGCAAGGTTGTCATTACTGAAATGCAAATTAAAAGAATAATAAGATACTACTAGACACCCATTAGGAAGGTTAGAATCCAAAAAACTGACAATATCAATTGCTGGCAAAGATGCAGAGCAACAGGAAGCCTCATTGTCAGTGAGAATGCAAAAGTGGTACCACCACTTTGTGAGACAGTTTAACAGTTTCTTACAAAGCTAAACAGTCTTTTTTTAAAAAAAACATAGTCTTAACACACAACCCAGCAACTTTTCTCATAAGTATTTACACAACTGATTTGAAACTTATCTCCACACAAAAGTAGCATGTGAATGTGTATAGAAGCTTTATTCATAATCACTAAACACTAGAAGACAGCCAAGACATCCTTCAATAGGTAAATGGGTAAACAAAGCATGCATATACATATAATGAATTACTGTTTAGTGAAAAAAAGAGAATATGCAATCAAGCCACATAAAGATGTGGATAAATCTATAATATATGTTGTTTTTCAGTGAAAAAAGGCCAGTTGGAAAGGCTACATACTGTATGACTGGAACATTTGGAAAAGACCAAACTATTGAGATTAGATAAACAGGTGATTGGTGGTTGTCAAAAGTTTGAGGAGGAGGAAAGAAGATTGAATAGGTAAAGCACAGGGGTTTTTAGGGTGGAAAAACTTTGTATGATACTGTAATGGTGGATATATGATCCTACATTTTTCAAAACCCATAGAACCTTATAGCACAAAGAGTGAATCTCAACAAATGCAGAAATTTAAATGTCAGGGGATTGATTTCAGGATGGAGTTGCAGAATGTGACTCAAGAATCTAATTATATTACATATGTATGAAACAACCTAATTGGAGGTAGTGAGAAAAATTAACTTTTTAAAAGTAACTTTGGAAATGAGTGAAGTTTCTCAGACTGAAGACGAAAGAAACTGTAAATAAGCATGACTCTATTTGATAAAGTTGTCCCCACACAGGTGTGGGTGACAATTCTGAAACTACTGTACATGTGCATTGGAATTGGATGATTAAGTAAATGAATGGTGGATGGGAGTGGGACTGTTCATTCTAGAATGACCCACATGGTAAAGGATTAGAGTTGGAGAAATTAGTATGAACTCATATTTAGCTTAATATAGATACAAATAGCTACATTTAGAAATGTTTAGAGATAAGTGTATACATGCAGGCTAGGATACACTCATATATTTCCTTCTTCTGTCAGCCTGGAAGGCCTAGAAGTAATAACACTGTAGCAGCAATAAGCACATCTAGGATTTAGATCTTGCTTTATAATACCATTCTTTAATAGAAAGTGGAATCTATGGAGAATTGGTTGATGATAGGACTGAATGGGGCAAGAAATATACATATGAACCTGGAGCATCTTGTAGTACCATCTTGAAGTGCCATAAAGTAAAGAAGTATTCAGTAAAAGTCCACATGGACAGTTGTATGTCAAAGGGACACAGGAACCAAATGAAAATATGTCCCAATGGCCAAGGTGGAACAATTTGAACAAGATAAAGGAGTACTGGATTATAATTCAAAGTATAAAATAAATATCCTTATGTCTATACTTATATAAATGATTAGGCAAACAAGAATAGACAAACCAACAATCCAGAAGAATCCCAAATAATTTATGTGGATACTTCACCCTCAGGAAGGTGGACATTAACTCTCCACTCCTTAAGCATGGGCTGTACATCATGACTTACAAAGAATACAGCATGAAAAAGGGGAAATGAATAATTTTAGAGTGGCAAATACTACCTCAGCCAGGTGATGAAGGTTGGCATCAAGAGTGATGTCATGTTAATGGTATTTACCTTTGACATAATACATTGAAAATTACGTTTTACCTTTTTGGTCTTCCTCCCCAAAACCTATAACTAACTCTAGTCTAATAATGAGAAAAACATCAGCCAGATTCCAGTCAATGGACAGTCTACAAAATAGCTGACTAGTACTCAAAACTGTTAAGGTCATTGAAAACAAGGAAAGTCTGAGAAATTGCCATAGTTTTTAAGAGGAGACTGAGGAGACATGATGACTAAATGTACTATGGCATCCTAGATGGGACCCTGTAAGAGAAAAAGGACATTAGGTAAAAACTACGGAAATGTGAATAAAATAAGAATTTTAGTTAATAATATTATATCAGTATTAGTTCATTTGTTGTGACAAATGTACCATGCTAATGTAATAAGTGATACTGGGATACTAGGGATGGAGTATATGAAAAATGTGTACTAGTTTTGCAACTTTTCTGTAAATCTAAAACTATTCTAAAATAAAAAGTTTACTTAAAATATTGCATTGAGATATTATTTACCTAGAAAAAATTTTTTCACAAGTATATAATCTAAGATAAAAACCAGAAGAATTTGTCAAAGCAATGGTGTAGAAAAAGATATTTCTCCAGTGGGATCACCCTAAGAAGATTCTCAACACAAAGGAAAAGGAGAAAAGTATGCATACAAAAGAAGCAGCTTTCACTGCAGTGACATGCAAAATCTTATCTGGCAAGGTTAAATAGCAATGCTCTGGAATGTCATGATAGCACAATAGGAATTAGCCAAATAACGTAGCCTGCAGTTACTCACAGACTAATTTGTTTTCTGAAGAACCACATTCCAAAGTTTACACAAATCATGAAAACTACAAAGATTTCTTTTAGTGCCTATTTTTTTCTTTGGATAACGCTAATATTCAACTTTTTAGGACATGGAATATAATTTGAAACTTCATTAGTGGAGATTCCAAACACAAACACTATGACTTTTGATTTGTTTACAATCCCAAGTAGAATCCAAGATTTTTTCACCTCCAGTTTTTAATTCCTTATTTTCACGCTTTACAATGGAATCCACAGTAAATCCAAAAGAAAGGACTCTTCTATGGCCATTATTGGAATTAAACTTTGACTCACTGGCACCAATAAAGACAAAATTATGTAGACCTGTATACTAGGCTGGACTTGAAATATGCCATAGTAATGTTAAAGGCAAGACCTTTGGAGAGGGTCGGGGGAGGAGAGAGATCAGTGGCATCAGATGATTATTTCGCACTACATGTACTTGTTGATCTGGATGAGACTAGGGTTATAAATGTCTGTAACTGTCTCCTTGAGAAAAAAGTTGGCGGTCTTATGGTTCTGAGTTTCCTTTAAATATTTATTCTGTTATTCCTTTGGGTAATTATAGCTTATTAGCCTTAGTTATACTCTCATGTTGCATAGTAAATTATTCTCCTCTCTTCTTGGTGTTTACACCCTTCAGACAGTTGTATCCCCACCCTCTTCCCCCTTAGTCATCACTTAGCTAAATTGTATAGACAAAATTCTTTTAATCTTTGCTCATAAATCAATCCCTCTGGCCCCGTAATCATTTCTGTTACTCCTCTCTGAACTCTCTCCAATTAATCTATATCTTTTCAGTTAATGAGTTTGGAGAAGCTGAATAGTCCAGGTGTGATCCTAGTTATGTTTAGTGTCTATGTGTTTGTAAATGCACCAAAGGGTCTTTTGTACTGGGGACAAAAAATGTAATAAATTAAGAGTGGCTTTTCTGCCCCATTTTATGGTACTCCAAATGCTTAATTATCCTTCAACTATGGGTTTTCATTATCAATGACCATTTCTCAAGTTTTGACTCCTGCTAATTATAGGCTCTATTATAGTTCCTGCTTTTAACCAGTCACAAATACTTTAAGTATCTGTCAAAAATAAATCTATTTAGATTGAATCCAACCAGTTACTTTTAAAAGCACCCTATGTTTAATTCTTGAAGATATTTTTTAAAACCAGTCTGTGTATACCAATACCACCAAAGTCAATTGCCTTCATTGGAGAAATTAAGATGAAGTTTAGAAATGGTTTTGAAAAAAACTGAAAGGAAATTAACTCACTTGACTGCTAAAGGAGTGAAGGTTCTTTTTGTTAGGAAAAAATATAACACATTTTTAGAGAACTGTCACTTCATAGTAAGGCAGATTATTTCAGAATAATGATTTCTTTCCAAAGAGTTCAACTTACCTTTCACTTTCAATACATATTCAGCTTCCTTTAGCAGAAATGATGGGTTAATCTACTCTTGATTTTGGGAAATAATTCGGTTTAGGGGTAATTCATCCCCAAAATTATTTACCGTCATTAATTCCCTTTTATTGCCTTCCTCCTGATATTCCTTTGCCTTTTTCAGGTAGTTACACCCACAAGAAGTTATGCATTTAGATAACATTGTGCAAAGTTTGTTAATTATCAGACATTACAGAAGAGGCTACCCCAAAATACATTTCATAATTAGGGGTTATATATAGGGTTGGTGATATTTTCAGGGTAGTAAAATACAAGGTATATAAAAACCTGAGACTTACTTAAAATATATTACATTAAAAATGCTATTACTAAAAAATAGAAAACCTAAGTGGCAGGGGAATTAGGTGGAAAGGAGTCATTAACATAAGATAGAGTTAATCTAGGATGACTTGGTGGAGAAAATAAAAAGTGAAATTCATCAGTTTTTCTCTTCTAGCATGTAGTTTCTGATGAGAAAATGTGTTCAAATAGTAGCTAAAAGGAAAGTTTGAGGGTTATCTGTGGATCATGTTTATCCATGATATTATATTCTTTTGCCTATTAGCACAGACACTAAGAGATGGGTTCTGAAATATTCTCTTAGTTTTAAGTTCAAACACCTTAATTTATATGAGATCAAATATACAAATGGAAATATAACCTATTGGGGAAAATGGAAGACATTTTCTATAAATAGAAATCATGTCTTGGGGCAACTGGGTGGCTTAGTCAGTGATTCGGCTCAGGTCATGATCTCGGGGACATAAGACTGAGCCCCACATCAGGCTCTGTGCTCAGCGGGGAGTCTGCTGAAGATTCTCTCTCCCTCTCCCCTCCCCCTGCTCTCCCTCTCAAATAAATAAGTAAATATTTTTTTAAAAGAAATCATGGCTTAATTCATTTATGGTTCTTTGGGGAGGTAAACAAGGATATGGCCAATAAAAAACCAATGGATGCAATTCACTTGGGTTTTCGATAAGTTTTTTTTCAAGATCACATACCAAAGATTACTTAAAAATAAAAATGAGTTAACACAGGAGTTGTAAGACCAGGAGAACAATTTTAAAGATAATAAACAAAGGAGGCTGTTTTAGATAAAAAAATGTAGATGATGAACACTCACCAGATCTGTGTTGATAGGACTATCATTTATTGAGCTCCTGTTATGTACCAGGCATAGGTATACCCTAGGTATTTTCACACAGTGCTTCTCAAATTTTTCTATGAAAGTAGTACCCTGCACTCCCCCTCATGTCTATACTTAGTTTTTTTCTATTATTGCTTCTTGAGTGGTCTGACTTCTCTGTTAGATTGTAAAAGCCCCAAGAGAGCAAGCATTATGTCTGCTTTGCTCATTATTGGATCTCCAGCATTCAGGAAAGTGATGAGTACAGAGTAAGCACTCAGAAAATAGTTTTTTCATGAATGTATTCTCTTTTTGTTCATTTATGTAGTGATGCTCTTTTTATTCATTATACCAGAGTCAATTTTAAGACTTTTGCTTATGCTCTGGAAGAGTGTGGGTTTAAGATTGTAGATGAAACAAAGTTCTCTCCATATAAAATGATATAACAGGGAAACATTACAACAAGAAAGGTGTAATGAGACCCATGAAAAGGTAGAAAAGGTGAAGTTTCCTATGAGGGTGAATAGGGTAACATATTTAGGAGGAAAAAGAATAATCTGAATTAACTAAGATTATTGTCTCTGAGCTTCTACTTTTAACAAAGAAGTTATGTCTAAAAGCAACACAAACTATTCCGTGAAAACACTGCTGGGGCATTATTTAGAAAGAAAGGCAAAATCAAGTTTCTTCCTCTTATGCAGTGAAACCCACTGCAGGAATATGGTGGGAACCTACAGGAGATTAGCAGGAAGTTGGAAATGTTTAATGGACATCTATAAGAAAAATGAATTAAGGTGATGGGAGGAATAAGTATTACATGAGGAGAGACAACAGAGTCAGCACTCACCCATCTGGGAGAATAATGCTTGAGGAAGAGTATTACCAATATTTTAAAAAAACATATAGAAACTATATGTTTAAACTATATGTTTTAACTATATATTTAAACTATAGCTTTCTGAGTTCAGTCTCCTCTTCTAAAATGTCTGAGTAGATACATTGAAGGATGGTTCCACTTCTAGTAATGGCCAAGGAAACTCCTGTCAAACCAAACCCTCCTGCAGAGAGCAACTGTACACTGTGGATAAAATAGGGAGAAAGAAAAACAACCTGAAGGTAATGGAAAAGAAACAAAAGCAGGCAGATGGCATTTAAGGGGAGACTGACATTTAAAGGGAATGAAACTGAGTGAATTTCCCATATTCAAAAATGGCTTTAAGCACCTCATGGGATGGCTTAAATTCAGAGATCTGTAATCTCACTGGCTTGCAGAACTAGAAGACAGAGTTCAAAGGCAACCAGGCATTGGAAAGTGAGAGGAAATCCTGTAATGGAGAAAGCCAGGGAAGTAACCCAGATTATATGAACAACTCCTTTTTGAATCTCTGGGTGACCTCTGAGTTGTACAAGCTCAGAGTAGATTATAGGAAGCCCAACTAAACCTAAAAGTACTGAAGTTAGAATTGAGCTGCCTCCTACTGCAGAGAAGATAGGATTTACAGTTTAAGTTCAGCAGAGTTAAATGCTTACTTAAAAAAATAACAGTCTTTGGAGGAAAATAACAGAATCCAGAACATCTATAACATAATGTTCTATAATATCCAGGATATAATCTAAAATTATTTAACGTATTAAAAAAACTGGAGAATGTGATCCATTTTCGAAAGACAATCAACAGAGACCAACTCTGAAATAATACATGTGTTTGAAGTCAGACAAGATTTTATTTAGTGATTCATCACTTATATGTAATACCCAGTGCTCATCATAACAAGTGACCTCTTTAATACCCATCACCCATTTAACCCATCCCCCACCCAATTCACTTGATCAACCCTCAGTTTGTTCTCTATTGTTAAGAGTCTCTTTTGATTTGCTTTCTTCTCGCTCTCCTTTCCCCTTCCCATATTTTCACCTGTTCATCCGTCCTTCTTTCCTTCCTTCCTTCCTTCCTTCCTTCCTTCCTTCCTTCATTAAATTTTAATTTGTCAGAGAGAGAGAGAGTGAGAGAGAGAGAGGGCACTCAGAGGAAGAAACAGGCTCTCTGCTGAGCAAGGACCCCAATGCAGGATTCAATCCCAGGACCCTGGGATCATGATCTGAGCTGAATGCAGACACTTAACCAACTGAGTCACCCAGGCATCCCTGTTCATCTGTTTTCTGTCTTAAATTCCACATATGAATGAAATCCTATGCTATTTGTCTTTCTCTGACTATTTTGCTTAGCATAATACACTCCATCCACATGGTTGTGAATGGCAAGATTCCATTCTTTTTGATGGCTGAGTAATATTTCATTGAATATATACCACAGCTTCTTTATCCATTCATCAGTTGATGGACATGTGGGCTTCTTCCATAGTTTGGCTATTGTTGATAATGCTTTTATAAACATTGGGGTGCAGGTATACCTTCAAATCTGTATTTCTGTATCTTTTGGGTAAATACCTAGTAATGCAATTACTGGGTCATAGGGTAGTTCTATTTTTAACTTTTTGAGGAACTTCCATACTGTTTTACAGAGTGGCTCCACCACTTTGCATTCCCACCAATGGTGTAGGAGGGTTCCCCTTTCTCCACATCCTCACCAACATCTGTTGCTTCCTATACTGTTACTTTTAGTCAATCTAACAGGTGTGAGGTGGTATCACATTGTGGTTTTGATTTGTGTTTCCCTGGTGATAAGTGATGTTGAGCATCCTTTCATGTGCCTGTTAGCCATGTGTATGTCTTCTTGAGAAAAATGAAAATCAGATAAGATTTTAAAGCAGCTATTGTAACTGTGCTCTGAGATATAAAGTAAAATACAATTGCTATGAATGAAAATATAAGAAATCTCAAAAAAGAAATAGTAACTATAAAAAAGAACCAAATGAAAATTCCAAAACAGAAATAGCCAATATCTGAAATAAAAATTCATTCTCTGGATTTAACAGTAGCAGTCCATGGAAATGACAAAATAGTAAGTGAACTTGATAACAGACTCATAGAAATGGTCTAATCTGAATAACACAGAGAAAAAAGGTTGGAGAAAATAAGCAGAGCCTCAGAAACCCGTGAGACATCAAATGATCTAATATATATGTAGACTCCTAAAAGGAGAGAGAAAATGAGGTAGAAAAATATTTGAAGAAATGGTCAAAATTTCCCCAAATTTGGTCAAAGATACAGATTTATAGATTCAAATATTAAGGAAGTACAGTAAACTCCTAGCAAGATTCACACACTCACACACACACACACACACACACACACACACACACACACACACACACCTACCCAGGCACTTCACAATGTGCTGAAAACCAAAGTTAAAGCCTGTGAGTAATGTCATCTACTTCACTTGTTATTTTTTTTAATTTTTTACCTAAAATCAATTTAATTAACATATAGTATATTATTAGTTTCAGGGTAGAATTTAGTGATTCATCAGTTGCATATAACACCCAGTACTCATTCCATCAAGTGCCCTCCTTAAGGCCCATCACCCGATTATCCCATCCCCCGACCCACCTCCCCTCAGTTTGTTTCCTATAGTTAAGACTCTCTTATAGGTCTTCTCCCTCTCTTATTTTATTTTTCCTTCCCTTCCCCTATGTTCATCAGTTTTGTTTCTTAAATTCCTTATGAGTGAAATCATATATTTTTCTTTCTCTGGCTTATTTCAACAAGCATTTTTTAAAAGGAACAAATATAATGGTATAAAACTGCCTAGCACATAGGTAATAATTAGAATACAGATAAATAATTGTTAAATTATTTACTTAAAAGAGATATACAACAATACTAAACATCTGTGCCAAAGAAAAGACATACTACTTTACCCAAGTTTTGTGAGTTCATTATCATTATACTGAGAAATTATCTAGACTGGAGACAGAAATGTTTAAGAAAAGGTTCAAGAGAAATTTGTATACATTTGTAGGTAAGAGAGAAACCCACAGTGGCTTAATAGGGGATACTGGAATACTTGGATTATAGCTTTAATCCTTTCAGGCGACTTCCTAAGTTACAAAACAGTGCTTGATACATATATAAAACAGAATATTTCGCTGAACATATGGTGGAGACAGAGCAATATACTACTTCTACAAAATAATTATTGATTTAGTTCTTTAAAAATGTGGTTGTGAGAGTTTCTTTTTTCCTCAGACATATACAGGCATACCTTGGAAATATTGTGGGTTTGGTTCCAGATCACTGCAATAAAGCAAGTATCAAAGTAAAGTGAGTCAAATGAATTTTTGGCTTTCCAGTGTATATAAAAGTTATGTTTATACTACATTGTAGTCCATTAAGTGTGCAATAGTAGTACATCTAAAAACTACTGTACATACCATAATTTAAAAATACTTAATTGCTAAAAAATGCTAACCATCATTTAGGCTTTTAACAAGTTGTAATCACTGATCACAGATCATCACAACGAATATAATAATAATAATAATAATAATAATAATAATAATAAAGTTTGGAATATTGTGAGAATTATCAAAATGTGACACAAAGACATGAAGTGAATAAACGCTATTGGAAAAATGGCACCAACAGACATGCTTGATGCAGGATTGCCATAAACCTTCAATTTGTAAAAAAAATTGCAGTATCTGTGAAGCACAATTAAGTGAAGTGCAATAAGACAAGGTATGCCTACACATTTAAAGAACAAAAATATTTATAGTTTATTCTGATGGCACAAATAGTCTTTTGTGTAAAGTATAAACGAGTAGGGCTCTGATTGTCAATGTGGGTATATTAATAATACAGAATATATTTAAATGGGTACATGGGAAGGAAAGAAAGGAGGAAAGGTATAAGAAAAGGGAAAATGAACATTTGGGGATTAAGGCTTTATAGATATCTGTGATGAGGCTTTCAGAATTACAAGCTTTCCTTTGATAATTATGATAGAAATTATTGTTGACAAAGGAAACTGCCAATATAGACAGTATCATAGAATCTCAGAGTTGAAGGGAATTTAGAACTCATCTTTTCTAAATTTTCTTCCAAAGAAAGAAGTATCTTCATAGCCCAAAAGATGGTCATCTAGTTTCTGCTTGAATTCCTCTATTGATAGGGAATTTACTACCTTACTACACAGACCACTGCAATGTTAAACAGCTAAAATTGTTAGAAAATTTGTCTTGAACAAAACTAAAATCTTCCTTTCTATATTTCCTCCACCTGGTCTCAAGTCTTCCCTCATCCTTCTAACTTCTCCTATATATGCCAGTTTTTCAAATATTTAAAGACCACTATCATGTCCCACTAAAGTCTCTTATTCTCCAGGCAAAAAATTCCCTTCTGTCATTGGACATTGTTTCCAGCCTCTAAATAAACCTTTCTCCAGATGCAATATATATATTTTTACCTTGACAAGGTATGGCTCTATTTTAATGATTTTTGTTAATGTTTTATTGTATGGTGGTTATGCCCTGAAATACATTTTTAAAAATTTTTATTTAAATTCAATTAGACAACATATAGTGCATCATTATTTTTTGATGTAATGTTCAATGATTCATTAGTTGCATATAACACCCAGTGCTCATCGCATCATGTGCCCTCCTTAATGCCCATCACCTAGTTACCCCATCCCTCCATGCACCTCCCTATCCACAACCCTGTTTGTTTCCTGGAGTCAAGAGTCTCTCATGATTTGTCTCCCTCTCTGATTTCTTCCCATTCAGATTTTCCCTACCGGTCCCAATGTTCCTTATATTCCACATGAATGAAACCATATGATAATTGTCTTTCTCCAACTGACTTATTTCACTTAGCATAACACCCTCCAGTTCCATCCATGTCGATGTAAATGGTAGGTATTCATCTTTCTGATGGCTGAGTAATATTCCATAGTATATATGAACCACATCTTCTTTATCCATTCATTTTTTTTAAAGATTTTTTGTTTATTTGACAGAGAGCACAGTCAGGGGGAGTGGGAGAGGGAGAAGCAGACTCCCTGCTAAGCCTGATGTGGGGCTCGATCCCAGGACCCTGGGATCATGATTTGAACCAAAGGTAGACACTTAACCAACTGAGCCACCCAGGCACCCCTTTATCCATCCACCTGTTAAAGGACATCTTGGCTCCTTCCACAGTTTGGCTATATTCTTGAAGTATGGTACCCAGCCTTGGTTATTAATAGACAAGCCAGTGGAAAAAATATGGCAACTTTGATTTTCATCTTATTGACTGTAATTCAAGCTTTCTTAATCTTCTGAGTTTTGATTTTGCCATACACATATTAGCTATTGCTTCTAGCTTTGTATGATCAAAAAATTTAATATATATACCTTCAATATCTTTTCCAAATTATTGCTAAAAATGTTGAATAGGGTAGAGCTCCATGGTAAACCATTACATAATTTTCTCAAGGCTGAAATAAATACAGAGATCAGTTAACTATGAATTCCCCTAATTGCTATAAAACTTCTCTTATTTCCTCTTTTCCACAAGGGTAACACAAGATATAGGGTTAATTGTCTACTAGACCCCAATTTTATGATGTCTTTCCCTTAACATCTAATTTAGTAATCCTATCAAAAATGACACATAAATATTTTCTTAGTGACTCATTCTTAGAGAACCTTGGAGATCTTGATGACCATTCTTTTCTTTTTTTTCTTTTTTATTTATTTTTAAAATTATGTTCAATTAGCCAACATATAGTACATTAGTGTTTGATATAGTGTTCAATGATTCATTAGTTGCATATAACACCCAGTGCCTTTTTTTTTTAAAAATAAATACCTATAAACTATTTGATGGAAAATTTATTTTAGAATTATGCTGGGAGTAATTATTAAATTTACAGATCCATAGTCTTGCAAATCATTCTTCCTGACACTCACATTTTTAAGAAAATCAGGGCATTTGTTCATTTTTAGTTTTATGGAACCTGTGCTTTATGATGTCTCAAAAACTGGTAACAGTAGTTCTGTGATTACTTCTGCAGCTTTTTTTCAGTGCTTTTAGATCCAGCTTTCCTGGGCCTGTAGATTTAGGCAACAAGGGAATAGATATATTTCCTCTAATTTTTTCATCTCTCTTGAGCCTCAATTTCCTTCTTAACCATGTTCCATCTATCTTTTTCCGTTAGAAAGTTATTCTCACTGATGAAAAAGTCTGGGCAAACTGCTCTGTCAGCTGTCACTTTTAATAGCATGACCAAGCAGGTTTAACTCTTCCTTGTTCTCAGCTCTAAATGGAACTAAATATATGTACACATTTAATGGTTCTTAGCACTATTTTATTTTATTTTATTTATTTATTTCACAGAGGGAGAGAGATCACAAGGAGGCAGAGAGGCAGGCAGAGAGAGAGAGGGGGAAGCAGGCTCCCCACTGAGCAGGGAGCCCGATGCGGGCCTCGATCCCAGGACCCTGAGATCATGACCTGAGCCGAAAGCAGAGGCATTAACCCACTGAGCCACCCAGGCGCCCCTCTTAGCACTATTTTTACAAGGCTCTGGCCTTCATGACATGATTTAAAAAATTATGCCCTTTTACAATGTGTGCTTGATTCTATGCTCTTCCAATTATCATGTCAAATCTGACTTATCAAAGAACTTCCTGTGCAGTCTCTCAGATCAATGATGCTGTTTGGGCTAGGGAAGGAAGAAAGCTATTTTGGGTGGGATTTCAAACTACACATTCTTCTCTACAAATTGTGATATGTGTTTTTGTAGTTTCTGAAGTGAACACGATTACTAGGTATCTGTCATGTCTCTTCTGGTGTATGTCCCTTCTAGTGTGTTGGGACATAAGAAAGGCTGAATATGATTGTTCTGGATACTTCCTTCCCTTTTCTATCACTCAGAAATTAGGAGTTTATGAGAATCTCTTATCCTTTAAAAAATGTACTATGTCAGGACAAGTGGGTCATACTTACCTTTCATTTCCCTAATTTCTGAAATATGCTTTTCTAAAGCCTGTAATAGATGTGGACCATAAACAATACTTCCTTCCTTCATTACTACAAACTCTAAGATGATACACTCACCTTCTCACATGGTTCCTATCACCACTATCTCACCAACCAGGTCTTCTTTCCTGTTCAGAATTATGACCAAAGTAGCAATACTTTGCTTGATTTTTTCTACATCCTGAGAAATGAACTGTCATCAAGGCGACAATTTAATCTTTGTCATACACTCACTGAATGTCTTCTATATTCCCAGCTCTGTGTGGCAATACAGTTAAGACAAGACATTATCTTCAACCAGAAGTATTTCTTTTTTCCTTTTCATAAATAGTGTAGAATTCATACTCTAACAATCTGTGGGTGTTTTTTTTTTTTTGCCAATAAACATGACTTTATGCTACTACTGTCTATTTGGACTGATGTTTGGGAATACAGACAGCATCACTGTAATACATCCCATCACCCTGGCTCTCAGGAGGCAACAATAGAAAGACATTCCAAAAGCCACAGTATTCTGTGTCACCACTCCCAATTCAAAAGCTTCACAAAATTCCATTCAAATGGCATATGTGTCAGTGTGATATCCAGAGGAGAGAAGAAGAAGGCAGACACTTGCAAATTTAACTTTAGGAAGTACTTTCACACCATCACCTCAATGTGATATTTTAAAAATTGCTTTAAAAAATGGAGTTACCCTGCTTCCTTGTGTCCTTGTGCTCAAAAGATCCTTCCCACTATTTGTGACTTGGGGTAGCCCTTTTGGGGGGCTAGAAATAAGTTGGACCTTATGCAAATAAAAGTATAAATGTAAATTTGTGCTCTGTAGAAGATCAAGCTGAAGACTGACTGCAAGGGTGTTCACTGCATGAAATGTTTTGAAACGAGGTAATCTTGAAAAAAACAGTGTACGATAAATAAAGGAAAGAATGCGTCAGAAATGAAAGAGGATGGTTAGGAGAGAAATCTGGTGTGAGAAGAGGGCACTTGAAAAATTTCAAGAGTAGGTAACCGGGAAAATATTGCCATTAGAAATATGAAGGTAGCAGAGGGTTGCTGGAATGTAGTTTATACTCAAAGATCAACAGAGAACAATAGAGGCCCTTCACCAATAACCAGGTAGATTTCAGCCAGAGGACTCTATCTAGGCTTGTGATAGAAACAAATACAGGGGCTAGGATAAGACTATTGCCTGCTTAATTCATCCAATAAGTATTTACTGAGTACTTTCTACGTACAAAGGATTGTGTTAGGCACATGAGAGAAAGAGATTTATAGCAGTGAATAAGACAGGGTAGTCTCCTCCCTCATGAAGTTTATACTCTAATGAAGTCTAGGGAAAAAAAACAACACTTGGGCTGAGGAGAGTTAGAATGGGTTAACACTGACAGAAAGAGGCAAACTCAGTAAAACTGATAAAGGCAAAAACAAGTTTTAACATTTGTATATATAATTTTTTAACTACCATAGTTTATATTCTGGAATTCCTTACATGGTAGCAGTCTCTTAAATTTTCAATGACTAAGTGCTATCTATTGAAAAGGGACTCCAAGAAAAAAAACAGTCCAGAGTTACAATCATAAAGTCATAGCCCAAAAAAGAGGATGACCTTAACCCTGGTGAAGTAGCATAAGAAATGACAAGTAGAAAAAGTTGGGAGCTTCATATGAAAGTTTCTAGTTCTAAGCACTTTAAAAAAATGTATTTCAGAGGAGGAACCAGGCAACTGAACTCATAATTGGTTCCATTTCCCAAAAAAAGTTGTTCATAGTATTGTGTAAGTATAGTCTTCTTTTTTTAGGGGAGAAGGGTCCAAGGGGGCGGGGGGAAGAGAGAGAATGTTAAGCAGGCTCTACCCCCAGCATGGAGCTTGATCTCACGACCCTGAGATCATGACCTGAACTGAAATCAAGAGTTGGATGCTTAACCACTGAGACACCCAGGCACCCCCTATAAGTACAGTCTTAAGTCTTATATTCCTAGTATTTGGGAGAGAGGGTAAAATCAAGAAAAGATAATGGGCAGCTGAAGAATATACCTGGTGCCTAAGCCCACTGCTCCCCAAAAATCCTAGCCAGTGCCCCCCTCATCAATCAGTTGGCTGGTCCTTTCATTTAACCTTTGATTATCCATGACAAGGCTAAAGCATGTCTTGCAAGAGGAAGCCTCTTCTGGCAGTTCTGCTTCAAAGCAGAAAAATAAATGTTTAGGATATTTGTTTTCACCACTTCAAAATGTATGTGTGTTGGAGGTGGCAGTGGTGAGGGAGAAATGTAAAGAAATTTCAGAAGAGACTACATGAAAGTCAATGTGTAGTATGTCAGTGCTGTTGGTTTTAGCATGTGAGATACAAAACTCCAAGAACTGTGTCATCTGAACCAAACTGCTTAAGACTGGGTTCAGTGTGTAAGCACTTAAACATTTTTTGATGGGAATAACTCAAAGACTATATAACAAAAGAACAAAAATGTAAGCTAAACCAGCCCTCCTTTTATTAATAAATACAAGTTAAAGTATTTATAGAGGACTAGACTACATGATCTCAGAAGACCTTTTTACCTCTAAAGAGCTTTGAATGTAAGTAGCTTTGTTCAGAGAATTTAAATGGCTAGTTCCACACATGTAAGTAGTATGCCAGAAAATTACTCTATTTGGTCCTGGAAGAATACTAATGGACAAATAAAAATGAAGTAAGACCCTAAGAGATTAGAAGCTCACTAAGTCTTTCTTGGTGGCACATCCTATAATTGGACATTTGTCTGAGTTAAGAGTGACTTAAAATTATTCTTTCACCCAGAATAGAATGACCTCAATCTCTTCCAAAGGAACACAGAAAGCTGATCTTGAAGGTACAACATCTGCTTAAAACTGATTCAGAACAAAAAATGATTGCTAGCTCTCAGGGAAGAGATGCCTCCTCAGGAAGAGGGAAATTGCCAAGTTTCTCAGCAGGGTCTTAAGTTACCAGCTCCAGTAATTACTGGATTTTACTCCAAGTTCCTACAATGGTAACTTACTGGGCAAAGTGATGGCTAATATTGACATTCCTTCAGTGTAAAATAAAAATAAACCAGAAATGTAGATGAAATCCTTTAAAGAAGCAATTAAAACATCAACAGTTGTTAAACTGCCAGATCAAATAACTCTGAATATCAAACAGAATTTTTTTTAATGTTATAGCTTTAGAGGAAAAGAAACTCTGTCTTTGCCCCAACATGTAATATTTAAAATTGAGAGCAGCTTGTTGTTTCATTATAAACTGTTCCCCTGTGGTTCAGCATGTGGCTTTGTCTCTAGCAGGAATGAATCAAGGAAGGGGTCAAACAGAACAAAAGCAAAGAGGAAGACAAAGAATCAACAGTCAAACTCCATACTACCTCTTCAGAACAAGCATGTTGTATGTTCCTGAGGGAAGTTATAAAGTCTGTATCAGCAGAGAGCTTTGTCAATCAGAGAACCTCCAAAACTCCAAGTATAGAGTATTTGCTAATCTTATTTAGCCAGACCCTGCTCCAAGGTAGGCAGATAGAGAAAGAAGAGTTGAGTAAAACATGTCAACGATGAATGGGGAGAAGAGAATACGTCTATAACCAGATAACACACGCATGGAGCCTCAATTCTCTATTTGTGATTTCCCAATTCTGAATTCAAATCTGGCAAATACCAGTATTATGTACCACATGGTGGCTGAGTGCACACTTTTAGAGTTCTTTAATGCCCTGATCAAATAAAAAGCATATCTGATTTTATTTCAATACCCACGGTGTTCTATACCTACTACGTGCTAGGTATTGATGGAAGTACTTCTGCCCTCCAAAAGGTAGTCCAGAAGGAGAGAGAGGACACATACAAAGAATTGCAGTATAGGGAGAATGTGTGAATACAAGTTAAAAAGATGCTGTAGTATCACAGAAAACTTCTCACTTTCGTTCTGCTGGGATCATGTACATAACCTGAGGTCCCATTCCCTTCTTTTATCATTCACTATGGTTAGTTTACTCCACTTAAGCAATCATATATTCTCACATGGATCTATATTTCCCCTTTAAATCATTCTTTCTTCCCTTTTCTTTCACCCAGTTATTTTAAGATAACCTTCCTCTCAGTCCCTTTGTTCTATTTTACGAACCCCAAATAACCATAATCATGGCTGGAAGCTATAAGAGCACTGTTAGTGAGATACCTATATATTAAGGAAAAGGAAAGCTGTTCTTTCTGAAGTGAAATTAGATGTAAAACCTGTGCCATCAACTTCTGATGTCCACTGAAAGTAACCAGAAATGCTCTTTAGAAACAATCTCCCAAAGCTTCCATCTATCTCAACCTGTAATTAAATCTGCTATATTCATGCTTTAGCATTCAAGGTGCTACTTCTTATTCAATTACATTTTTTCTTTAATTACTGGTACTGAGACAGCATTCTTGCACATGATTTATGAACTGTATGTACGGTATTTCAGTCCTATTACAGGTTAAATCCAATTCTGTGGGCTAGCCTGGGATCTTCCCCAACATAGTAACATTGTTTCTACAAGAAGACATGCAATTGCCAAACAACCAACTTGCCAAACATGATCTTTTGGAATGAAATCATCTCATAAACTGAGGGTTTGCCTGTGAAACTGTGCATAGAATTCCCTTTAGTGCTTAATGAATGAGATCTAAAAGTTACTTCTAAAGTAACTGTTAAGTAAATCGCATTGTCCAATTGACTTATAGTATGATACTAGAAAAAATTTCAAACTAGAAACATTTTTTTTTGTCCCTAACTATAATGATATCACACAGTATAGGCCTACTCCACTATAGACTGGAAACTATAGCATCACATCTTAAGCAGCAGAGAGAAAAGAGGATGACTGGGAAATTATTATTTCTTACTGTTGTTAAAATAGTTTTTCTAGGTTTCATAATCTCACTTGGAAGACTACTCAGCAATAGAACCACATCTCCAGTGAATGCTTATTTTACCACACCACACTGATTGACCAAAAATAGCTTTTATATGACAAATACATTCCTACTGAAGAACTACCATGACAACCAAACCACTGGCTTGTGTGATTAAACTATAGAGGACTGATGAATTACATATGCCACATACACTACACAACTTCCATAGTTCATGGGTTTGAGTTTGCAGCCAAGATGTTAGGAATTAGGCAAGTGAGAGTTCTATGCATCGAGCATTGGGCTAAGCATGTTACATGGATTAACTCATTTAACAGTCATGGCAACTTTTCTTGTGTGACTAGCATTTTATATATGAGGAAATGGAAACAGAGAGTACCAAAGTAACTTGCTCGAGGTCACACAGTCAGTGATGGAGTCTGGATTTGAATCCAGGCAGTCTGCATTCAATGACTGAAATCATAAGTACCATGTTATATGATAATGCTGCTGCTGATTATGACAAGGATAAAAATAATAAAAGTAATAATGGCAACAAACACTAATATAACATTGACTATTAAAGGCAATGCTGCAAGTACCTTCCATATGACAACTCATTTAATCCTCACAACAACTCTGAGATAGATATTATTATTCCCATTTTTCAAATGTAGAAATTTTGGCACAGAGAGGTTTAATAACTTGTGATCACACCACTAGGAATGAAGTGATCTGTGATTCAAATCCAGGTAGTCTGGCTCCACTATAACACACTGCCTCTGTAACAAAAATAGGTGGGTGTAACAGGCAAAAGCAGTAGTCTAGGAGTTCAGAAAAACAATTTGGGTCCAACTATCTCCTAGCTCTGAAATCTTCCAAGATGTTACCTCTTTTTCTCTTCATAGTTATTTTTTAATTTATTTTTAAATTTGAGTGTAGTTGATACATATTACATTAGTTTCAGGTGTACAACTTAGTGATTTGACAAATTTATACATTATGCTGTGTTCACCACAGCACAGCATTTGTCCCATTATATCACTATTACAATATCATTGACTGCACTCCTTATGCTGTGAATTTGATTCCCATGACTTACTCATTTCATAACTGGAAGCATATATCTCCCTCTCCCCTTCACCCATTTTGCTCAACTCCTCACCCTTCTACCCTCTGGCAACCATCAGTTTGTTTTCTGTATTTATGGCCTGATTCTGCTTTTTTTTTGTTTATTCATTTTTTTAAAGCTTCCACTTATGAGTAGATTCTATAGTATTTGTCTTTCTCAGTCTGACATTTCATTTAGCATAATTCCCTTTAGGTCAATCCATGTCGTCTCAAATGGCATGATCTCATCCTTTTTATGGCTGTGTAATATTCCATATTATATATACACACACCACATCTATTGATGGACAATTAGGTTGCTTCCATATCTTGGCCACTATAAATAATGCTGTAATAAACATAGGGGTGCATATATCCTTTCAAATTGGTGTTTTCATTTTCTTTGGGTAAACAGCCAGTAGTGGAATTTTGGGATTTGTATTTCTTTTTTTAATTTTTTCAGGAACCTCAATACTGTTTTCCATAGTGGTTGCACCAATTTACTTTCCCACCAATGATATGTTATCTCTCTTAGACTCACTTTCTTTATCTATAAAATAGACAGCAATTTTAAACTCATAATGATAAGTGGAAGGATTGAATGGGAATATATGTGAAAGTACTCTGGAGAATGTAAAGTACTATATAATTATAAGGAATTAATGAAGAGAGTGGGTAAAAACAGTTAAGAAATTTTATGTGTAATAACTGGAATATATAGTACTCAGGAATTATGACCTCCCTCCTATTTGCAACACGGAGAATTTTAGATTATGCTACTAGAATTTAGATTATGCTACTAGAAATAGTGTATTTCTGATAGTGTATAGATTTCTGATAGTGATTTCTACAGTTAGGCTAAGTACAGTTTGTTACTAAACCATCAAAGACTGCTACAAATGGCAACCTGTAGCAATAGTAAAGCAATTACTGGTTGCTATGATTAACATGGACCATTTGAAAAGGCATTGCAGCAAATCTAGCCCACTATATGTACTTGCATTGTGTGTCTCTTATAGAACTAGTTCTATCCCTTGTGATGAGCTGGAAACACATAGAAGTGGTTCACAAATATCTCCCTTCAGTACATTCTTCTGTGGCTTATCGGATGGCATGATCTCATAAATTCTAGAGGAGAACATAGGCAGTAACCTCTTTGACATCGACCACAGCAACTTCTTTCAAGACATGTCTCCAAAGGCAAAGGAAACAAAAGCGAAAATGAACTTTCAGGACTTCATCAAGATAAAAAGCTTCTGCACAGCAAAGGAAACAGTCAACAAAGCAAAGAGGCAACCCACAGAATGGGAGAAGATATTCTCAAATGACACTACAGACAAAGGGCTGATATCCAAGATCTATAAAGAACTTCTCAAACTCAACACCCAAAAAACAGATAACCATATAAAAAAAATGGGCAGAAGACATGAACAGACACTTCTCCAAAGAAGACCTACAAATGGCCAACAGACACATTAAAAAATGTTCATCATCACTAACCATCAGGGAAACTCAAATCAAAACCACTTTGAGATACCACCTTAGCCAGTTAGAATGACCAAAATCAACAGGACTGGAAACAACAAGTATTGGAGAGGATGTGGAGAAAGGGGAACCCTCTTTCAGTGTTGGTGGGAATGCAAGCTGGTACAGCCACTTTGGAAAACAGTATGGAGATTTCTCGAAAAATTAAAAATAGAGCTACCCTATGACCCAGCATTTGCACTACTGGGTATTTACCCCAAAGATACAGATGTAGTGAAAAGAAGGACCATATGAACCCCAGTGTTCATAGCAACAATGTCCACAATCACCAAACTGTGGAAAGAGCTGAGATGCCCTTCAACAGACAAATGGATAAAGAAGATGTGGTCCATATATATACAATGGAATATTACTCAGCCATCAGAAAGGACGAATACCCAACTTTTGTATCAACATGGAGGAGATTATGCTGAGTGAAATAAGTCAAGCAGAGAAAGTCAATTATCATACGGAACATAAGGAATAAAATGGAGGTTTTTAGGAGAAGGAAAGGAAAAGTGAATTGGGGTAAACTGGAAGGGGAGATGAACCATGAGAGATTGTGGACTCTGAGAAACAAACTGAGGGTTATGGAGGGGAGGAAGAAGGGGGGATGGGTGAGCCTGGTGGTGGGTATTAAGGAGGGCATGTATTGCATGGAGCACTGGGTGTGGTGCATAAACAATGAATCTTGGATCACTGAAAAAAATATAGTTTCAAAAAAAAAAAAGAACCATCCACTAGAACCATAGCTCTTCTTTAGGACTGTACTTTATAATAGAGGAAAACACTTAAAAATCACAGTAAGAGTGGCAGCCACCAAATTACAGGGGTGCAAATGTCTGCTGAAAACCTTAGTAATTGCAAAAGAAAAAATCAGTTACAACTCTGTCTCTACTATATCCTGGCTCCAGATACATCACATAACATAGTGGCACTTGCTCTTCTGACTGCTGAGAACAAGAATGGGGAAAAGCTGATGGCTCATGTGAATCATCACTACGTGAAGGAAAATTATTCAGTAGGTGCAGCAACCAGAGCAGTTCTAATTTTATTCTTTTCAGTAAAAAAATATTTAAATATATAACAATACTTATTTATGTATTTTATATATTCAAGAATTTTTATATAAATATATTCACAAATCAGGAAGAAATTCTTTCATAGTATATTAGAACATTTTTTAGAAGGTGGGAAATTTTTGTTCAAGTGAAATATTAAACAGGGTGTCTGGGTGGCTCAGTCAGTTAAGTGTCTGCCTTTGACTCAGGTCATGATCCCAGAGTCCTGGGTTCAAGCCCCACATCGGGTTCCCAGATCAGTGGAGAGACTGCTTCTCTTCATGCACTCTCTCTCTCTCTCTAATAACTAACTAACTAACTAACTAACTAAATAAATAAATCTTAAAAAAGAAATATTAAACAGAACTGAAATTTTTAAAACATAAAAAGCAGAACTTTATGCTATATATTTTTTTAAATTTAAATTCAATTAGCCACCATACAGTACATCATTAGCTTTATATGTAATGTTCAATTATTCATTAGTTGTGTGTAACACCCAGTGCTCATGTTTTAAAATTATATATATAGCTCATGTTTTAAAATTATATATATATGTATATATATATGTATATATGAACTATAATAATATATTGGAATTTCCAGTTGAAATGACTTGAGTAGGGGGAGAACTAGAGCCATGGAGCCAAACCCTTCCTACCGAATCAGGAATTTCTAGAATACAGTATGAAAAAGAAATCACTGCTTTATTATCTCATGTTGTCTGTATTGTTTATTAAATAATACAATCCTGTACTTATGTTCACCTTCATATTCACATCTAGTCTGAGATCATGCCAGTCAAATTCAATCTATGTCCCTATCTCCTGGAGAGTCAACATCAGTAAGACTGTGGTACCATACAGGTCTGCTTGACAAATACAGATTTAATTGCCTTTTATACTTCACTGGCAAAGGCATGTATAATATTTTAGTTATTCCCAATGTTTTGTTTGTACTGAATTAAGTGGGCAACAGGATGAACCTCTGACATATTGCACTAGAGGCAGTATGAAAAGAATCCCTTCCCCTCTCATGTCTCTACAGAGGATGACTTAACCATATGGATCCCTCATTAATCAGGATGGTAAGAGAGGGGCAGTGTGGGGGCTATGTTACCCAAATAGGATCATTTGAAGAATGACTTTTTGTTATTAAACACCTAACTCTCAAGAAGCAAATGACCGAAGAGTTAGAGAAAGTGTTCCCTGGTCTACTGATGTAGCTAGCTAGACTGTTGAGAACAAACTGTTTCTACCAGTACTTTAAGCAAAACCCTCAAGGATTAAATGGAAGAGTACACCTAAGTTTAATAAATCTTTTAAATGTTCAGTTCCTGCACTTTATAACTCAAAATCTCTTCTACTTTTCTTCCTGTTATTTTAAAGTAAGGATGAAAAATGGATGTGTAAAATGGAAAGTGGTAACAAATTGAGCAAAAAGTCTCTTAAATTTTTTTCAAGGTGTGAATTATAGAGATGAGTAGATATAGGAAAATTAAAAAAAGTTTTAAACATAGCTTTTTTTTTCATGCCAAATCTATCCTGAAAAGTCAAGGGGAGGGAAGGAAGGAGGGAGGNCAGATATTTTTCATTATGAAATTACACAAGAAATTTGTAAAACGGGCTATGACTTTCTGTTAGCTATTTCACCCAGAATATCTAAAATCCAGGCGAACTTGAATTAATCTTTTCAACCTAAATAATCTAGATAAAAGATGTGGCAGAGAAATGAAACATTCACAAAGTCAAATGCTTTATAATAATTTGGTTTAAGGCAAATTTCAATGTGATGTTTTAACTCTTCAGGAACCCAAAGCCAATTAAAAAGAGAGAGAGAGAGAGAGAGAGAGAGAGAGAGAGAGAGAGAGAGAGAGAGAGAGCTATTAAAGGTATGAATAAATCAAATGAACAAAAGTAGCAACATGGTATGGTGGAAAGGGTATGGACCTTGGAGCCAGGAGAACTGATTTCTAACCTTGTTTCAGCCACTAACTCCACGTGACTTGCCTTAAGCAAGCGTCCTAACCTCCCTGTGCCTGTCTCCATCCCCTGAAAAATGAGGGGATTGTACTAGTTTCTAAAGTTCCTTCTAACTCTAATATTTCAAAATGTATGAAATAATATGGTATATGTTATGTTGTGTTCCCCCCTCCCCCTGCTGCCAAATTCTTATGTTGAAGCCCTAATGTGACTCTATTTGGAGACAGAGCCTTTCAAGAGGGAATTAAGTTAAAATGAGGTCATAATTCAATATGACTGCTGTCCTTATAAAAAGAGGAGTTAAAACACACAGAGAAATACCTGGAATACATGCACACAGAAAAAGATTGTGTGAAATGGCAGTAAGAAGAGGCCATCTCTAAGCCAAGGCAAGAGATCTCAAAGCCAACTCAAACAATAACCTGATCTCAGACTTCTAGCCTCTAAAATTATGAGAAAAGAAATCTGTTGTTTAAGCAACCCAGTTTGTAGTTTCTTGTAGGCAGCCATAGCAAACTAATTCAGAGCATCATTTGAGTGAAAACTCAAATAATTTATTCCAAAGGGTATAAGATTTTATATCCAAGCTAATAAATCCTGGCTCCTAACTTCAGAACTTGTAGGCTTCCCAAACTAGCTACAGAACAAATGATAATTGCCATTGTGGAAAGTTGTAGCCTATAAAGTTAAATGTCAAGGGAGTTGAAATCTTAGAACACCCTAAAGAGAAACCAGGGTGAGAACAGTTTATCAGAACAAAATTTATATAAGGTAAGCTCTTTTATTTTTACTTTTACCTAATTTATAATCAAAACAGCTTATTTTTTGGTTTCAGGATGGTGTTAATGTGTCTAAAATCAGGGTTTGATATCTTGATCTGTCAGTTGGTTTGTTCTTCAATGGCTATAGACCAGAACAGGAAAATAATAATAGGGTGTGTGAATCAGTGTGTATTGTTTAGGTCAGGGAAGGCTACAAAGAAAGAGTGGAGGGAGGATGGCTATGCATAGTTCAGTACAAATCCATCCTCACTACTGAAAACTAAACATTAAAGTAGCCCCAGCAAAATAGGGGTGGTAGTGGAACAGGAGTTCTCTGCTGGAAGCTATTTTTACTGACAAAAATTTTTACTGACTGCTTATCTGGACAATTGGGTCTCAAAGTGGCTGACTAACCACATTCAGAATAATTCTGCAAAAACTGAATCCTACTTGGGCGCCTGGATGGCTCAGTGGGTTAAAGCCTCTGCCTTCAGCTCAGGTCATGATCTCAGGGTCCTGGGATATAGGCCTGCATCAGGCTCTCTGCTCGGCAGGGAGCCTGTTCCTCCTCTCTCTCTGCCTGCCTCTCAGCCTACTTGTAATCTCTCTCTCTCTCTGTCAAATAAATAAAATTAAAAAAACCAGAGTCCCACAAAGTTGAAACTAAAGGGGACCTTAGAAATCATCTGGTCCATTTCCCTTATTTTACAATGGCAAATTGAAGCCTTTGGAGAAGAGAACAGCCCAAGGTCATATAACAAGTTAGTAGCAGAGCTGGAATTTGAACCTAAAAAAATATTTTTTTCAGACAGCTTTAAATTAACATGCAACTGGTTTCCTTCTTTTCTCCTTCTTTTTCTTTACTAATTTTTACTGCTTTTATATTAAGTAACAGAAACTTCCAAAGGGACTATGACTTTTAAAGATCTCCATCAGCCAAAATAACATACAAAATTGCAAAGCAATAGAGCTGGAGGCAACTTATTATTTCCATTTATTCTCTATTTTGTTTGGAGCATAAACTGATCAGAAGTGAAAAAGATGTGTAAGATGGTACTTTGAAAGGAGACTCATTTGGGGGTCAGAGGACTCAGTTCTTGAATCGATTCTGTGTCACAAACTAGTTGTATGATATTGGACAAGTGATCTAATCTATCCTGGATTCAGTTTTCCTACCTTTGAAACAAGGGTGATAAGGGGTTTGAAAGGGTGTGGGGGGTTTCAATAGTGGCCACCAAAAAGGTATGCCCAAGTCCTAACCCCTGGAACAAGTGAATGTGGCCTTATTTGGAAAAAGGGTCTTTACAGATCATCTTGGATTTAGGGTGGGCCTCAAATCCAATAAGAGATATCCTTCAAGAAAAAGGTGGAGAGAGATTTGAGACAGGCACAAATAAAGGGACATGAATGCATTGGCAGCAACTCGATTGGTGGATCTATAAATCAAAGAATGTCAAGGATTGCCTACATCAACTAGAAGCTAGGAGAAAGGCATGGAACTCAGAGCTTCTAGAAGGAACTAAACCTTCCAACATCTTGATTTCAGAATTCTGGCCTCCTAAAGTATGAGAGAATAAACTTTTATTGTTTTAAATAACTGAAATTGTGGTAAATTATAATAACAGTCTTAAAAAACTAACAGAGTGAATGAGTGTGGGATCAGGTATGAGGGTCCAGGCAGGTAACATAAGTGAATGAAATGGGTTGCTACATGAAACACAAGTGTAAGGGTAATGCTTTATAAAAATGTAACAAGTATCTTGGTGTCAGAGAGAAAGAAAAGTGAATGACTCTTCAGGTCTAGCCTATCATCACCTTTTGGAAATGTAGGCCCAGTAGTGCCAGAGGTTCTGGATTTCAAGAAAAGTTTAAAGTTCAATCTTTTCTTTGAAATTTCTCCATTTAAAATTGAGGAAAAGTAATTTTAATTTTTATAACACTATGTGTGAAAAAAACTAAATTTGAGGACTAAATATTATATAATCTCTAATGTTTTTAGTGCTCTAGTTCCTATGTTTTAAATTCGTTCATCCTAGCACTGTAATATGTTATTAGAACTGGAAAATTATTTTTTTGGTCCCCAGCATTGTGGGAACCATACTAGCAGTGGTCACAGTATAAGTGTGACATTTTAAAAAATTCATGTTAAAGAAGAAGCATGGCAAACACTTCTTTTCTAGGATTATTCAAAATTAAGAGGTCAGAAACTTCTCTTATTAAAATAAATCCCAAGAAGTGTGGTCTCTATCTGCATCATTTATATTTATTGTGTGTGGAAAGGAAACTGAAAGACAATGTAGTGTTAGTTTACAACTGGCAAGACATTTACACTTGAACCTATCCTGTTTAGCAGAAAAGGCATTCAAAAAATTTCTTTATATTATCATTTGCAAGTATTGATCTAAGAAGCATATATGTGGCTTATACTTGTAAGTGGTGAAGTCAAACACTTTCTGAAAATGTTCTTTGTACCCTCCAATACTTTGTAGTGAAACAGTATCTTACAAAGTTCATTATCATATTATACTCATTAGAAATATGAAGGTTTAACAAGTTTAAAGCTGAGCTTCTAAAGACCACCACATAAGAATTTTTCTCCCCTGTTTTTTCCTAACCCATACACTTTGTGCACTCAGTCTGAATTTAAAAAAAGTGAAGAGGATGCCAAGACAAGTCAATGAAAAAATGACAGTCTTTTCAACAAAAGGTACTAGGACAACTGAATATTCACATGCAAAAGAATGAAGTTGGACTGCTGTGTCATACCATAAACAAAAATTAATTCAAAGAAGATCATAGAGACCTAAATGAAAACGCTAAAGTACAAAACTGCCAGCAGAAAACAGAAATAAATTTTCATACCCTTGGGTTATGCAATTGATTTTTAGATACAATACCAAAAGTACAGGCAGCAACAACAAAGATAGATAAATTCAACTTCATCAGAAGGAAATTTTTTGTTTTTAAAAACACAGTAAGAAAGTAAAATGAATACCCACAGAAATAATAGTTATAGTCATATATTTGAAAAGAGACTCAATTCTAAAATACATAAGTGATTCTTACAAATCAATAATAAAAATACAAAAAAAGCACATGAAAAGATGCTGAACATCACTAATCACGAGATAAATGCAAATCAAAACTAACTGAGATTCCACTTTACACCCATTAGGATGACTATTATTAAAACAAAACAGGGTGGGGTACCTGGGTGGCTCAGTGTTTAAGCATCTGCCTTGGGGTCAGGTCATGATTCCAGGGTCCTGGGATCTAGCCCTGCATTGGGCTCCCTTCTCAGCTCCCTTTTCCACTCCCCCTGCTTGTGTTCCCTCTCTCACTGTGTCTCTCTCTGTCAAATAAATAAATAAAATCTTAAAAAAATAAAACAAAACAAGACAAAAAATAAGTGTTGATGAAGATGTGGAGAAATTGGAACCTCTGCATATTACTGGTGGGGATGTAAAATAGTGTAGCTTCTGTGGAAAATGGTATATACAGAATTACATGATCCTACAATCCCACTTCTGGGTATAAGTCCAAAAGTACTGAAAGCAGAAACTTGATCAGATATTACTGCTCTCATGTTTATATCAAAATTATTCATAATAGCCAAAAGGTAAAAGCAACCCAAGTGGATAAACAAAATGTGATATTCACATAAAATGGAATATTATTCAGTCTTAAGATGGAAGGATATTCTTCTGATACATGCTATGTTGATGAACCTTAAAGACTATGCTAAGTAAATAAGCCAATCACAAAAGGACAAATATTGTAAGATTCCATTTACATGAGAAACAGTCAATTATACACAGACAGAAAGTAGAATGGTGATTGCCAAGGGCTGAGGGGAAAGGAGAAAGAGAATTAGTGTTTAGCGGGTACAGAGTTTTAGTTTGAAAAGGTGAAAAAGTTCTGGAAATGGATAATGGTGATGGTTGCATGACAATGTGAATGTACTTACTGTACTTAATGCCCCAGAACTCTATATTATAAAATGGTTAAAATGGTAATTTTTGTTATATGTATTTTACCACAATTAAAACGCTAAGTAACCCAATTAAGAATTGGGCAAAGGATTTAAACAGGTATTTCTCCAAAGAAGATATACAAGTAGTCAATAAACAGATGAAAAGTTGCTAACATCATTAGTCATTAGGAAAATGTGATTCAAAGCCACAAAGATACCACTTCACACACACTAGAATAGCTGTAATAGAAAAGATGGACAATAATAAATCTTGGTGAAGATGGGGGTGCTTGGGGGGCTCAGTCATTTAATAGTCTGCCTTCAGCTCAGATCATGACCTCAGGGTCCTGGGATCCAGCCCCACATCAGGCTCTCTGCTCAGGGGGTAGTCTGTTTCTCCCTCACCCTCTGTCCCTCTGCCCCTGCCCCCACTCATGCACGCATACATGCACACTCTGTCTAGTAAATAAATAAAATCTTTTTTTAAAAATCTTGGTGATGATGAAGCAATTGGAATCCTCAGACATTGTTAGTGGGAAAGAAAATATTACAGCCACTTTGGAAAACAGTTGACAGTTCCCTCAAAAGTTAAACATAGAGTAACTATATAACCCAGAAATTCCACTGCTAGATATATACTGAAGAGAAATGAAAACAGGTATTCAAACAAAAGCTTGAACACAAACACTCATAGCAGCACTGTTCAAATAGCTAAATGAATGAATTTAATACAGACAGATACATGATATGACGTGGAGAAACTTTGAAAATATGCTAAGTGAAAGAAGCCAATCACAAAAGACATCATTTTATATGATTCCATTTACATAAAATATCCAGAATAGACAAACTCA
Organism: Ailurus styani; assembly: GCA_002007465.1. Classification (NCBI taxonomy): domain Eukaryota; kingdom Metazoa; phylum Chordata; class Mammalia; order Carnivora; family Ailuridae; genus Ailurus; species Ailurus styani. The sequence goes on along the minus strand of LNAC01000363.1, from coordinate 170,824 downwards.
TAAAGATAAAAAGCAGATTAACAGTTGCCTAGGGCTGGAGGGAGGGAGACGAGGGAATGTGGAATGAGGGCTAATAGACATGGAGTTTCTTATTGAGGAAATGAAAATGTTTTAAATTAAATTGTGGTGATGTTTGCATAACTGAGCAAACATACTAAAACTCAATGAACTGCACATTTTAAATTACATAAGTGAATTCACAATTCTAAAAGAGCAAAGAAGAGAAAGTAGAAATGTTTCATGTATGTGTCTATCAACTTAGTATTTTCTTACTTGATTTGTTTCACATATTAAGTAAAACAGCTAAGGCCAAGCAACTATCTCAGCAAAGATGTCCCTTTTATTTGGTTACTCTTCAATATAGCTACCATTATCTTTATCATCATATCTAAAAGATTTAATTTGCTGCTGTAAATTGTGGTCAACTTACACTGATATAAAATGAATATGAAAAGGTCATCATTCTTTAAGATTAGCCAAGCAGAGCACAGAAATACCATACTTCAATAGAAGTAGATCTGTATAATTTAAAAATACCTGTACAAAAACTTAAACCATTGATTGCTAAGTGAAACAGTGAACAAAGAGATTAGCTGTCCCCTTTTAAGATGATGAATGTTTATGTCAATTTCTACTGTTCTACACATGAGGTACCTGAAACTGAAAATAAATAAATAAATAAATAAATAAATAAATAAATAAATAAATAAATAAATAAATAAAAGGCACTGGTTCAGACACTAAAAAGAGAGAGAGAAATCTGCAAATCAAACATTATGGGGTACACACACGGAAGAAAACAATTCATTGTCAAGTAACAAATCAATTAAAAGAATCAAGCGCAGATGTGGGAAATTATAGAGAATTTAAAACAAGTATGATTAGTAAGTTAAAGACTAGTAGAAAAGATAGCATGCAAAGACACATGGGTAATTTTGGTAAAGAGATGGAAACTATAACAAAGAATAAAATGAATATGCTGTTAAAAAACACAGTAATATATGTCCTTTATTGTGTTCCTTCTACAACCACTCTGTTGAGAGTTTTTATCATGAAAGTGTTGAATTTTGTCAAATGCTTTTTCTGCATCTATTGAGATGATCATTGATTTTTATCCCTCGTTCTGTCATTGTGGGGTGTCTTCTTAATCAATGTAGGTATATTGAATCATCTTGTCTTTCAAATGATAAATCCTACTTGAAGATAGAGTATGATTCTTTTAATGGGCTATTAAATTGGTCTTACGGATACAATTTTAATTTTAATTTCGGTGTAGTTAACATACAGTGTTATATCAGTTTCAAGTGCATACTATAGTGATTCAACAGTTCTATATATTATTCAATGATCATCAAGATAAGTGTATTCTTGGCCACATTCACCTATTTGACCCATCCCCTCACCTGCCTACCCTCTGGTAACCATCTCTCTGTTCTCTATAGTTAACAGGCTGCTTTTTGGTGTCTCTCTTTTTTTTCCCCTTGTTCATTTGTTTTGTTTTTTTAATTCCACAAATGAATCAAATCATATGGTACTTACCTTTCTCTGACTGGCTTATTTCCCTTAGCAATATACTCTCTCGATCAACCCACATTGTTGCAAATGTAAAGATTTCATTCATTTTAGCGGCTGAAGAATACTGCATTACATACATATACCACTTCTTCTTTTTCCATTCATCTATCAATAGACATGTAGACTGCTTCCAAATTTTGGCTATTGTAAATAATGCTTCTGTAAACATAGGGGTGTATATATCCCTTTGAAATAGTGTTTTCATGTTCTGTGGGTAAATACCCAGTACTGTGATTCTTGGAATGTATGGTAGATTGATTTTTAAGATTCTCAGGAAACTCCATACTGTCTATCTGCCACAGTGGCTGTACCAGCTCCCATTTCCAACAGTGCACAAAAGTTCCTATTCCATCACATCCTTACCAACACTTGTTCTTTCTTGAATTTTTGATTTTTGTCATTCTGACAGGTGTGAGATATCTCATTGTAGGTTGATTTGCATTGCTCTAATAATGAGTAATGTTGAGTACCTTTCCATGTAACTCTTGGCCATCCGTATGTCTTCCTTAGAGAAATGTCTGTTCATGTCCTCTGCCCCCATTTTTACACTTGATTACTTCATGTCGTTATTTTTGTTTTGGTGTTCAGTTGTATAAGTACTTTATATATTTTGGATACTAATCCTTTTTTGGATATGACATTTGCAAGTATCTTCTCCCATTCAGTAGCTTCTCTTTTACCTTTGTCATTTCCTTTGCTGTGCAGAAACTTTTTATTTGGACATAGCACCAACATTGCTTTTGTTTCTCTTGTCCCAGGAAACACACCAAGATGTTGTTAAGACTTATGTCAGAGAAATTACTGCCTATGCACTCACTTAGGATTTTTATAGTTTCAGGTCCCACGTATAGGTTCTTAATCCATTTTGAGTTTATTTTTGTTCATGGTGTAAGAAAATGCTCCAGATTCATTCTTCTGCATTTAGCTGATGAGTTTTCCCAATACTATTCGTTGAATACACTGTCATTTTCCCACTAGATATCCTTTTCTGCTTTGTCAAAGATTAACTGATCATATAATTGTGTGTTCATTTCTGGGATTTTTACTCTGCTCCACTGATCTAAGTGTCTATTTTTGCACCAGTACCCTACTGTTTTGATCACTACAGCTTTGTAGTATACCCTGAAGTCTGGCATTGTGATACCTCCAATTGTGTTTTTCTTTTTCAAAATTGCTTTGGATATACAGGTCTTTTGGGGTTCCAAACAAATTTCAGTGTATTTTCTTCTAGACTTTTAAAATCCTATTGGTTTTTGATATGGATTGCTTTAAATCTGTGCATTACCTGGGTAGTATAGATATTTTAACAATATTTGTTCTTCAAAGTCATGAGGATGGAAGGTGTTTCCATTTCTTTGTGTGGTATTCCATTACTTTAATCAATGTTTTATAGTTTTCAGAGTACATGTCTTTATTTTTAAACAACAGTTTAGGACAGACGTTAATTTTTTTCAGATTTTATATATTTGAGAGAGAGAGTGTGTGTGTGTGTGAGAGACAGCCCAAACAAGATGAAGGGGAAGAGGGAGAAGCTGACTCCTCACTGAGCAGGGAGCCTGATGCAGGACTTGATCACAGGACTATGGGATCATGACATGAGCTGAAGGCAGACACTAAACCAAGTGAGCCAACCAGACATCCCAGAATACATGCCTTTCATCTCGTTGGTATGTTTATTCCAAGGTACCTTATTATTTGGATGCAATTATAAATGGGATTGTTTTCTTAATTTCTCTTTTTGCTGCTTCATTATTAGTATATAGAAATGCAATAGATTTCTATACATTGACTTTGTATCCTGCAACTTTACTGAATTCATTTATCAGTTCTGGTAGGTTTTTGGATGAGACGTCTGAATTTTCTACATATAGTGTCATGTCATCTGCAAACAGTGAAAGTTGTACTTCCTTAATGATATGGAAGCTGTTTTATTTCTCTTTGTTGTTTGATTAATGCAGCTAGGACTTCCAGTACTATGTTGAAGAAAAGTGGTGAGAGTGGACATCCTTGTCTTGTTCCTGACCTTAGGGGCAAAGCACTCAGGTTTTCCCCTTGAGTATGATGTTAGCTCTGGGTTTTTCATATATGGCCTTCATTATGTTGAGGTTTGCTGCTTCTAAACCTACGTTGTTGAGAGCTTCTATCATGAATGGATGTTGTACTTGATCAAATGCTTTTCCTGCATCTATTGAAATGATTGCATGGTTTTTATCCTTTCTCTTATTGATGGTGCTGTACCACATTGACTGATTTGCTAATACTGAACCACCCTTGCATCCCAGGAATAAATCCCACTGGATCATGGTGAATGGCTTTTTTTTAACGTCTTCTTGGATTTAGTTTGCTAATATTTTGTTGAGGACTTTTGCACCAGTGTTCATCAGTGATATTGGCCTGTAGTTCTCTGTCTCTGACTCTGTCTCTGGCTCTCTCTATGTGGTGTCTTTAACTGGTTTTGGTATCAGGGTGACGCTAGCCTCATAGGATGAATTTAGAAGTTTTCCTTCCCCTTCTAGTTTTTGGAATAGTTTGAGAAGAATACCTATGAACTCTTCTTTAAATGTTTGGTAGAATTCACCCGTGAAGCCGTCTGGTCCTGGACTTCTGTTTGTTGGGAGTTCATTGAGTACTAATTGAGTTTTCTTGCTGGTAGTCAGTCTGTTCAAATTTTCTATTTCTTCCTGCTTCAGTTTTGGTAGGTTACTGTGTTCTTCATCTCTTATTGGTTCTTTTTTTTTAAAAAAATCTCTTTGTTAAGGGTCTCACTGATGTCCTTCACTCTTTTCTCAAGTCCAGTGAGTATCTTTATGATCATTATTTAAAATTCTCTATCAGGTATATTATTTATGTCTGTTTTGCTGAGTTCTCTTGCTATGGTTTTGTCCTGGTCTTTCATTTGGGATATTCCTCTGTCTCCTCATTTTGTCTAACTCTCTGTGTCTGTTTCTGTGTGTTACAGAAGTCAGCTATGTCTCCTGCTCTTGCAAGTAATGGCCTCATGAAGAAGAGGTCCTGTAGTGCCCTGCAGTCAGTGTCCCCTGTTCCCCAGAACCTGGTGTTTCCGGAGGTGTCTCCTATGCGTGTTGCACGTGCCCTGCTGCTGTGTCCTGGCTGTCTTTTCCTTCAGTCCAGTCATCCGTAGAGGTTTTTTTTGCCCCTCGTGGGCAGTGTTTGGTCCCTGGCCGGGATGGGCCATGCAGTTTTAGCAAGGTGCATGCCAGTCTACTTGTGGAAACAAGACTGCAGCTGCTGCCATGGGGACCAGAGCTGTGTGGGCAGGGTGTGCGGTTTTAACATGGTGCCCCTCGGGCTTCCACAGGGCCTGCTGTTGCCACCACCACCACCACCACCACTATCACCGGGACCAAGGCCCCACAAAGCACTCTGGTCAGGAGATGCAGTGTTGGCAAGCTTTGCGCTGGTCTTCTGGGGGAGGGGACCCACAGCACTGGGACTGAGGCAAGTATGACTGCAAAGGGTGGGTCCACTGACGCATGGAGTGGGGGGTTTGGTGTAAGCAAGTTAGATAGCACATGGTAGGGTGGCACTGGCTCCCGAAGGTGGCCGTGTGTTTATGCTGAGGGGCAGGGGAAGGAAATGGCACCTGCCAATCCTTTGCTCCTAGAGGTGTCTTCCTGCGATCCTACCCCTCTGGGACACCTCTCTGAGATGAGTAAATAGCTCTCCCTCCTGTGTGCCCTAGGCATTTTTCAAATTGCTGCTTCTATGCTGTATCTCTGGGGGCTGTTTGTTGTGTTGGCTCCTTAAGGTGGGGGGTGAGGGGGAACCCTCTATTTCCTAACGCCCTCTTCCAGGCTTTCCCAGAGCAGGGCTTGCTGAGTTTTAAAATTCTAGACTTTGTATAAGTGACGAATCACTGCATTCTACTCCTGAAACCAATATTGTTATGTCGTATGTTAACTAACTGGAATTTAAATAAAAATTTGAAAGGAAAAATTTTTTTTAAATAAACCCTAGGCTTTATTCCCTATGGTTGTAGCAACACATGTAAGTCCCTCTGGTTGTAGCAACACATGTAATTTGGCCCCTTCTGCTTTTGGAAACCAAATGTTATGCAGATTTGTCTGTCCAGTGTGACAGACTATTTCTCACCATTCCTCCACGCCCCTGGCTCCCTTCCCCACCTCAGATAGCTGTGGTCCATTTTGTTGCCCACTGCCTCTGCCCTCTTCCTACCCTCTTCAATGTGGCTTCTTCTCCACTGTTAGTTGTGGAGTTTGTTCGGCCAGTCTTGGGTCATTTTCTGGGTTATTCATGCTGATGTGAGTGTTATCTTGTTGTATTTGTGGAATGAGGTGAGCTCAGGGTCCTCTTACTCTGCCATCTTCCCAGCCTCCCCAAATTGCCTTCTGATTAGCCCTTGTTATAAAAGTGGTAGAAAATAGAGGAGCTTTTTCCTAAGGCTGTTACTATAGTAATCAGTAGTAGAAATTAAGGTGTCTGAATTTCTGATGCAGAATTATGCTTCTAAACCTGGTGAGTTTTCCCTGTTTTGGCAGAGCCACCTAATGCACTTAAATGTTGCATGCCTATCCCTTTTACTTCTGCTTTGAGGCACACTGGAAAAGTATCCATCTCTCAAGTTACAAGCATAAGTTCTCTTAGATAACAGAACCAATTCTGTAATGTAGGTCTCCATCTCTCGGGATTATCGGTTGGATCTGTGTAAACTTTGGCCACCACTTGCATATGTTTTCCCTCTGCAGACATTTGTTTAGAACACTCAATATCTGTTTTGCCTCCACAGTCCCACCAGCACCATGCATTAAATCCTATGTAAAAATGGCATGAAATAAGGATGATGGAACTGGCTGTAGTGATGACCATTGAGTTCTTTCACATTCTTTCCTGACATAGTTGGCATCTTCTACAGTCTAGTTCTACTCATTGTTTCCTAGCAGTGACCTCAGCGTAAGTACATTTCTCCTCTTCAGGCTTAAATTTGATTCTTGTAGAATGTGTAATTAAAGTCTAGATGAGTTGAGAAGAAGGAAATGAGGGAAAGGAAAATAAGTAATTATCACCAGTTGGTAACCTCATAAACTTGGCTTTTCATGGCACTCATAAAATAGCATGCAGAGTGTATTCAACCATAGTTATTCTCCTACAAACTCTAGACATATTCAAGCATGTTCATGTATTAGGGTTGCTCTAGTTCAGACAGTTGAATGGGAAAAAACCTTTTACAGTTTACATCTTTAATTTGAAACAGAGACTTTGCTTGTATGGTAGTTTAACTGTGGATAAGCTTTTACATACACTTTTGTTTCAGTTGGTTTTCATGGTTATCCTTTTAATACAGTGATCTGATTCTTGAATATACTTTTCATATATTTGGCTAACTAGAAAAGCAGTAAAATTGGTCTCTGTTCATTTCAGGATACTTATTCTTTGATGTGCTTTTGTCTCTATTGCCTAATTATAGTTTCAGCCTTACCTGTACAAGACTTTATCTGTCAAATACTTGACACCCTAATGAGAATGAACAATTATCAACCTTAGGTATCATTTCTGTGTTAGCCTTGTTTTGCCAGGGATAATTGGTTAGCCTTTTGCCTTGATCAAATCTATTAACTTGAGAAGTTATGAAACTCTTTCCTTGATCTCGAATAGTGATAGCCAATCTCCAAGAAGTTCCCTATTTATCCCTATATCCTGGCATTCTAATGCCTTTTTTGTCGTTCTTTCCCACAATGAGTAGGGCTGATCTGTGTAGATCATTGTGGAAATGATGGAGTCTGACTTTCAAGGCTAGGTCATAAAAAAAAATGAGGATTTCCACCTTGCTTATTCTTGGATACTTGTTCTGGATGAAGCTAATACCATGTCATGAGGTTACTCAAGCGTTCTATGAAAAGCCTAGAATTGAGGCCTCCTATGAATAGCCAGCAGTAGTTGAGGTTCTGAGGCCTTCTACCAATAGCCATGTGAGTGCACCATCTTAGAAGACTCCTCCAGCCCCAGTTAAGTCTTCAGATGACTGCAGCCCCAGCTGACATCTTGATTATCATCTTATGAAAGACCTAAGGCCTGAGTTATTTAACTAAGCTGCTCCTAAATTTCTGAGCCCAGAAATTATGAGATAATAAATGTTTACTATTTTAGGACACTTAAATTTTGGGGTCTTTAAGCAGCAGTAGGTAACTAATGCAGGAGTCAAAACTTGTGAAATCCAAACATGGTTCAGTTTTCTAATGGCCAGGCTCAGTGAAGAGGTTTTCAAATAAACAGGGTTTTTTTGTAAAGGTTATTGAAAACAGAGTGCTAAAGGGAAATATAGTTCACAAAAGTTTTTTCTTTTTCTTCTTGTTATTTGTGTTTATTCATCAGTCACCAAAATGGGGGAAACAAAAGTTGAGAAGATACTACCTGTGTTAGAAAATAACAACAGAAGTGTAGCCCTCCCTTCCCCCCACTTGACTTGATAGTATTGAAAAGAAGGAATATAGACTTATTCCCATAATACCAAATATGACTCTCAAGGATATTTGGGAGATTCTGGGCACCTAGGAAGTCTTAAGATATATTTGTCTAATTAATTACTGCCATACGCCAAAAAGAAATCTTGGTCTTTTCAGATTCCAGGGGAAAGAATTGCTTTGGAACTTACTGATAACAGCCTCAAGCTTTAATTCTCTCTTACCCTTACCTAATAATCGTCACTGAAAATTTGAAGAGAAGAGCAGAAAATTTTGAGTATGTGAAAGTGGTAGAGACTAAAGGAGCTGGTTATGATGTTGATGAGAGTAGAAGACTAGATATTTTGAAGAATTGATTGATAGGCGGATTGCCCTGTGGAATAATTTATGTGTATGAAATTTGGAAGAATAAAGTGGATCCCAGGGTTGTAATATGAGTCATTGGTGCTTACTAAGAGATATAAGATGGAACTGATCGAAGTACCTTTCTAGTACCAGTGAGCAAGTTTCCGAAGTACATCTCACCCTCAGTGGCCTTGGCTAGACATACCAGACATTAAGGGAATTGACAAATGATTGCTTACTATTTAGTTTTTTAAGTAACATACAGTAAAATTTACTTGTTTAAGGGGTGAGCTTTACCATACTCTGAATTTTAATACATGTATAGGTTCACTTAACTACTGCCACAATCAGGGCATACAAAAGTTCCATCAATCAAAAAAACTCTTTTTGTATTACCTATTTGCAGTCATAACCTCCTCTCTCCACTTATCCTTTGCAATTACTGATCTGTTCCATCACTATACTTTTGTCTTTTCAAGAATATTACATAAATATGTATATATCCATAAATATGGCATATAGCCTTTTGAGACTGGCTTCTTTGATTCAGGCTTTGAGATTCATCTAACTTTTTGCTTGTAACAAAAGCTCATTCCATTTTTCCTGAGTAGTATTCCTTGGTCTGATGTGTGAGTTTGTTTATCTGTTTACACACTGAAGGACATTTCAGCTGTTTCCAGTTTTTGATGATTATGACTAGATCTAATAAACATTCATGTACAAGTTTTTGTGTGAACATAATTTTTCATTTTTCTGGGGTGAATACCTAGGAGTACAACTGTTGGGTTGTGTGGTAAGTTTATGTTTTCATTTATAAGAAACTGCCAAAATGTTTTCCACTTTGGCCATGCTATTTTCTGTTCCCCCAGTAATGTAGGAGAGTACCACTTTGTCCACATCTTTGCCACCACCTGGTGTTTTCACTTTTTAAAAACTTTTAGCCATTCTAGTAGGTATGTAATTGTACATTCATAGTTACTTTAATTTTACATTTCCATAATGGCTAATGATGCTGATGATGTTGATCATATTTTCATATGCTCAACTGCCTACTTTCTATTTTGCAAAGGATATTTAATAAATATAAAGGAATATTTTAACTTAAGAAAGGTAAATAACTGTAGCTTCACAAAGGCTCACTACATTGTCTCAATACTTTTCATTTTACCTCAGATCGGTTGAGATGCAATTGTGATTATGCATTGGTCTACTGCCAAGCATTTGGTAACTCTATAGTCCAAAACTTGTTATTTTGGCATTATTGTAAGAATGCATAGATCCATTGTAGTCAATTTACCTTACTGAAGAGTCCTATAGGATAAATCTGCACTGGCTCTATACCATTTTCAGGATCACATGTAAATGACATGGTCACATGTAACTGGCATGACAGTTGAGATACTTCATAATTTTTCTTCCCACTTCCTTTTTCAGATTCCCTCTACTACTTTGCTTCTAGTAATCTTACTTATCTGTCTCCCATGGAATCACAATTTCATCCTTGTCCAAAAAGCCTATTTAAATCCTATTTATTCTTTGGACTTTTTTTAAACTTTAGTGTTTTTATATCATGAAATACATGTATAAAACACTGTATATGTTTTACTACATGGAGATAGAATAATAAATTTGTGTTTTTATCAGAATCTGTATCAGCCAATGCCAGCCACTATACCAATGGTTTTCCACGGGAATTTTTCTACTATTCCCATGAGGTTTTACCTTTTACTCAATGTTTCACAGTGTATATTCTGAGGAACACTGGCATTGGAGTAATCTGGAATTGCTCTAAACATGCAGACTTTTGGGTCCTGCTCTGGCCTTACTGAACTAAACTTTCTGGTGATGGACCCCAGGAATCTACATTTGAACAAGTGTTCCATATATGATCCTTAGTCACAATTAAGTATGAGAACACCTGAATTTATTTATTTATTTATTTATTTATTTATTTATTTATTTATTTTAAAGATTTTATTTATTTATTTCACAGAGGGAGAGAGATCACAGGAGGCAGAGAGGCAGGCAGAGAGGGGGGGGGAAGCAGGCTCCCCGCTGAGCAGGGAGCCCGATGTGGGCCTCGATCCCAGAACCCTGAGATCATGACCTGAGCCGAAAGCAGAGGCTTTAACCCACTGAGCCACCCAGGCGCCCAGAACACCTGAATTTAGATTTAGAAACTAGTTGCTGAGGTCCACAGTGATTTCACCTTCTTTTGAAGGACTGTTAAACTCCCTTCCTATTTCAATTTGTCAATAGCTCTCATTTGGGCATTTCTTCTGGTATGTTATTTTGTGATTTTAATACTAAGTATGATTCATTTTATAATCTACTGAAGGACAGGGATTATTTTCATGCCCTCTTTAACCTGTAGCATAATATAGCATGATATAATACACACAAAATCTATATATATTTACTGAATTGATCTTAAAAATGTAAATAAAGGGATGTGAGAAAAAGGCAGTGAAAGAGAAAACAAAGCACAAGTATGTGCACACACGTTTCCTGTCTGTATGATGAAATTTTACATATCGTTTTTCCTTTTCCATTACTCATTTCTTGAATTTGCCTCTTTTCTGGGACCTCTTGGTCCCTTGAGAAAAAAAGCACAAGTCATATGTGTATACACAGTAACTAGAAAAGGTCATTTTATTATGTACAGTAAGTGAAATAGTACATCCTTCTGGGAAAGGGGGCCACACACCTTGCCTTGCATCTAAGTATTTTAAATGTGTTAGGAACTTGGTGAAATATGAGGCTTACACTAACCTTCCCTCATAGACATCTAAATTTGGACATATAAAATTTCTATCCTTTCTGTAGTGGAGTTCTGAGTTTCAAAGAGATCAACAATTGTTTCTAATCATTTTTTTCAAAGGCATAGTTGCTCTTGTGAACAATGATGATGTAAAGCTTAGGGAATCTTGCCTTTGATTTGAAATATTGTCTACTCATAGTGCTAAGTTGATTTAATCCTTTTAACATCCTATTGACACTTTAAAATATCTTAAATATTTTTTATTGTAAAGGGTAGCAATGTCTCATTGCGTTTATAGTGTATTGACTAGCCAAGTGTGATTGTCCCTAAAATATACCATGATTTTTTCCACTTGCTCCCCAACACTTTACACAATTAAAATTTTGTATGCTATCTTCCCTTCCTACCCAAATCTTTCCCATTATTCAAGTCCCACAGCAATTTCCACCTCCTCCAAAACTTACTGTTACCACTCAAGCCCGTGAGAACTTCTCCCTCCTGTGAACTCCTAGTACTTCCTGTCTGTGGCTCTTATTTGACACTTAACATATAGATTGCCTTGTAGCATAGTGTTATTTTGCTGTGTTAACTCTTGCACTTTTTAGCTTTCCACAGGTGAGTGTCTTGTTTTGTGAGCTAGAAAAGGCCCCTTGATTAGGGACCTTTATTTTGATACTTCTCTAGCATTTAGGAAATGAATGAATGGAGAATTAAGTAGTTGTAGCAATACATTGACCTTTGTAAACACAACTGTTGGTGAAAAGTGGTAGAGAATGCCACAAAGCTAGTTTCTTAAGGAGGAAACCAGTGCAAAAATGTTATATATAAGCAGGTCTACTTGGGCATGAAACACAACTTTAGTGTGTATTTTTCATTCCTTGCTTATAAATGTTTTCATAATTTGCACTGGATAATGACTAATGATGCAAGGATATGATTGAGGCCATATCCATACTTGACCTGAATACTGATCTGTGAGAAGCATGCCCAAACTACTCATTTTTGCCATCTTTATAATCAATATTAATTACTGTGGCTGAATCCATCATATGTTGAGTCCCACTCGTTGCTAAGACAATCCTAGAAAACAGATGGCCAGTGCCTTGGTCTGTTGGTTCCATACACATGGATGTGGCCCTATATTTCAAAGGTCAGGATAAAAGTAAACAGCACTGCTATGGCTTCTTAGTAGAGTTGTTCTTTTTTTTTTTAAGTAGAGTTGTTCTGCTTCAAAGGGTATACCTGCGATACTGAACTTGTTGTCCTTTTTCAAGGTTTAAAGGAGTAGAAAAGGCTTGAGCCCCTGTAACCTTCTGAAATCTCTTTGGTTCAGAGGCTAGTTATCCAATTTACAAATCTAAGAGTCACCCTTAACTATTTCCTCTCTCTGATTTATTTAATCCAATCAGGAACCAAGTCCTATATAGTCTAGCCTTATAATTTATCTTGAGTCCATGCTGTACTCCCATTCTTACTGATTTTGCCATATTTCGGAGTTTTCCATTTCACCAGAATTCACTTTTTCCTTGCCTAACTCTCATCTCCCTCTCTAATATATCTTAAACACTGTCTTGTGGGGGAATCATGTTATTCCTGCTTGAAATGCTTCCATGACTTACTGCTTAAATGATGAAATGTAGTCCTTAGGATGGTACCCACAGCCTTCAGTTATATGGTCCCTTCGTAACTTTCCAGACTCATCTAAGGATAGTTGCATTTGTATTCTCTAGCCACACTGAATTAGTTTCCTGGATGAAACCATGCTGTTTCATGCATCCATAGCTTTCACATACTGCTCTTTGTAAATTGGAATGCCCTTCCCCAGCTTACCATCCTACCACATAAAGACCCTGAGCAAGTACTGTTTCCAAATTGAAACTGTTTCTGACTATGACTATGTCATCTCTGTCTCCACTACTCCCTATACAGACTGCTATCTTAGCACCTGTAAAATATTTATTAAATTATTTGTTTACATTTACATTTCTGGGTACAAAAGTGAATATTTATTTAGAATGAGAAAAGAAATGACAAACTTTCAGAAGTAAAAGAAATTGTAAAAGAAAAATTGTAAAAGAAATTACTTGTAAAAGAACTTTCAGAAGTTGACACCAAAACATCACAAAATCTGTAGCAGATAGACATAAAATCTTCTTCATGTGTATGTACAAACATGTACCCATATATATTACATATATACCCATATATGTATATGTACATATGTATACATGTATATATTATATGTGTATGTAATGTATATATATGATATGTGTATATATCATATATATATACACATTTTTTAAGAGTAATCTTTTTTTCAAAGACATATTTATTTTAGAGAAAGTGTGAGCAGGGGAGGGGGAAGAAGAGGGAGAGGACCTCAAGCAGACTCCCTGCTGAATGTGGAGCCTGACATAGGGTGAGATCATGACCTGAGTTGAAATCAGGAGTCAGATATTTAACCAACTGAGCCAACCAGGTGCCCCTATATATATACATATTATATATATCATTAATTAATAGTTCAACACACTTCTATAATACTTTTTTACCATGTATTTTTGGCTACCTATTTTTTCTAAATTGTGGTAAGAGCACTTAATATGTGATCTATCCTCCTGATAGATTTTTAATTATATAATACAGTATTATTTATTGATAACCAGGTTTCAAAATATCTTTAGAATTTAATCATCTTATATAACTGACAATTTATACCCATTGAAAAGAAACTCATTTCCTCCTTCCCCCAGAACCTGACAACCACCATCTTACTTTCTGCTTCTATTTGTTACTATTTTAGATACCTCATATAAGGGGAATTGTGTAATATTTGTCATTCTGTAACTGACTTATTTTACTTAACATAATGTCCTCCAGGGTCATCCATGTTGTAACATATAGCAGGATTCACTTATTATTCTAAAGCTGAGTAATATTTTATCATAAGTATATGCTATATTTGCATTACCCATTCATCTGTTGAAGGACATTTAGGTTGTTTTCTACATCTTGACTATTGTGAATACTGCAACAGACATAGGAATGAAGACCTCTCTTGTATCCTGATTTTAATTATTTTGGAGATATACCCAGTAGGTTTGCTGGATCATATGGAAGTTTTATTTTTAGTTTTTTGAGGTGCCTCCCTACTGTTTTGCATAGCAACTGCACCATTTTACAGGCCCACTAACAATGTACAGTGTTCTAGTTTCTTGACATCCTTGCCAACACTTGTTATCTCTTCTTTTTGGTTTGTTTTTTTAAATAGCCATCCTAACAGGTGTGAGGTAACATATTACTATGATTTTGATTTGCATTTCCCTGAGGATTAGTGATGCTGAACATCTTTTTCATATATCTGTTGGCTATTTGTATGTCTTCTTTGGAGAAATGTACATTCAAGTCCTTTTCTATTTTAAAATCAAGTTATTTGTGTTTTTGCTGTTGAATTTCAGGAATTCCTTATATATTTTGAGTATTGATCTCTCATAAAATATGTAGTTACAAATACACTCTCTCATTCCATAAATTGCTTTTCACTCTACTGATTGTTTCCATTGCTGTGCAGAAGCCATTTAGATGGATGTAGCCCCACTTACCTATTTTTGTTTTTGATGCTTGTGTTTCTGGTGCCATGTCTGAAAAACCATTGCCTAGAACAACATCATGAAGCAGTTTCCCTATGTTTTCTCCTAGGAGTTTTACAGTTTCAGATTTTATGTTTAAGTCTTTAATCCATTTTGAGTGGTTTCTATGTATGGTGTAATATAGGAGTACAATTTCATTCTTGTGCATGTGGGTATTCAGTTTTCCCAGCATCATTTGTTAAAGAGACTATCCTTTCCCTGATCAGTATTCTTTGAACCCCTGTCAAAAATGAGTTGACCATATAAGCTGTTTATTTTCTAGGCTCTCTACTGTGTTCAGTTGGTCTATATGTCTGTTTTTATGTCTTTACCATACTGTTTTATTTATCATAGCTTTGTAGTGACTTTGAAAACGGGAAATGTGATGCCTTCATGCTGGTTTTTCTTTCTTAAGACTGTTTTAGCTGTTCGGTGTCTTTTGAGGTTCCATTGAAATGATGGGATTTTTTTTTCTATTTCTGTAAAAATGCCATTGGGATTTGGATAGGGTTTGCACTGAATATAGATTGCACTGGGTAAGATAGACATTGTAATAATATTAAGTCTTCTAATCAATGAACATGAAATGACTTTAGATTTACATGTACCTTAATTTTTTCATCAGTGATTTGTAGTTTTTAGCATAAAAGTCTTTTATGGCATTGGTTAAGATTATTCCTATGAATATTCTACTGTGGATGATACTGTAAAGGGAATTGTTTTTATAATTTCCATTTCAAATACCTCATGGTAGGCCTATAGACATGCAGCTGATATTTGTATGTTCATTTTGTATTTTGTATTTTACTGAATTAATTTATTATATCTAACAGACTTTATGGAATCGTTATGGTTTTCTACACACAAGATAATTTCATATGAAAACAACGATAATGTTACTTCTCCCTTTTGCATTTGCATACCTTTTATTTCTGTTTCTTGCCTAATCACTTTGTCTAGGACTTCAAGTATTGTGTAAAATAGAAGTGGTGAGAGTGTGCATCCTTGTTCTTGACTTAAAGGGAAAGTTTTAGTTTTTCACCACTGAGTATAATGTTAGATGTGGGCTTGTCATATATGCTTTTAATATAATTTCCTGGGACAAAAAAATGAAAACACAATGTATGAAAACTTATGGGATACAGCAAATGCAGTGCTAAGACAGAAATTTGTTATGATAAATTTGTACATTAAGAAAGATCTTAAATGAAGAAAGGTTCATTTCTTTCTTCATTCTGTTCATTCATTTCTTCAAATGTTACACCTCAAGCAATTACATAAAGAACAAAATAATCCCAAAGTTACCAAAAAGAAGGAAATAAAGATTAGAGCAGAAATAAACTATTACAAACTAGAAAAACATCAACAAAACTATGAGTTGGTTTATGGAAAAGGTAAACTAACAAACCCTTTGTTACTCTAAATAATAAAAGAAAGAGAAAGTAAACACAAATAAAATCAGAATTGAAAGAAGACACATTACAAATGATGCCAAAGAAAAACAAAGGATCATAAGAGACTACTATGAATAGTTTTATACAAACAAACTGGATAACTTACAAGAAATGGATAAAGTCTGAGAAACCTACAACCTACCCAAACTAAATTATGAAGAAATAGAATAATTAGAACAAACCAGTACTGAGTAAGGAAATGGAATCAATAGTCACAACCTCGCCCCCTCAAAAAAAAAGCCCAGTACCAGGTTGCTTCAATGGTGAATTATTCTAAACATTTAAAGAAGAGTTTACTCCAATCATTCATAAACTCTTCCAAAAAAACATGAAAAACAGCAACATTTTCAAATTTACTTTATGAGGACAGCATTATCCTGACATCAGAGCCAGAGAAAGACACTAAAAGAAAAAGAAATTAAAGGCCAATATATCTAATGAACATAAAAGCAAACACCCTTAACAAAATTTTGCAGAGGCCAGGAAGATGGCAGAGTAAGAGGACCCTGAGCTCACCTCATTCCACAAATACAACAAGATAACACTCACATCAGCATGAATAACCCAGAAAATGACCCAAGACTGGCCGAACAAACTCCACAACTAACAGTGGAGAAGAAGCCACATTGAAGAGGGTAGGAAGAGGGCAGAGGCAGTGGGCAACAAAATGGACCACAGCTATCTGAGGTGGGGAAGGGAGCCAGGGGCGTGGAGGAATGGTGAGAAATAGTCTGTCACACTGGACAGACAAATCTGCATAACATTTGGTTTCCAAAAGCAGAAGGGGCCAAATTACATGTGTTGCTACAACCAGAGGGACTTACATGTGTTGCTACAACCATAGGGAATAAAGCCTAGGGTTTATTTAAAAAAAATTTTTCCTTTCAAATTTTTATTTAAATTCCAGTTAGTTAACATACGACATAACAATATTGGTTTCAGGAGTAGAATGCAGTGATTCGTCACTTATACAAAGTCTAGAATTTTAAAACTCAGCAAGCCCTGCTCTGGGAAAGCCTGGAAGAGGGCGTTAGGAAATAGAGGGTTCCCCCTCACCCCCCACCTTAAGGAGCCAACACAACAAACAGCCCCCAGAGATACAGCATAGAAGCAGCAATTTGAAAAATGCCTAGGGCACACAGGAGGGAGAGCTATTTACTCATCTTAGAGAGGTGTCCCAGAGGGGTAGGATCGCAGGAAGACACCTCTAGGAGCAAAGGATTGGCAGGTGCCATTTCCTTCCCCTGCCCCTCAGCATAAACACACGGCCACCTTCGGGAGCCAGTGCCACCCTACCATGTGCTATCTAACTTGCTTACACCAAACCCCCCACTCCATGCGTCAGTGGACCCACCCTTTGCAGTCATACTTGCCTCAGTCCCAGTGCTGTGGGTCCCCTCCCCCAGAAGACCAGCGCAAAGCTTGCCAACACTGCATCTCCTGACCAGAGTGCTTTGTGGGGCCTTGGTCCCGGTGATAGTGGTGGTGGTGGTGGTGGTGGCAACAGCAGGCCCTGTGGAAGCCCGAGGGGCACCATGTTAAAACCGCACACCCTGCCCACACAGCTCTGGTCCCCATGGCAGCAGCTGCAGTCTTGTTTCCACAAGTAGACTGGCATGCACCTTGCTAAAACTGCATGGCCCATCCCGGCCAGGGACCAAACACTGCCCACGAGGGGCAAAAAAAACCTCTACGGATGACTGGACTGAAGGAAAAGACAGCCAGGACACAGCAGCAGGGCACGTGCAACACGCATAGGAGACACCTCCGGAAACACCAGGTTCTGGGGAACAGGGGACACTGACTGCAGGGCACTACAGGACCTCTTCTTCATGAGGCCATTACTTGCAAGAGCAGGAGACATAGCTGACTTCTGTAACACACAGAAACAGACACAGAGAGTTAGACAAAATGAGGAGACAGAGGAATATCCCAAATGAAAGACCAGGACAAAACCATAGCAAGAGAACTCAGCAAAACAGACATAAATAATATACCTGATAGAGAATTTTAAATAATGATCATAAAGATACTCACTGGACTTGAGAAAAGAGTGAAGGACATCAGTGAGACCCTTAACAAAGAGATTTTTTTAAAAAAAAAGAACCAATAAGAGATGAAGAACACAGTAACCTACCAAAACTGAAGCAGGAAGAAATAGAAAATTTGAACAGACTGACTACCAGCAAGAAAACTCAATTAGTACTCAATGAACTCCCAACAAACAGAAGTCCAGGACCAGACGGCTTCACGGGTGAATTCTACCAAACATTTAAAGAAGAGTTCATAGGTATTCTTCTCAAACTATTCCAAAAACTAGAAGGGGAAGGAAAACTTCTAAATTCATCCTATGAGGCTAGCGTCACCCTGATACCAAAACCAGTTAAAGACACCACATAGAGAGAGCCAGAGACAGAGTCAGAGACAGAGAACTACAGGCCAATATCACTGATGAACACTGGTGCAAAAGTCCTCAACAAAATATTAGCAAACTAAATCCAAGAAGACGTTAAAAAAAAGCCATTCACCATGATCCAGTGGGATTTATTCCTGGGATGCAAGGGTGGTTCAGTATTAGCAAATCAGTCAATGTGGTACAGCACCATCAATAAGAGAAAGGATAAAAACCATGCAATCATTTCAATAGATGCAGGAAAAGCATTTGATCAAGTACAACATCCATTCATGATAGAAGCTCTCAACAACGTAGGTTTAGAAGCAGCAAACCTCAACATAATGAAGGCCATATATGAAAAACCCAGAGCTAACATCATACTCAAGGGGAAAACCTGAGTGCTTTGCCCCTAAGGTCAGGAACAAGACAAGGATGTCCACTCTCACCACTTTTCTTCAACATAGTACTGGAAGTCCTAGCTGCATTAATCAAACAACAAAGAGAAATAAAACAGCTTCCATATCATTAAGGAAGTACAACTTTCACTGTTTGCAGATGACATGACACTATATGTAGAAAATTCAGACGTCTCATCCAAAAACCTACCAGAACTGATAAATGAATTCAGTAAAGTTGCAGGATACAAAGTCAATGTATAGAAATCTATTGCATTTCTATATACTAATAATGAAGCAGCAAAAAGAGAAATTAAGAAAACAATCCCATTTATAATTGCACCCAAAATAATAAGGTACCCAGACCAGAAATAAACCTAACTAGGTGAAAGACCTGTACTCTGGAACCTATAAAATTATGTTTAGACAAATGGAAGATGACATAATGAAATGGAAAGATATTCCATACTCATGTATTGTAAGAAGAAATATTTTTAAATTGTCTATAGTACCCACAGCAATCTATACATTAATGCAATCCCTATCAAAATATGTATAGGGGATTAAGAGTATACTTATCTTGGTGAGCACTGAGTAATATATGTTAGTGTTGAATCAATATATTGTACACCTGAAACTAATATAACAGTGTTTGTTAACCACCCTGGAATACTTTTCAAAAGTCCTTTTGTTTTTTTCATAAGTTAGAAAACAGTAATACCAAATCCTAAGATTTTTCAGAATCTATCTTCCAGGGAAATGAAAATATATGATGTTTTCTCATCATCTCTTAACACCTCAAATGGATCAAAATTGGGCCAGAAATCTGTTCTTGATGCCTAAGAACTATAAAAGGCTAGGTTGAAATTTACTATGAACTACATTTCTTTCTCATATTTTATTTCCCCTCTTCTCTTTTTAATTGTGTCATCTCATTTATACTTTCTCACTTCAGTGAAGGTTTTATAATCCCATTCCATATATGTGATACTTCAAGGTTTACAAAGTATTTATGAGGTAAGCATTGCAAGTCTTAACATCCCCATTTTACAGATAAGGCAACTGATTTGGCTGATGCAGTGTAAAATCAGTAAGGAAAACATTGATCTCTTATCTCTAAATCTAGTGTTCTTTCCTCTGTACCGCACTGAGAAATATTTTATATAATAAAATGAGATACTGGGGCACCTGGGTGGCTCAGTGGGTTAAAGCCTCTGCCTTCAGCTCAGGTCATGATCTAGGGGTCCTGGGATTGAGCCCGGCATTGGGCTCCCTGCTGAGCAGGGAGCATG
This sequence comes from Ailurus styani, assembly GCA_002007465.1. NCBI lineage: Eukaryota > Metazoa > Chordata > Mammalia > Carnivora > Ailuridae > Ailurus > Ailurus styani. The sequence continues at coordinate 150,538 of LNAC01000363.1, read as the reverse complement.
CTTCCTCCTCTCTCTGCCTGCCTCTCTGCCTACTTGTAATCTCTCTCTCTCTCTCTGTCAAATAAATAAATAAAATCTTTAAAAAAAAGAGATAGTCGACATCTTTCAAAGGGGAATGGTCAAACAGAAGAGAATAAAGACAACCTGTGAAAATTCACGTCTCTGTGAAAGAGTAAAATTAGCAAATTTGGACTGCGAAAGGACTGCTGTGATGGTTTGGGGAGGTTACATCTTAATTTTCTGAGGAAATTATATTTCATTGTTTATTTATTTTTATCAAAGTTAGTTTATAATTCATATGTGATTTTCAGGCAGTTTCCTCATTATACATACATTTGTATTCCTCACCTTACAGTATGAAGTCCTGAACAAAATAGATGCTTAGTGAAAAAGTGGTCCAAAGAAATGAATTCATTCTATACAGTAGATAGTAAAAATATTTGTCTTCTCAAAGTCAGAGAAGCAGAATGACAAGCCTGAAAGCATCTCATAGGAAACCTATCTTTTCATTTCCTTCCAGTGGGACTATACTCAATGCCGTCAAGGCTAAAAAACAATCATCGAGATTGCTTGTTACAGCTCTCCTTTGTAGATGTCACAAGCCCCCTTTTCCACAAATTCACTGCTTTTAAGATACTAATCCGTGAAGTTTATTTCGATAATTCTATAATTTACTATAATTTAGATCCCTTACTTCTCATTCAGCTTTCAATAGGAAGTATAAAGTAGAATTACTCTGCCTGAAGAAGAAAATGAATTTCTTTAGTGTTTCTCCATTAATTCTGTATCCTGACTCTCCTAAACCTCTCCAACTTCTACATAACCTTCAAGACAAAATTTGGAGCACAGATCTTCTCATTCACAATGATTTTGAAGATCCTGCTGTTGTTTTCTAGCACTCTTCTCCATAATAACAAGGCTAATCCACTGACATTTCTTTTGCTAACCAGATTCCTAGGTACATTGTTTTTCTTGTAAAAACAATACAAACACTTTAAAATTCAGGAAAAATTTGTTGAACCCATCCCCACGAAAACTTCCTTCGTGCATATATACATATTTCACTATAGCATAAAGACTATATTGTATTCTTCATTTTTCACTTAGCCTAACAAAGTTATATAAGTATAATATTCCTGCTATTTATAATAACAGAAAATTATCATTTTGAATGTAATAAAACAATTTAATTATTTTCTAATTTTTGGACATTTAGGTTACTTAGTACATTCTTCCTGACATTTCATTCATGCATTCATTCATTCATTCATTCAACAAATATTTACTGGGCTCCTACCATAAGCCAGGCATTATTCTAGGTTCTACAGACACAAAGGTAAACAAAATAAACAAGGTCCCCAAGAATCCCTACACAAGGATTCTAGTAGTGGAAATTTGAAAGACAATAAACGAGAAAATTAATTAAACATGATAATTTCTATAAAAGAAATAAACAGAGAAGAATAGGTTTGGAGACCTCTCTGAGGAGGTAGCATGTGAGCCCAGACATGAAAGAGGAGTGATTCCTCTTGCTTGGCAAAAAGTCTTCTGGACAGAAGGAAGAGCAATGTGCAATGCCTGAATTAGGAACAAGCTTGGGGAGTTTGAGGAAAAGAAAGTTTGAGGCTGGAGCATAGTTGAATTCAGAGAAGCACAGGACCCGATGAGTTCCTGGAAAGAGGGAGGAACTTATAGTTGATGCTAGAGAGGTTGGAAATTACTCTAATTGGAGACAGTAGCTATTGAAGAGTTTTAGGCAAGGGAGGTATAAGTAAATGCACCAGATTAAATGTTACCACATCTCCCTTTCTTTTTTTTTTCTTTTCTTTTTTTTTTTGGTAACACTTGTTAACATACTATAGCAGAGTTTGAGAAACATTGGTATAGTCAGTCCATTTTAATTCTGAAATACTCAGTTTGATCACATGTTGCTCCCCTACTATAGCTGATAATACCATTCTTTGGCTAATTCACTATCAGACTGATCATGTTTTCTTGACGCCAGAGTTAGCTTCCTCTCCTCACCCTTACCCTCCATCACATATAGTTTTGTCAGTAGCAAACATTTTTGAAATACTCACTAAAAATTAAGGGAAGAATATAAACAGACGGTCATGAAGGGCATATAGATAACTGAGTATTGAACAGAATCTTTTCAAAAGGAAATAATGTATTATTCTTTTGACTAGGCAAAGGAATGAGTGCATATTGTGATATGACAAATTAAGGCCCAGTAGCACAGTAGTTTTATTTATTTTTTTTCCTCTTAAAGTATTAGATTTATTTTTTTTTCGCAGTAGTTTTAGACTGAAGTCTACAAAAGGTACACCAACTTTCTCTCAGTTAGCTAATGCCATGTGATCAAATGAGCCTGTGGGGATTTCAAAAGCTTTCTGAATGAATAAAGGGAAGAGGCTAGGGTATTTAGGGTAGGAAGTTCCAAGCCTAAGTTACAGTTTTTGGAAAGGTACAACTGTGGGTGTAGGTTAAAAAGATTAAGGGGATAGATAAATCCATTTTGCTGAGAAGGGAGGGATAGATGATGAATATAACCAAAAGAAATTATCATGTCTGAGGTGGTTTGGGGAATGGCGTTGAAGCCTTTTGGACCTAATCTCTCTAAACAAAAAAGTAACTTTCAGCCTATTTGTTACCATACTACTAAAAACAGCTGAATAGAAATTCAACAATTCACAAAATTGGTATAGTCTGACTTAAAATATAGCCAAGAATGTATCTCACTTAAAATGTTGATTGGAGCCACAAATTTAGTTTTTAGGCCTAATGTGAGTGGGAGGAAGTATCTAAATATTTACAATATTGGATTTAATTTTGTTATTGTGACTATACATGAGAAGTTGACTAAAAAATACCATTTTGAAATAGACAAACAGGCTGGCAAAAACTAAAAGCAAACAAGAATTCTGAGAATCTGAAAGTCAGTCTAAAACTAATCACTTAAGGGCTAAACATGAGAGATAGGCAGTTTTGAGTGCAAATGAAAGAGAAATATGATAAGAAGATCACCTGGTAGTTGACTAGAAAGGTAGTACAGCATGCTCTTTCAAGGGCAACTGCCACCTAATGTAAGGAATGTTCAATCATCCAGTGCAAGGCAACATCCTCTACCAGAGTAGATGAAACAGAATTCCATTAAGAGGCTAGATGCCTACTGAAAGGGAGAGCGTATTCTTTACCATAAAGTAGACTGAATTTCAACATGAGGAGATATGTGGCTATCAAAAGTAAGAGATCTCCCTTACCATACTGAAACACTATGATAGAGAAAGCAAACAGTAATTTTAAAGAAAAGCCCCAAAGAAATCTAACATCTGGATAATGTCTGAAATGTGTCACCCTCTGAAATGGAAAGGCCAGATTAAAGAAGGAATGGTAAAATGATATTGGGATTAGTTCCTGAGTTACCAGGTCCCCCTGAAAGCTTAATTTGAGGAACAATATATGGAATTCAGCACTAGGTCCTTTAACAGCAGATTTCAACAGGGTATGGTAAAGGGGACAATTAATTCTGCAGACACCATCAATTCTCTTATATGACACATTTGCTTTCAAAGATATGCATTTCATGGTGAGTGGGTATTTCCACGATTATTCATAAGTCACAGTGGCAGGCACTTTAAATTGTAGGCATTAATTTTCAATTGAGCTACTTGTACATAGACAACTTTCTGTAGCATGTTACAGAATGAGCAGAAATAGAATTTATTCATATGTACCTTGAAGAATAGAAAGAAAAAGATGATCTTTAGAAAAAGCTGTATTGGGGCACCTGGGTGGCTCAGTGGGTTAAGCGTCTGCCTCTGGCTTAGGTCATGATCCCAGGGTCCCAGGATTGAGCCCCGCATCATGCTCCCCACTCAGCAAGGGAGTCTGCTTCTGCCTCTACCCCTGCTTGTGTGCTCTCTTTCACTCATTCTCTCTCTCAAATAAATAAAATCTTAAAAAAAAAAGAAAAAGAAAAAGCTGTGTTACAATTATGGTTGACCCTTGAACAATGCAGGGGTTAGGTGTCAACCACCCCACCCCTGTAGAAAATGTGCATTTAACTTTGACTCTCCAAAAACTTTACTAATAGCTTAACGTTACTGGAAGACTTACTGATAACATAAACAGTTGATTAACACATGTTTTGTATGTTATACTATATACTTATATACTGTGTTCTTATAATAAAACTAAAGAAAATGTTATTAAGAAAATTATATGAAAATACATTTACAATATTGTAAAAAATCCACGTATAAGGGGACCTGCACAGTTCAAAGTCATGGTCAAGGGTTAACTATACAGAAAAATAATTACAACTCCATTCTTTACAGTTTCTATGAACCCTCATTTAACTTTGGCCTATGAGTCTCTTAAGCAGTGTCAGGTAATTCAGTTTGGCTTTATACAATGAAAAGTTTCATGGAACAATTAAAACAACAGAATCCAAAATAAAAGCCAGCTTTTGTGGCACTGGGACAGGTTTGTGTGGCAACATTATGAACTGACTGTAGAAATAAGGAACAGAGAACTGGACTGGGCCATAACTGACTATAGCCTTTGAATTAACTATATACTCATCTTTAGACTGTTATCTAGACTTTATTCTTCCAGTTTGCTAATGAGGTACTTCAGAAACATTCTCAAACTTGCTAAAGAATAGATATGGCAAGTTCCTAATTAGAGCATTAAGAAAATGGCTTATCCAGCTGGTAAATTTTGGAGGATATTCTAAAACAGAATTTTCCAAACTGTGCTCTGAGAAAAATTAGCATCTCATAATTTATTTATAGTTGACCCATTATAAAAAGGATTTCTCTTCAAGTAAGTTTGGAAGCAATGGATATAATAAAGGCAAACAATAGCTAGTTTTTACTGCTTTTAATATGTTAATGTGTATTATAAGGATCCAAGGGGAAAATACAGTGTGTAGTGTTCCCCAAACTTCTTTGATTATAAAATCCTCTATTTCTCTCAAGCCAAATAATTCATATCTTATGTTACACTAGGGCTCTGAAGAACCAAGTCTGATAAAAGCTGTTCTACAAACATCTACATTCAAGGCCTCAGAATATTCCACCAGAGGCCGGCATTTGGTAAACATTCTATTTCACCAAATATCTAGTTAGCCATCTGATTTCTGAAAGCTTATTTCATATTAAAAACTGTCCTACTCATTATTTCAAGAAAAATTTCCATGGGATACCCAAAAGATGTTATACTTTTTATTTTTTGAGTGATTAAATGTCACTTATGATGTTATACAAGTATTACTTTTCTTTGAATTCCTTCCTTTGTTTTTGATTTTCAAAGTTCATCCATGTTATCACATAGATAAGTACTTCACTTCTTTTTTTACACTAATTTCTACACCCAGTGTGGGGTTTTAACTTACCACCCCATGATTAAGAGTCACATGCTCTTTCAGCTGAGCCAGCCAGGTGCTGTTTTTGATTTTCAAAGGCAATTTACATGGCATCTATGCAAATAATATTTATGGAAGTTTAATATTTTGAGGTTTATGCAGAATTTTTTCAGCTTCCAGGATTTCTCATACTTGGAATTTTAGCAGCCATAATGATAACATATACAACATGTGGCTAAGTGGCTTAATAAATCATTACCTCATCAGCAGCCAGTATTCTGGCATTTAGGAAAAAAACACAAATTTTGATGAACACTGCTTTGTGGCTTTTAGAAGATCAAGAATCCAAGGTTAAAAGGTGTGGGTACTTGTCTTTGGGAGGAAACAGGGCAATATTCTGGCTCTGAAAGACTCAGTTAAAATCTGCAATAAATTCAAGAAGGCATTTATTGATAGAAAGTATTTTGTCAGTGGCAATTAATGTTACAATACACAAGAAAAATATTTTCAAAGTTTATTTATTTAAGTAATCTCTATACCCAACACGGAGCTTGAACTCATGATCCCAAGGTCAAGAGTTGTACACGCCTCTGATCCAGCCACATGCCCCAAGAAAAATATTTTTAAGATAAATAGAAAAAAATGCACTGGTAAGAAACAAAATTAAAATATAGGAAAAAAGAATATAGAAGTAAAGGAGTAGGAAGGCTTAGACTAATGAATATACTTGCCCATTGTTGTCAGTAAAAACCTGAACAAAAAGCCTGCTCAAAATACATTAGGCAAAATTTGGAAAACTGTGTGGAGATTCCTCAAAAAATTAAAAATAGAGCTACCTTATGACCCTGCAATTGCACTACTGGAAAGATACAGATGTAGTGAAAAGAAGGACCATATGTATCCCAATGTTCATAGAAGTAATGTCCACAAATGCCAAACTGTGGAAAGAGCCAAGAAGCCCTTCAACAGACAAATGGATAAAGAAGATGTGATGCATATATACAATGGAATATTACTCAGCCATCAGAAAGGATGAATACCAACTTTTGTATCAGCATGGATAGGTCTGGAGGGGATTATGCTGAGTGAAATAAGTCAAGCAGAGAAAGTCAATTATCATATGGTTTCAATTACTTGTGGAACATAAGGAATAAGTCAATCAGAGAAAGACAATTATCATATGATCTCTCTGATATGAGGAACAGAGGTGGGGGGTTGTGGGGGGTAGGGAGGGAAAAATAATGAAACAAGATGGGATGGGGAAGGAGACAAACCATAAGAGACTCCTAATCTCACAAAACAAACAGGGTTACTGGGGGGTGGGAGGGTAGGGATGGGGTGGATGGGTTATGGACATTGGGGAGGGTTTGTGCTATGGTGAATGCTGTGAAAGACGTAAGCTTGATGATTCTCAGACCTGTACCCCTGGGCAAATTATAGTAATAAAAATAAATTTTTAAAAAATGGAGGACTTTAGGAGAAGGAAAGGAGTAAATTGGAGGGGTAAATTGGGGGTAAATTGGAGGGGGAGATGAACCATGAGAGACTGTGGACTCTGAGAAACAAACTAAGGGTTATGGAGGGGAGGGGGGTGAGGGGATGGGTGATCCTGGTGGTAGGTAATAAGGAGGGCATGTATTGCATGGAGCACTGGGTGTGGTGCATAAACAATGAATCTGAATCTTGGATCACTGAAAAACTAAAATAAAAAAATTAAAGGTGAAATGTATCAGTTTCAGTTTGAAAATACATTAGGCAATACTATAAAATACAGAAAATAAAGTAATAGCAAACTGTAACACAGGTCACTGAACACTAAGAGGAAAAAATTGGCTTTTAGAGAAATGTAGTTTGATGTTAGTAGTGCCCACATTTTACTGATGAAATTATCTTTAAAAATCATTAAAGTTAGGAGGAAGGGTAAAAAACACAAAAGAAACTGAAATGAGACCAACATAAGGAGGTGGTTGGCTTCCCTAGGCCATGGGAGAAAATGTCATAAAGATCACTTTTATAATGGTTTCAGAAGCAGGTGTTACTATATGTCTCAGGTGTTTCTGATTCCATCAGTTAAGTAATTAAGTTATAGTTATAACAAATAACTAGATGAAGCCCAAGTAAGCAAGCACTCACATCTTTGCAAACAACCATCTCATATAGCCATCATTTATTCTTAAATAGAACACAAAATTTTAAATGCAGTATCATTTTTCCCATGAATTCTCTTGTTCTTGTCTTTATATTTTAGAAAAGCTATCATCATTAAAAGCAGTGTCAGAAAATGGGCCAGTCTTTGACATATATAAAAATCAAAAAATTATCAACCTTGAACACCCAAACACACAAATTTGGGTGGTGGAAAAGTGCAAAATGTCTGTGAGCAAGGATCTTCCAATCCCAAATGGCTTTAACATAACACAAAATCCAACCTGTGAGAGAGAGTCTTCATATATTTATATAGCAAATATTTACTAAGGTTCTACTTTATATAAGGTACTGTGCTTGAAACTAGGGATTTACTTATGAATAAGACAGACAAGTTTCATGCCTTAATGGGGCTTATATTTGAGCAATGAAAGAAAAAAAGCAAACAAGGAAAGCACAGAGTATAATTATTTATCTGAAAGAAATAAGGTGAAATAATAGAAAGTAATGAGAAATGATGATGGAAGTGCTATTTTAAATAGGATGGTGAGGGAAGGCCTTTTTGAACTGATGACATTTGACTTGAGGTATGGGTGATAAAAAATGGCACTGTTATTTGAAGCTCTATCTAGAAGAAGAATACTATGGGCAGAGCAAACAGAAAAAGGTAAAGGGTACACTGGCTGTCACTGAATAACATAATATAACAATGTAAAAAAAGTGAAGATGACTGTTTCATTGATGGACTAATAAAAGTATAACAGTAAACATGACTACCACTCAATGCCTTTCCAACATTAAGTAAATCAAAGGATGTTAAAACTCATTTAGTCTAATCTCCCACACGATGTTTTCCACATAGGTAGTCATTTTGCTACTGCTTAAACAACTTCAGTGTTTAAAGCATCCCATTCAATTGTGAGGCATCTCAGATACTAGAAAGCTTTTCTTAATCTGAGTTGAAATCAGTATGTTACCAGTCTCCCTTATTAACTCTAGTTCTTCCTTTTCAAATATTCAAAGGTAAGTATTATATTGCCCCTCAGTGCTCTGCTCTAGGACCCATGTCTTCAACCATTGGCTGGGGAGGGCCCCAATTTTCAATGACAGAGTTGTGGTATACTCACTAAACATCTTCAACAGTCATGTGTGATCACTTGGTATGCATGATGTTAGGTGCTAGGAAGATATAAAATTGAATTAAAAATGGTCTCTTAAGAAACTTGCATTCTGGTTGAAGCAAGAGTCATAGACTTAATTGCTCTATAACAGGTATAGATACAACATAATGGGCACCCAGAAGAAAAAATGTGTTGTGCTGGGCACCACTGTCATTCCATTCCACAACCTCATGTTATTAACCACATGCTAATATATCAGACTTTCATCTGTATGCTTACTCTTATCTTTACACACACACACACACACACACACACACACACACACACACACCAGAATCATGGCACTAAAATTTGAATTGCTGTCAATTTTGTGCTAATATTAAAATTAAGCTAATGCAGGGTAATTACCAAATTCATGTTTCTCTTAAATGATAAGCGAGACTAATCATTTAAGCTCTGAAATGATTACTGAGACTAATCATTTAAGATTATACATATATTTAAGATTATACATATATTTAAGGTTATATAAATAAATAAATAAATAAATAAATAAATAGTGGAAATCAAGAGTTGGATATTTAAAGAACTGAACCACCCAGGTGTCCCTATGATATATTTTATCCCTTGATTACAGAAGATAATATAAATGATATTGGATGAACCTGGATCACACTTGTGAAATCTGAGATACATGGTATTTAAAGACAATTTTGGCAATTCAAATGCCATCATTATTGATAGCTACTCACAGTTTTATTAAAGGCAGAACATTTGGAATAAACAGTGTGTGTGTGTGTGTCTGTGTGTGTGTAATGCTACTCATGGTAATGAATAAGATGTTTTTCAGAATTGGTCTATACAAGTTTTAGAGGAGGCTTATCAAGGAGAGTTAAATATAGCTAGATAGCGGAGTCAGGGCAAGATGGCGGAGGAGTAGAAGACTGATTATCATCAGGTCCCAGGAATTTACCCAGATAGCTATCAAACTATTCTGAACATGTACAAAGTCTACCTGAGATCAAAGAGAAGAAGAGCAGCAATTCTAGGAACAGAAAATTGACCACTTTCTGGAAGGTAGGACATGCGGAGAAGTGAATCTGAG